>CM047430.1:45343307-45767542 GCA_026168455.1 Theocolax elegans
TTTTATATTACTTAAATATATTTGTCTTTTCAAATATTATAATTACTTTTTTCTCAATTTTTCTTAATTTATTTAATTAATAAAAAAAAGAAATGATTAACGTTTACATGTTATTAATAACATTGTAATTTAATATAGAAGTTAATAATTCACTCTTTATGTACATATTTCAATTTACTTTGTTCACTGAGTTTTTCATTTGACAAATTCATCGATTTAAACATAAAGTACATATACACTACTCTAAATATACTACCAAAGAAGGCACCCGATAACACATCTTTGGGACCTAAATTAAATTTATATAATGCTCCAGTAACCATTTCACCAGCTGCATAATAAAAAAAACAAAGTTCATACAAATGAATTTCTTTAAAAATTAACAAATTTAAACAATATACATGAATGCTGCTCTATATCGAATAAATAAATTAATTATATTGTTTCATATAGACTAATTTAAATTGTACAGTATTTTATCACATTTACTTACCTTTACTGTCCAAAATATACGTCCCATTAATAATGTTTTACCAAATCTTCTTTAGAAGAAACATTAATGTAAAAAAAGCTATATGGTTTTATATAAACATATGTAAATTATGTATGTATGTATTTTTTTCACATCACGTTACAAAAATGTGTTTCCTATTACTTCTTTCTTGCCAAATATTTTTTTTTTTAATTTTTGAAATATTTGAGGAACAACACTTTTCTCTTCAATACATTGATATTCAGAGTATTAGAATAATATCTAAAATTTAATATCTATAAATACATTTTAAATTTATTATTAGAACATATATGTATATGCAAAATAATAATTCTGCATACTATAATTACAATTCTAATTTTTATTATTATTATTATTTTTTATAATAACAAAAACCACCAACGGTGTTTAATAGCAGAGGGAAATGTGATAAAAATTTCCAAACCATTTAAATTTCTACAAAAAACAATTGTAATGACTAATTCAAGTAATTTATGCTGTTCTTTTAAATGATGGAATCAGAAAATAGCCATCGAAAATTTAGAGTTTTTTTTAGAAGTTTTGATTCCTTTGTTATTTAATGTTTCTAATTTCTATTGTATATATTACGATCAAATTTTTTTTAATGTAAATAGGTGAAAGGCACCATCAACACATAACCATTTAGTATATTATTGTAACGATCGTGCCTGAAATGTAAAAGCGTATAGCTTTTACATATTTCGGCCCCACTAGTTAGTTTTAATAAATACGTAAGGTTGCTTTTAAATAACTAACACATTTTTATGTTTCCAAATTATAATTTATTGTTAAACTTTTTGTTAAAGTAATGTTAAGCGCATCACTTCTACTTATAAGGGATTGTATTATATTTATTTAACGTCATATTCAATATAAATAATTATTGCAGCATTAATATTTAAATTTCTTTTTACTTTTACAGGTTTATTTGATTGATTTGGGTCATATTTTAACCACTTGATATTGAATGATCTGCAGAAGGATATGTAATGCCTTAAAGTGTTGCCTGCAATTGGTTCTTCAAACGTTACTATACCAATTAACGTAAAACTTTGATTTTTAAATTCCAGTGATGTTGCTATGTCCTCTATTTTCACTTCACTTGCTTTTGACTCTTTATTGAAATTTTCAACATCGATGCATATTAAATATTTTAAATGATAATCATTAATTATACAAGCTGCCTTGCATTTCACACATTGACTCATGGTACTTAGATTATTATCCAAGGCAGCACTTAATGATACGATTTCTTTCACCCAGTCATTTAATGGTAACTTAATTCGATTAAAATGTTCATAAGCTTTGATATTGCACCTCGTACATAGTATTTCTTTGAAAATATTTGGGAATATACATTCTTCAAAAAAATTCTCTCATAGATTCCGTCCACGAGAATTTTGTAGTTGGAGGGTTGCAAATTTTTGTTATAAACTTTACCCTCGCTGCATAAAGGGCAGTAATACTGAAAGTTTGACAATAATTTTGAAGTAATTGTAAAAATTCCCGCTTATTTTCTTCTAGAATATTTTCTGGGTTATCTATTAAACTTTTAAAACGTTCTACATTTAAGTAACCAGATGTTAATATTTCTATTAGAGAATCGAAATAACTTTATGTAATAAGGTACACTTTTTCCATTTACTTTTCTAGATGCCATCCCATTATAATTCTTTACCAGTTGGCGGTTTTTAAATTTTTTAGTAGGTTTTTGTTCCATAAGTCTGATTTCATTGCACGGGACCAAATATTTTCCTTGTGACTTTCTATTTTCAAATTTTTGTTTATCTGACTCATTTACATTATTTTGTTGGGATAAATGATTTTTGACTTCAGGTAACTCTTGCTGATTAATTTCTATATTTTTACTTATTTCTCTCTTGTGTTCTTTAAAGTTGAAACGTTCGATATCTTCATTACTAGATTCAAAATTTTCTGAACTATCACTTTTAATGCTACTTGAATCAGATAAAACACTGCCAGTCTTCGAATCATGAACTTTATTCAATATCTTAGCTTCTTCGTTTCTACCCAGCCAGTCTTCTTCATAATTTATGTAACTTATAATATCTTTCTGTTTTTTTTTCAGATTTTAATTCTTTAAATTTTTTGTAATAATAATAATAATTTTTTGGGGATTTTTTGTAATTAATTCTTTTGAAATTTGTAGTTTCTGATGAATAAATTTTATGTTTTCAATTAAATAAGTTTCGACTGTTTTAGGTCCTTTAATTTTTGCTGCCCGGGTTTATTTTTGCGCTGGCCTCTAGGCTCAAGTTCGTGTAAACCCGGGCTTTCTGAATAACATCTTTTGGACGGATGAGAGTACATTTACTCGAGATGGCACAGTCAACCAGCACAACAGTCACTACTGGTCCGTAGAAAATCCTCGAGTCACTAGGCAAACGAAGCATCAGTACACGTGGTCTATCAACGTCTGGGCTGGAATAATAGACGACCCAATCGTAAGTACATAAATTCTTAATTTAATTTAGTACTTTACTTCATTAGTTTTTGATTCCACGCGATCCTTTTAGAGTCAATCTCAATAATCAATTCAATAATATTAATTAAATAGCTTCCCCCGTAATGCACTTGCTACGCATTTGCATAATAGGCACGACCGCTTTATATTCAACGAAAAAGTGCTCGTATTTCCAGCCAATGCACAGGATCGGGAAACAAAAAAAAACCGCTGCCAATTCATTAGCACGTAGCTTCCTGCACCTAAATTTGTTGTTCCAATAAATAAAATTTTGTTTGAATATACAGTATATTAATTCTTTTATTACTGTTTCAAATATCATATAAAATATTATAAAAAGTCATGATACATGTTCCAAACACCTGATCAAGAAATTTTATTAAATATCACAATACCTACTTATGCTAAATTTATGAATTTTATTATTTTTTAAATGTAGGTAATTTAATGCTCGCTCAGATGCACTATTGATCATTTCATTACATTCACTATATCATTAAAAAAAATTTGCAAAAATTAAAAAATGTCTAAAAAATGGCTAAAAAATGGTTAAAATAAAAAAAAAATTTCCGGAATTCAGAATCATAAAATATAGATGCATGTAAAATTTGATGCCGATCTAAAAACACATGATTCGAAATCCAAACACCTCAAAACACATTTCTATGAAGTTTTAGTTGTGTGAGACGAGAATCTCTGTAAAATTTGAGCCTGATTGGTTGAATAGGAAGCGAGTTATCGCAAAGAAGAGATTTTTTGATAACGAAAATATATGTATGACTCTTCCGCTAGGCGGTCGTGCCTAAAAAAGTTATTCCTCTATTATGTAAACAATCGCCTATTTTATAAATAAAAATCTTTACGTCTGTGCGTGATATTAGTTTTGCTCATGAAGTTCTTGGAAACATTTTGAATCGAAAATAAAAAAATAGTTTTCCGCATAAAAATAGTACAAAAGTTTTAAATCTAAAAAATTATTGGTCTCGTGTTTATTTTTCAGATCGGTCCTGTTTATCTGCCGCCACGCCTGAACGGACAAGCATATTTGGACTTCTTAATGGAAACGTTGCCAGGATTACTGGAAACGCTTCCATTACATAGACGTCTAAATATGCTTTACCAACATAATGGGGCTCCTGCACACTTTTCGAATGCTGTGAGGGATTTTCTTAATCGCACATACCCGGACCGATGGATTGGTAGGAATGGACCAATTTTATGGCCACCACGATCTCCTGATCTGACCCCATTAGATTATTTCTTATGGGGTTGTATCAAAGAGATCGTTTACCGAACCCCTGTCCGGGAAGAACAACAATGTCGCGACAGAATCCAAGCAGCATTCGAACATGTCAGGAACAACGAGGACATGGTGCGGAGAGCTGTTTTAAGCCTACAGCGGCGAGCAGAGCTAGCTCTGGAGGTGGAAAGCCGTCATTTCGAGCAGCTTTTGTAGTATTTTTTTTATTTTTTTTTATTATTAAAAAATTATTAAGAAAATTAAATTATTTATTATCTATTCCTTATCCTCGTTTTATTAATTTATTATCATTTAATTAATCTATTACCTTTTTTTATTTATTAACTTTATTAATTAAATAATGTATTTATTTATTAACTTTATTAATTAAATAATGTATTTATTTATTAATTAATTAATTTATTTATTAATTAATGTATTTATTTATTTATTTATTTATGCTTTTATTTATTAACATTATTAATTTATTTATTTTTTTATTTATTGCGCTCGCTGCCCACATGTGCCTTATTCGCATGTGCAAGGTGCTACCATATTTCGGTGGTCGGTGGAAACCGACTATTATTTCCCCTCTCTACTGACTGACGCAAATTAGCCCCGCCCATCGCCGCTTATCACCGCCCATCCGGGCCTTCTCGCGCGCTGATTGGTCGGTTTATAATTAACAATAGCTCCCTTCCTATTGGTCAGATCGAAAAATGGAAGAGAGCTTTTTTTCTTAAAATTTTGCGCTCTATCCGATGGTATGTTTATGTGTACGAATTACAATACACCCTGTATATCCATTAAAAAATCTCACTGGAGATCTCAGATCAAATCCCAGGTGAGATCTCATACCAAAAACTCATTTTAGCAATTTTTCGTTCATTACACGTTTCAAACCTTTTTCTGTCGATTGATAACTCGCATTCTATCTCTCTCTCTCTCTCTCTTATTTTCACTATCTGCCTATCTGACTCTCTATCTATTCCTCTCACTGTCTCTCTCGCTCTGTCTCATTCTCTCTCATGCCAAGATTATGTTTGTCAGACGGACGGATGGACATTATAACTTATCGTTTTTTTTAATATCAGTTAATAATTATAATAATAATTCTTGATACATTAACGATTGATTTAACGAGTCACTTATAATTCTTATGCACAACGTTTCGGAAACATTTTTGTCTCCCTCTACAGGTGCAATCCTTTATTAAATAAAATTTGTGTACAATTAATGTTTACAATTACCTTTGACAATTTTAAATTAAACCTGAAGAGGGAGACAAAAATGTTTCCGAAACGTTGTGCATAAGAATTATAAGTGACTGGTTAAATCAATCGTTAATGTATCAAGAAATATACTTCAATACGAGTGAATATAAGAAATATAATAATAATTTTTTTATCAGTAATATGAAGCATTAACTTATGTAACACATATTTATCATAAAATATACATGCTTTAAGTATTTTTCGCAAAAATTGGGAAGTTTTTACAAAATCGCTCAAAAAGATAACTTTAATATAATGTAGATTTTCAGTTACACTTATAGTCAGCGATCTAAAAAACCCCTATTTACATAAAATTTGGCATCTTTTTGAGAAAAATTATTTATAACTTTTTTTAAAAAGAATTCGTCACTAATGCTCACAACGGCATTCGAAAGAGCAGAAAGAATACTTTGGAAAAGTGTGTTGATCAATTTTTTGAAATAATTTTTTATCATTATATTTAACGTTCAAGAACGTATTAAAAAAGTGTTCATCTGGGCCGAAAAAGGTTAAGTGGTGCAATTTCTCATTACTTAAGATTATGAACTATGCATTATTATTTAGTATTTATGAATAGAATATTAAATTTATATTAATTATATTTAGTTCACTAAATTAATTTGTTTTTAACTAAAACACTAAATTTTTGTGAATTTTTTGTCTTTCTTTAAATTATCATAACTTCTTACAGAATTGAAGGCCATAAAAATGCTACAAACCATTTGAAAGGTATTGCTTCTAGCTTTTTTTAGATTTTCGAAAAAAAAAATCGATTGTGGTGCACTTACGCTTTTCTGAAGTTGAATATTCCCATGTAGTTTATGTGACATTGACCTTGAGACTAGAAATTCGAACGCTGAAGGATAAATTCTAGACATAATTACACTGAAAAAAATTCCGGATACACGTTACCCTCAGTTCATAATTTTACCGGTAGATAATGTGACCATCGCTCAAAAGCGATGAGTGTCTGCTGTTTGGACACTGAGTCTCTTTGAAAAAGACAACTACTGACTATTGCGGTGAGGTTATAGTTTGTTTAATTTTATCGGACAATATTTAATCATCGCGTACTACTTATATGTATTTAGTTTTTGTTAATACATTAGTCATTATAAATGTATTAAATTAAAAATTAACGCGAATTATGACTGCGATTTTAGAAGATTTTCTAATTGATTTCAAATTTTCGTACTTATTGGATGAATTAGAAACTAAGTATAAACTTAAAGTATTTTGTCAATATGAAAATATTATTAATTCTCATTATTATGTCAAATCAATGCACATATATTAACCTTTAAAACTACTAATTAAAACTATTACATGTTTTTAATGCAACAATTAATTTACTACTTATCTTTATATACATAGACAGTGGCGTGCATGATGGTAACTTATACCATTTAAAAAGCTCAGAAATATTTTCCATCCTTAAACCATATACAAGAAAAAGTCCTTCAATTCATTTCAAATTTATTTTACAAAAAAGGCTATATTGTTACAACCAATAACAGAATGAAACTTTATAAGTATAAAGAGCTACCATTAATTTCGCCTTGTTTATATTTTCAAAAAGATGAAAAATGTTTTATTGCAACAAGATATGTATTGTAATAAATAAAATTATTATTACATTATTTACGATATTCTAATTACTTAATTATTATTTTAACTAAGATGAAATTAAATCAATAAGTGAAAATGGTAACCGCGTATATTTTATAAATTGTATATTGCCCATATTATAGAATATTGACTATTCGAGAGCATCAGGACAATCAGTATCCGAATCTCCAAGAACAATCTTTGACATTAAAAGAGACATTCTTTACTCGCCAGCGTGATGGCGCTAGTTGTACTAATAATAGAGTAACCTGTGTGCGGGATTTTTTTCAGTGTAGCAACGAATGATTCCAGTACCTAAAAATTTTTTTCTGTATTCTGAAAAACATTTCCAATGTGTACCAAAAATTTGGTGCATTTTAAAATTTTGATCGGACCACTTCACGTGGAATATTCCATATATATACACACATATTATGATTATTAAAAAATGTAAATTATAAAACTTTACAAGAAAAATGTAATACTCCTGATTCGGAATACAATCGACGGCCTTATTCTTATCAAGCAGTTGCACAACTTAGGACTTTTAACGATTTGTTATTCGTAAACGTCAATGTTTAATTTTCTTGATTCTTTCATAGTCAAATTTTTCCGTTACTATTATTACAAACTTCGATTGACGTAGCACATATTAATGTTTAGTTTTACTCTAAATCACGATAATGTTAATGTTAAATAATGTTAATTAATAAACTAGGGGGGCCGAGCCCCCCTGCGCGCTGCCGCGCGAAAGAGGCTGCGCCTGAGAACAGAAATTTATAAGGCACGACCGAATAATGTTAGTGTTAAATAATGTTAATTAATAAAAAAATATTATTTTCTTCCTCATGGAGGAAGCTTTGTGATTGTAAAATTTTTGATTTTTTAAAAACATATTGTGTGTATGTATACGCCGCATATTCCGGGAACTACTTGATCAATATCGATCAGATTGGATGTATAGAACTGTTTTTAAATTTTGAATTCGGGAAAATAATCTTGCTTTCGATTCAAAGATTCGTTTTTGTTTTATAATTAATTTTTGATTTTTAAAAAATGAAATTTTAATATTTTTAAAGATATAAATTGTATTGTTAAATTGGACTAAATTTAATTTGTAGAAACTAAAAAACCTATTCTCTCAAAAAGTAAATTTTAAGTTAGCTGTATATCTTTTTTTTGTTTTTCAAAAAGACAGATTATATACTGTAATTATATACTGTAATATATAATGTATATATAATATAAAATTTCAAGTCATTTTATTATTTAATTTTTGTTACAAAATAAAAACCAAAATTTGCGTTTTTTATTGTCGCTTTTCCGTGAGTAGAACGCTTTCGATCTACTTGAAATTTTGAAAAACTATAGTCTTGTTGGTAGCTAAAAGTCCTACTATTTTCCTAATCCAAACAGTTATTGTTCCGGAAATTATTAGAAATCAAGGGGCGCGTGTCGCGCACCCGAGGCAAGTATGGGTACGTGGCACTGCCTTATATACAGCTAAAACGAACTTCCGGTTTTTGCTGTTATTTATTTTTTACATATTTTCTTAAATTTTTTAATGATGATCTTTCTAAAACTAAACAGTAAATTGACTTCAATAAATCATAAAACTACACCACTATAATATCTGTAAGATGTACAAATTCTAAAGTATTTATTTTAAATCTAATTGAGTAGTCTGATCCAAGGTGGGAGCCAATGTTTTTTTTAAATGATTAAAAAAAACTCTTAGTACGCAATTATTGTGACGTTTTGCTAACTTCGTTTGTTAGTCTCGTCAGCCAATGCCTCTTGCGACACTTTGTGAACCTTATATACTAAGCCTTTTTTTAATCACCTTAAAAAAACCATTGACTTCCACCTTCGGTCAGACTACTAAATGAAATACACAATGGAGAGCAATTTATCAATATTATACTTGCATCTATTTAGTATAAATCATAATGTGAAAAATTTTACTTTCTTGTGTATTATAATTATTTTTTGTTCTTAATATTTAAATTTAATAAATAATTTTCGAAACAAATTAAGTAATTTTAATAGAATTAATTAAATTACATATTTAAATAATATATTATATAGAGTATTGGTACATTAATTTTGAGGAAGCTACATAACAATGAATTGACAGCGGTTTTCTGTAAGAGCTAAAATCGGTAATAACTAATAATAACATAATAAGTAATTCAAATTTTGTATCGTAAACATTGGAAAGAATAACAGCTTTCATTGTAGATTAGGTATTGTATCGATAATTGATGAACACACTGTATTGTTTACATTACATTGCAACGTTTCGATGGAAATTCTCCATCCTCTTCAGGCATTACCTTTATTACACTTATTTTACATTAGATTATAATAACAAGATTGAGTATACATATATTATAATTATTATATTGGTAACTTACTACACGTCAATATTCATTAAAAATTATAAAAGATCTTTCGTAGTATCTCTGAATCGTTGCACTATGAATTGAAGACAAAGTATAATAAATACATATTCTCGAAGATAAGTATTGCACAGAAGTTAAGGTTATATAGCCAACATTTACCTCTCCTTTATGTGATTTACACATTATTATAAAAATAGAAATCAATAAAATAAAATAAATAAATAAATAAACAATAAATAAATAAATAAATAAATAATTGGAACAAAACACAACGTAGTTAACACAAAGAAAAAGCAAAAGCAGTCAGGTAAACACGAATGAAAACATGACAGACGGTTATTATATGAGTCATTTAAATCTTATTGACATGCGCAATTATGTACAATTATTAGATAAGCGCGCGAAATATTATAATACGGCGCGAAAATTCAAAACTTGTAATTGTATATTATAAGTGTAAATTCATGATAGGGAAATTAATACATGATAATACTTTTAATATTTAATTAATACATTATTTTTACTTAAAAATTATTTTTACCAAAACTCAAATCACTCATAATACAATTAATCCGCGGCTATTGTAACCTGACTAGAAATTAGTTAAGAACTAAAGGAGAAATAAATATTAGCTAACTATAATTTACTTTCATTTTATTAACAATATCATTATAGTGATGACTAAGATTTCTAACATCTTCCTTTACATTTATAGGATTATTTTCTAATTTAATATGAAGCATTTCAGATACAATTCTTTTTCTCCAATTGCATTCCTTATCAACAATTTTTACATTTTCAAAATCAAAAGAATGATTATAATCACTAATATGATCATTAATTACATATTGATTGTTTGATTTCTTTGTATTAGATATATGTTCCTTTATTCTATATTTTAACTGTCGTTTAGTTTCTCCAATATATGTCGAATTACAATCTTTACACTTTATTCTATACACTACGTTAGTTTCGGAGTCTCTGGAATTTTTATCTTTTCCTCTCACAATGATACTGTTAAAGTTATTATAGGAATTTTTGGTACCACTCTAATATTGTTATATTTCAAAGAACTTTTGGTTTTTTCATAAAAACCAGGTATATAAGGAATACAAAGTGTTGTTATGTAATTTTTATTATTATTAATACGATTGTTAGTACTTTTTTCTTCATTATGTCTTATTTTTTCCAACCTCTTTCGTATATTATTATGAATAAAATCTCTAGAATAATTATTTATTTTTTAGAATTCTTTAACTATTTCAATATTGGATTCATGGAATTTGTTATGTGCTAAAAGTATAGCTTTGTCAACTAAAGTAAAAATCATAGCCCTTTTTTGAGCTGTTGTGTGATTGGACTCAAAATTTAAAAATCTACCAGAAAACGTATTTTTCTGTACCAATTAGTAATTATTTTATTATTCTCAGTTACAATTAACGACACTTCTAAAAAATTAATACTTCTATTTTTCTCTTTTTCACAAGTGAATACTAATCTTTGGTGATAATTATTAAATGTTTTTAATACTAATTCTAATTTATTTTCTGGAATACACATAATGGTATCATCTACATATCTGTAGTAAAAAACTGGTTTAAAGTCTAATTTATCTAAACATTCTTTTTCTAAATCACTCATAACTAAATTTGCAATAGTTGGACTAACTGGACTTCCCATTGGAGAACCGAAAGTTTGTTGATAATATTTATTATTCCATTGAAAAAAAGTATTATTCATTAAAAAGTTTACGATACAGATTAATTCATCCAGTGGAATATTATATTTCGTTAAAATTAAGTGGTATCTTTTTTTCTATGCTCTTTATAACTAAATCTAAAGGAATATTAGTAAAAAGAGAAACTACATCTAAGGAAACTAAAATATATTGATCAGGTATGTCACAGTTTTTAATTTTATCAATTAAATCTTTACTATTTTTGACAAAAGATTTTGCATTATTAACACTATTTGTAATAATTTTATCAATAAATTTAGATAATATATACGTAGGACTACCTATATTCGATACGATTGGTCTTAGTGGAATATCAGGTTTATGTATTTTAGGTAGTCCGTAAATTTTTGGTAATGTCGTGTCCGTCTGTGTAAGAGAATTATTATGATATTTTTTATCAAAAAATTCCAAATTATTCCATCTTTGCATAATTTTGTAGGTGTCCTTTTGTAATTTACTTAACGGATTCTTGTTAATTAACTTATATGTGCTTTTGTCTGAAATAAGTTTATCCATTTTTTCATTATAGCTATTTCTATCTATTGCTACCGTAACATTACCTTTGTCTGCTAGTGTAAAAAAAATATTACTATTCTGTTTAAGAAAAAATTTTGATTGTTTCAACCTCTGTGCAAAAAACCTATCATCATATCTAATATGTGTTGTTTTTTTTAAAGAATTTTTCATACATTCACTTATGTTCTTTCTAATGAGATTCCCCGTATCTGGTAACAATTCATTACAATAACAGCTTTCTTCATTTATTGCAATATAAACTGAAAACATGAAGAATTGTACATTAACAATTAAATTGTTATGAACTAAAAAACTTACAATTAATGAGTAGCATTACGAAATCGGAAATAGCGTTTGTAACCATTTAATAAAATAATTAAGAACTCGAACATTCCATTTTATGAATATCTTTAAACCATCAATATTTTCTATTATTTTTACCATTACAATTTTGATAGTTGTTCAAAAAATATTATTATATATATTATATAAATTTATAGTTATATAAAAAATACATTTTTTGTGCAAAAAAAGTGTTTGAAAAAGTTTCGAAAGGTTTATTAGAGTTAAAAAAAGGTACATATTTTAACAATATAATAAATGCAAAAGCAAATACATTAATTTTAAAGAACTCTGGTCGAAAAATTTAGTAGTTTTTGACAAATATTTTACCAATTTTTTTGAAATTGGCGAATTTTGAGTGATAGAATTGGCCAAATTAACCGCTTACATACGACGGTTATTTATCCTAAACTGGCAAAAAATTAGTGGATATTAAATAATCTGTATAGAAAGAAATCAAATTTGCATTTGTTACTTCGATATACTGCGTTATAAATACTGATAAAAATATCAATTTCATACAAATAAATAATTTGATTTAAAATTAAACTATTTTTTTTTACAATTTAGCGTCAAGTTATAATAGACAAAAGAAATGTAAAATTTGTTAGATAATATAAGTGTGTAATTTTATAGCAAAATTTTGATTAAAATTTCTTACCATTGTTGTTTCCTTCATACCTTAGCGTCAAATTACCAAAAACAAATTACTTTTTTTAATGGAAACTATTTGTTCCGGTATTTTGAACCTAAATCTGAACCGCTATCTAAAACAGCTGATGAGTGATCAGCGATCAAAGTGAAAAGGGTTTTTATTGAAAATTTGCTTTATTAGTCCGTAACTTTCAGAAATTTAAGCATTAGGTTCTACAATACCGGTTTTCGTTATTTTTTATATTAGAAAACGTAAAATTAAGAACAAATTTTTTTAGTATTATTGAGGAATAATAGTGCCACATTTTTGAATGCAAGTATACGGTTACTCTATTTTTTTCATAAAATGCATTCGCTCTGTTTTTTTAAGAAATTTACCTAAAAACATCATAACTTTGTCTGAAATGTTCTGCCGCACTCAAAGTTTGCATCATTTTGAAGGTAATTAATCAACAATGAATTAGATTTTTGAATGGATAAAATATTTGTGATCGTACAACCCTTTTTTTACTATAAAGGTTTTTATTAATCATAACTATATTCAATGTGTTAAACTAATATAAATTATATATTACAACAGATTCTTCTTGAAATGTATAAACTTTTTCAAATTTAATGTATATTAAAAAAATTGTTAGATTTTGAGTTATTAAGTGATAAAAATGGCCAGAAAGTCATTTTTTTCAAAAAATTCGATTTTTTGATTGGCTACAGCATTGTTACTAATTGTAATTCAGGACTAAAAATTTAGCTACGCTCTATTCAAGTAGTTTTATACTTATTCCATAAATTAAAACCAAATTCTATTTTTTAACTCGATCATTTCACATGGGGACTCTCTCATACATATATATATGGGTGGTTCTCTGTGACATCGAAGATGAAAAAAATAAATATTGCTATAACTGTAGGAATATGTTTTAGAGGTATTCAGGTTCTCCTGAATTTTTTCAGATTTTTTCTGGGCCATTATTTTAAGTTACAGAGAGTCAAAGTTGACATTTTAGCACTTTTTTGCATTATATGCCCATTTTCATGAATTTTTAGCTCCCAGGGGATGCATTTTTCACTAAAAACATAAGTATGACTTTTTTTGTAAAATTTTCCGAACTTTTCATTATAAATACTTTTAAAGACATAAATGTATGCTGTCACACTCTTGTAAGCCATTTAAACCTTAAATAGTGAAAATCAGCAATTCTGCTCCGGACTCTGGTAACCTAATACTGTCTAAAAGATGTCTTTTTGTAGTCAGAAACTGCCTAAAAATTTCCAGAGTGGGTCTAAATCATTAAGATCACTTATGGTCAAAATATCCGGGAAAAGTGCCCGAAATATTAATAGAAATGTATATTTGTTGCCTTATAACGATGAATCTAGTAGCATGATCATCGCAAAAAAATTTGTGCACTTACCTTGGAGTGGTAGAAAAGTATCTCCACTTGTTTCAGTATCCATCTAATCCCCTGTAAGCTGCTAAAAATACAAATATTATTATAAAATTATAAAAAATTATTTTTTAAACATTTATAATGCTGGATTTTTAGTTTTACATCCCTTAAAAGAATTATAATACTAATCTGAAGGATTACTATAAAAGTATTAACATTATTATTATTATTATTCAGCAATACATTGTTTAGATTTCACAAACTTGTCACTGTCACGTTATCATATTATTCATTATAATTATATATCCGATTTATTTATATATCTTTTGTATTAAATACGTATATTCAGTTATTGTAATAATGATGTTTATATATTTACATTAATCCTTCAGATTAGTATTATAATTCTTGTAAGGGATGTAAAACTAAAAATTCAGCATTATAAATGTTTAAAAATTAATTTTTTACATTTATATAATAATATTTGTATTTTTAGCAGCTTACAGGGGATTAGATGGATACTGAAACAAGTGAAGATACTTTTCTACCACTCCAAGGTAAGTGCACAAATTTTTTTGCAATGATCATGCTTATAGATTCATCGTTATAAGGCAACAAATATACATTTCTATTAATATTTCGGGCACTTTTCCCGGATATTTTGACCATAAGTGATCTTAATGATTTAGACCCACTCTGGAAATTTTTAGGCAGTTTCTGACTATAAAAAGACATCTTTTAGACAGTATTAGGTTACCAGAGTCCGGAGCAGAATTGCTGATTTTCACTATTTAAGGTTTAAATGACTTACAAGAGTGTGACAGCATACATTTATGTCTTTAAAAGTATTTTTAATGAAAAGTTCGAAAAATTTTACAAAAAAAGTCATACTTATGTTTTTAGTGAAAAATGCATACCCTGGGAGCTAAAAATTCATGAAAATGGGCATATAATGCAAAAAAGTGCTAAAATGTCAACTTTGACTCTCTGTAACTTAAAATAATGGCCCAGAAAAAATCTGAAAAAATTCAGGAGAACTACTGGATACCTCTAAAACATATTCCCACAGTTATAGCAATATTTATTTTTTTCATCTTCGATGTCACAGAGAACCACCCATATATATATATATAAAATTATCGACGCTAATAAAAATAAAGATGCTTATATGAATCAAAACTAATAAAAATTATTGTTTTAAGTAAATAAGATAACACAATATTTAAAATATATTTTTTTCTTACAGGAAGAAGTTAGTGTTAAGTGTGTTAACAAAAATTTGTAAGTTTTTGGACTATAGAATTTACCTTATTGGTGGTATCTTATAACGGACTTAACTCCCTCTACCTAGTTAAATAAGATATCGATTTTTCCCCAATGTTCATAACATACGTCTTATAATAAATTTTGCACCTTAAACATGAAAGTTATATGAGCAAATCCACAGAACCTTTAATTTTGGGGAAGCGGGTAATATAGTAGTAAATAAGCAGACCTAGCAACATTATAACAACGGTTTCTGGTAGAAAAAGTAATTCGATGAAGGGTCCTTATCATTTTTTTAAAGCTGTTTTCATTAGCTTTTTGTTAGAGGCTTCATAAAGTTGCATTTTTGCAAATTTGACGATGGAAGTAGTACTCATCTTCTATTTTTTAAGCTTATAGAAATTATAATTCTTCACCAAATGTTACAGAAATTTTTTTTGACAACCTACACCATCTACCCTATTAAACTAAAAGTGTTAGAATAGTGTGCCTTCATGATACAGAAAAATAAAAATCGCAACTCTTGAGGAAGTCAGTTTTTGTAAATTTAGGAAATTCTAGAATTTTGATATTATACAAAGATAAGTTTTGTTTATAGCTATTGTGACTAATATTGCTTTTTTCGATTTGCAATAAGGATTCTTATTCTTTTTTGTGCTTAGCTGTGCCTCTTTTTCTTTACTAGCAATTCTACCTTAAACTTTTCAAAATCTCGGGCCCCTAGTCTTCCAAATTTTCATTTTCGCATGGCACACTCGACATTCACAAAAAAAGCATATATAAACTATATCTCTTTACTTTTTAGTAGATTATTGAGTCATCTACGTAAAACCTCAATTGAATTTTTTGTTAATTTAGATAATATAAGCTGTATAAAAGTATAAAATTTTATACCTTTGAACTGAAGTCCAAATTGACTATACGAAATAGGTTATTTCAACAGAAAAGCTAATATAAATACGCACACACACACACACACACACACACACACACACACACACACACACACACACACACACACACACACACACACACACACACACACTCACCCGCGCGCGCGCACACATACACACACATATCATTCAGTCAAGTAGTTTGTTTACCATTAAAGAGAAGTATGCGAAAAGAAAATTATTTATCATGTAATGAATGTTTCAAATAATTTGCCATGTACTCATTACCAATTGAAACCTTCAAGTTGGAAGATTTATGGAGCAAAAAATGAAATTCCTGTTACAAGTACTCAAACAAAAAAAACCATTGTTACTAGGAAAAGAAAATTACAGTACTGTAACGGCACTTGAAAACATCCTTTTATATGAAAAATTGTTGTTAGATATTTTAATTTTTGTTAAATAAGAGACTTAATTATGTTGTTATATTCATAAATTATAGAATAAAAAATGTTCTGTTTATTTACGAAGTGATTTTTTATAATTTACGCTATGATACCCCTCATTAATATTTTAATCGTTAATTTCTTAGATAAGTCTTGAAAAGAAATAGGGGCCCTCATATTTTCCTACTATTTAACCTCTAAAGAAGTAGAAATCTCCATTAAAATCAATGTGCCTCCCAAAAAAAAAAAAAAAAAAAATTTTCAAATGAAAATCAAAGGTTCCGTGGATTTGCTCATATACTTTTATAATGCAGGGCACAACTATTATAACGACTACAAGGTAAGTATTGCAATTATAACGACTGGTAGGTGTTGAAATTATTCATCCTAAATAACCAAAAATATGACAAAATAAAAATACCTTTTAATTCTAAATTATTTAATTCCACTTTAATTTAACAATTTAATAAAGTTCGTATATAATATTATAAATTATATATGTTTTTTATTTCACTCAAGATAAAATGTTTGCATAAATAAATTTACGTTAAAAATATATTATGTATTAAAATACATGTTTACTGGAGTTGCTTTCTAATTATTTAGCTATTTATAAGATTACTTTGGTAACTTAAATAAATATGTGTACATTATATTTAAGTAATGTTTCATAGTTTTAATAATAAACTTCAAAAATGTTTATTTTCAGAACATGGTAACAGTTATTAGTTAAAGTACATTCTTATAAGTAAAATATTGAATTATGAAAAAAATATATATATATACACTCCGCATCAAAATTATCGCAACAAGATTTTTCACAGAAAAATTGCCATTTTGTAAATGCTTGTAGCTCGGTCAATTTTCATCGTATGGAGATCTTTTTTTTGTTTTGTAGGGAATTATGTGCACTTTGAGGAAAAAATAATGTCTAATAGCTGCGAGATAATGCCACATTTCTATGTCTTAATCAGTTCTACCAACTTCTTTTTCTTAAATAACGCAATTGTTTGCACGTTTACTTAGATTACCAAAAAATTTTTTTCAAAAAACAATAAATACTACCTTAAAGTAGACTTTTCAACGAGTATTTTAAAAAAAAAGTCGACCCTCTACAACTTTTTTTGACTGAGTTATGCCATTTTAAAGATCTTCCTATGTTTTAGTCAAATACCGCCAACATCAGCATTACCCATTGCGTACCGCGAGAAGGTGTTGGTCGGACTTACGCATCATTGTGGCCCTGAAAAGGGCCGATTGTGTGAACCGTTTCTTACATTAGGGACCCCGCGGTTCGTCACTTCCGCAGTATTTTTTGACACCAAATTTTTAGTTGCTATGTACTCTGTATAGCAAAATTAATGCTGAATGAGCTTTCGCCTTAACTTTTGACCAGTATCCCGGCGTAAATTTTTGCTATATTTTTTAATTGATTTGCTGGTAGAGTTGATAACTTTACCGAAAGTATGGAGATGCATTGTTAAATGTACCGAAAATGTAGAGGTGTAATTTTAAATAAAGTTACACTTTTCATGGGTTAATTTAAAAAAATAAATAACGAATAGCAATGTGGTTTCTTTGTTTATGAGGTTTTAAGATAGCTCTCGGGGCACGAATTTGTTTTAAATGTAACCAGATAATTTAGTAGTAGTTGCTAGTAGGATTCATGCTATCTTGGAAGAACACATAATCCCTACAAAACAAAAATGATTATCTCAATACAATGAAAATTGATTAAATTACAAGCATTTGAAACATGACCATTTTTCGAATGCTTGTAATTAGATCAATTTTCATCGCACTGAGATAATTTTGTTTTGTTTTGTAGGGGATTCAGACCGCGGGATCCCTAATGTAAGAAACAGTTCACACAATCGGCCCTTTTCAGGGCCACAATGATACGTAAGTCCGACCAGCAACCTCCTCGCGGTACGGATCGAGTAATGCTGATATTGGCGGTATTTGACTAAAACATAGGAAGTTCTTTAAAATGGCATAACTCGGTCAAAAAAAGTTGTAGAGGGTCGACTTTTTTTTTAAAATACTCGTTGAAAAGTCTACTTTGAGGTAGTATTTATTGTTTTTTGAAAAAAATTTTTTGGTAATCTAAGTAAACGTGCAAACAATTGCGTTGTTTAAGAATAAGAAGTTGGTAGGACTGATTAAGACATAGAAATGTGGCATTATCTCGCAGCTATTAGGCATTATTTTTTCCTCAAAGTGCACATAATTCCCTACAAAACAAAAAAAATAATCTTAATACGATGAAAATTGACCGAGCTACAAGCATTTAAAAATGTCAATTTTTCTGTGAAAAATCTTGTTGCGATAATTTTGATGCGGAGTGTATATATATATATATATATACTAGGGGGGCTTCACCCCCCTGCGCGTTTCGCGCGCCAAACTCCTATTTTTAATTTCGAAAAAGGTTTTTCGTAATTAATTTATTTAAAATAATGTTTTAAATTATATTATTTTTTCACTACCATGGACACCTTAAAAATTAAACAGATTCACACAACACCTCGGAGGTATTGCTATAGTTATTATTATTTATAAATAAAAGTTTACTAAAATTTAGTGTAATGAAATCAGAATGAAAACAATAAAAAAAGTAGAAACACGTTAAATGTTAACTGTAATTTTTAAACTATATGAATTCTTATAAAGCTTAAATTTATATTTTAATAATTATAAATGTTAATGAAAAATTAACTTACCAAAAATAGTAAAGTACGTATACTTACTAAACTGTAGTATTTTAGTTAACAACTTATAAAAATTTTAGATTATTTTAAACGGTTATAAATAGAACTTCACCTCCTAAAATTAATTTAATTAATGACGAAGGATCATCGGCAAAAGTTCTATGTCATTAATATTTTGTACTTTTAGAGTAATAAAACTTTCTTCTTAAATAAATAAATTTTTGTAATTTGCATCTTCTTTCAAAATTTGCGTTTTAATCCATAATTATATCCAATTTATTTTTCCTATGCAGAGCCCAAATATTTATTTTGATTATTATAAACAAATTCATTTCTTAAATATCCTTCTGTTTCTAATAAATACATACTTGTTTATTTAAAATATTGTGTTATATAAATATAAATTATCTTCACACTTGTATAACCATTCAATTTTGAAATATTAAATTAAAAAATATTTAAATTAAATGCTCCTAGATTAATAATTTCTGAAAATCTTTTTAAATGTAATTCGTATTTATATTACCACTGTTAAAATTTGAATTTTCTATTGTCATTACTATTTATAATAGAATTATCTTAAAAATACAATAATTAATGTATTTAATTTTTAACCCATTATATATATATCATATGGATATTTGGAAAAATGTATGTTATACTTGATTAATTTTTATTTAGTCTTCAAACAATTTTGCATCTATATTTAAAGCATTACATTGAATTTTAGATCCGTTTGACGTGCGCGACTCTAATATTATAACATTTTACTTCTTTTTCTCCGCTAAGTTAGAGTATTTATTTGTATTCGCGACCGCGAGCCAACGCGAGTGGGCCTTCCCTCTCCTATTGCGCGCGAGCCAACCTCATTGGTGCGCTCCCGCTCAAGCAAAAGGCATAAAAAGCCGCGCCGCCATTTTGTGCGGGTCTTTTTTCGTCGTGTTTCCCGTGCGAGACGGTCGCCCGATCGCTCCGCGCGCCCCCTGCATATCTCTCCCATCACTATCCTCAACTCGCGTCCGCGACTTATCGCTCCGGATCGACTCACTAGTTCTCGCCGAGAGCGACTCCTCGCTTTGGCAGACAGAACCTCACGATTTCCCCAGCTCTTGGGCGAACGTCCGAATGTCCTCATAAACCTCATAAAATCACTAATTTTCACGTAGTTTAGGACATAACTTACACCAGCGGTGTAATATATATATATATATATATATATATATATATATATATATATATATATAATATATATATATACATATGTGTGTGTGTATTACTGAACAATTAATTTACCAAAAATAGTAAAGTGCATATACTTAATTGTAGTATTTAGTAAAAACTTATAAAAACTTTAGATTATTTTAAACGGATCTAAATAGAACTTTACTTCTTAAAATTAATTTATTTAATGACGAAGGATCATCGCCAAATGTTCTATATGTCATTAATATTTTGTACTTTTAGAGAAATAAAACTTTCTTCTTATATAAATTAATTTTTGTATTAGTTTTAAAGAATTATTTATAACATTTTAGCGGTATATAAATAAAAACCTGTTTCTTCCATTTCTAACGTAATTCGTCATTTGCACCCTCTTTCAAAATTTGCGTTTTAATCCATAATTATATCCACTTTATTTTTCCCTTTAGTTACAGAGCCCATATATTTATTTTAATTATTATAAACAAAGACATACCTTAAATAACCTTTTGTTTCTAATAAATACATACTTGTTTATTTAAAATATTGTTTTATATAAATATACGTAATCTACTCACTTATATATCCATACAATTTTTAAATTTTGATTTAAATAATATATAAATTAAATGCTACTAAACTAATAATTTTCGAAAATCTTTTCAAATGGAATTATTTTATATTGCCACTGTTAAAATTTGAATTTTCTTTTGCCATTACTATTTATATTAGAATTATCTTAAAAATGCAATAATTAAGGTATTTAATTTTTAACTTATTGTATATTTCACATATTTGGAAAAGTGTATGTTACACTTGATTAATATTTATTTTATCTTCGAAAAATTGTGCATTTTTTTTAAAAAACTTTACATTAAATTTTAGGTCCGTTTTTATTTTATGAGTTTTATTAGGAATAAGTAAACTAATACACATTCTTTCAAGTTATATTCACAACTTTGTTTTGCGCACGGAAAAAATACATATATTGAGTCCGTGTCACCGCGCCAGTGAGACATTGCGCCAGTTCGGTAGTATAGGAACAGAACGGATTTTAGAGGTGAGGATTGAGGAACGTCGCGATCGCATTGCTGGCAACATTACGGAACTTACGCGGTTAATTCAAATCGTATTATTGTTTAATGCAGTATAAAATGAATACGCTTCGTTAGCTGCATTTTTCGACAGTTTATTTGGATAAAATTATTAGTGTAGATAATATTACTGTATTACACTTAGATTGCTATTAATAAATGTTCATTATTCAGCTGTAAAAACCTTTAACATTTTAGGAAAGGTTAAATAAAAAAGAATAAATAAATGCTAGCATAGTCATCTAAATTTATTAAATAATTTATTAAATTGTAGTTATAAAATAAAAAGAATTAACATATTATTTGAAACTAATTTAAATTATAATAATTTCCTTAAATACTCGTCAGAAACGTACACTTTTTATAAAATATATATTTTAGCCCAGATACATGCTTCATTTTGTATACAGGCACATTTTCTTTATTTATCAATAAATCTCCGTCGTTCTGGTCTGACTCTTCTGCATCTGTATAAAAATATATTATACTTATTAATATTTTACTTACCCTAGTAGAAATATGGTAGTTTTAAATGGTTTGAGGTTAGAAATAGCCATGTTTTAGGTCATAACTAGCCATTTTCTATCGATCTTTTCGAAATTCCTTGTTTCTACTTAAATCGTTTCCATTTCTACTAGGGTAAAATAAATGTTAATATCGCTTTCAATAATTTGAATATTACGTTTATTTCTACAAAATATCACTCATATTTTATGTAGATATAATATAGTACATGCGATTTCTAGTCTATAGATTTCTAATTTATACGCCGGGAAAATTAAAAAGATTATATTGTGAATCTATATACATGGAAATAAACTAAACTAAAAACAAAAAAAATAACAAAATTTTTTTAAATAACTGCTAATACAATTTCTATAAAATAAGCTGTATTAAATACTACGTACAATTGTGAGTCATTTCATGCATTCTAATAAGGTGAATTGGAGTAGTCATTAATAGTTAGTTATAGGTATCTTAAGTACAAAATTCATCTATATATTTTGATTTTAATCGAATAAAAAATTTTAATATTTGAAATCTAAAAAAATTGCACACAGCAAACGAATACTTCATGCATAATTTATAAAATATATACAATATCTTTAAATTTTAAAAGTATATATTATTATACTTATAAATAATGAGGAAATTAAAAGTTAGTTATATTTTTAATACTTACACCTACTATTATGTGGTTTTACACTTCTGTATTCAGATATATAGGAAGTTGGGGGTTATATTAATTTTTAAATTTGCATCTAATGAAATTAAATAAAAACCCGTGCTTGTAAGGCGTCAAAACAATAGAAAAGTGATGATAAATGTTAGTGAAAAACCATTCTTAGTCGTTATTTTATTAATTAATATTTCAGGTTTTCAAGGATAGAAAATTTAAAATTTGAACTGCATTACATTTTTATTTATTTATTAATTTTTTTTATTATTCTAACGTCGCTTTTTATGCTCCCAAACACGGTGCTAATCAACGACGGAGGCTTGCGATGTCTTTGTGAAGAAAGCTGTTGTTGAAAAAAATTACATTTTTAATTTACGTATCATCTTGAAATCGCTTGGTGTCTTTCAGCGATCATGATTTTGCAAAAACAAGTGGATTCGGATAAGTATCGATAAATTCTTTAAAAAATCATTTACGTCCCATTCATTATTTTTTAGTTTCCTCCACCCTTCATCAATTTCCACATTTCTAATGAGCTGTTTTCTTTTTCTCCTATTATTTAACTCATCTTCAATGTCGTCATCATCCATATCATCAAGTTGGTGTTTATCTACCCAACTATTGTTGACAATTTCCATTAAATCGACTGTTAAAAAAAGAGAAAATATATTAACTTAGAGAATATTGCAATAAATAAGTTAAAAAATTTTATAAAATCTATTATTGGCGGGAATTCAAATTTTTAACTAAATACTGATAAAAACTTGACACAAAAACTTTTATTTATTAATAGTAATGGATAAAATAAATCATTGTTGTTACTACTACTTGGCGGAATCCTGTTCTCAGATTTCCTGAGTTGGGAGAGGGTGAGTAACTCGGCCCCCAGTTCCGAGAGTTCGAATTTTACCTCCTGCGACAGTGGAGGAAGAGGATTGCCACTAGTGCGCCTCGAAGTTGTGTTGTTTCGCTGAGCCTGTGTTGGCGATCAACTGTCCAACATGCAGTGTTCGATATACTATACGCTTGGTTATTGTTCATATGCCGTTGGCGACTATACTATTCATCAGAGCGACCGCGGTCATGGAAGACCTTACCCCAGACCGCAACTGCCGAGATGTCTCACAGAGGTGTGTTATCGAATGACGGGAAGCCTTCCAGGCTTTTAAATGTATTTCTCCCGACGTTTCCTTACGTAGGTTCGATGCACCATAACTCGCACGAGAAGGCATTAAGAGCGTCAAGCTCCGAGCCTGATCATGCCGACTACACTATTGTCGAAAGTGAGTGTAGTCGAAAACCCATTTGGCCGGACTCTCTTTGTATTGTTCCGGCTCGGTGTATACCGGGGTGGGAACAGCCTAAAAATGCCTTCGAAAATCATTGTGGAGTTCAACGTACCTTAAGGACTCAACTCAGTCTCTGGCAAGCCAAAGCAGGAGATCAACTGAGGGGAAATTCCTTAGGAATACGTTCCACACGCCTCGAAAGGGCGAAACCAGCATTGTGCAGAAAGTTGTTTCTTGAAAATGGTCCAGGTAACTCGGGTTTACTCGGGTAGATAATAAATTTCCGCCTATCGCCTAGCAAGCGATGGGTCCACCACTGTGGGTAAAGGGCCTCGGCCGGAGTCATAGCAGCTCCCAAAAGCAAGGAACCTCCGAAGCACAATGTAGGGTTGAACAGATACTTCATAAGGATCTTCCTTATAGCTGAGAGTTAGTAGGTCCGCCGAAGGCTCTTGCGAATAAGTCCTTTTGATTATAGTAATGAGTTAGTATGCTCTTCTCGAGACTAACTTGTGATTCGTTCTCTCCGGAAGAACTCATATCTTCGGATATATAGAGTTTTATATACATACACCCGCCCGGATGGGCGGGTTTTTGCATTTAAGGAGATTTTTGAAAGTGAGCAATCATGAGTCAAACACTGAGATGAGCAGAAGTCTCTAACTATTCCAAGTGATCAAGTACAAGTAAGGTGTCTCGTGCACCCGAAGCGTACAAAGGCATGCATCAGCCTGGATTCTTAAGTAGGTTACTCCGAAAGGAAGACCGAAAGGAACCAGGATTCGAACAGCACTGGATGATCAAAGAAGGGAGCTCCGATGATATGAGGAACCCAACGAAGGTCTCTAAGTGTGATCCAAAGCCTATGCAGTTTGCCATGGCGTCTCACAAACAAACTACCACGTCCAAATACCGATTGCGACTCAAAAGGCAGGCAACCATACCTAGCCTTAATCTTGTACATAATAAAACTGCCAAGAGCAGATAGACATAAGCGAGAAATCTTGTAAATACAAAGAGCCGGGATACAATTAATCAAGTTGTATTTTGGATGCGCAGATTGGCCAGATGCCATGTAAATATATTCCAGATTTAGAAGACAAACTCAATCAGAGTAGAGAATCAGAGAGAATCAAAGAGACCCAGTCAATGGGCATGATGAAAACAAGTGCAAAATTTGAGGCTATAGACTTATAATAAATCAATCATAGAGGCAAAGCCCAAGTCATAGTCGATGATAAAAACTGCACACACGAGATTAAGATTAAATAAATAAGTAAGTATGAGATTTTATAGCCTTAAGTAGTAGTTAATTGTAAATATGTAAATATGTATATAGTGTAAATATTAGGAAACGTTAAGGCAAGAAATCTCCTCGAGTAATCCTCTCGGGTATACTCGTGTCGTCGTCGTTGCTCCACAAGCACAAATATACTCTCTCTCTTGTATTCTCCCGTACTCCAAGTACTGCGCTAAGACCGAACGGACCGGTCGATTCCCTAGAGGCTCCTGCGATAATTTTGTTTAATTTACTTTTACACTTTCTCGACTTAGTCTATAACGCTGCAAAGCGCTTATTACAAGATGCCCCCTTTCACCAAGGTGTTAAAGGCTTGGGCCAGTAAGAAAAAGAGAAGCGGAAGGTCCAGAGGCTCTCGCCTCGAACGCACTATTGCGAAGCCACCTGGACAACCTTCTCTCGAACGCACAGATATTGGAGAATCCTATTCCGACAGCACCTCGACCGAGCCACCACACTCAAAGGAGGGACTGAAGGTTAGGATACTACAATTAAATATGGGTAGGTCGAGAATCGTCACCGACGAGACTCGGGTTCGAATGGCCAGAAGAAGGATTGACATAGCTCTAGTCCAAGAACCATATGCTCCCAAGGGAGCATTAACGGGGATAGGACTGAGCTTCGGTACAATTACGGGTGCCAGGCCCGGCCAAACAACTGCGGCAGCTGTGATACACAGCTCTGGCACCCTAACGTACACGAGAATATCCCAATTCTGTACTACCCACTGTGTGTGCTCCATGGTGAGCGGCCGATTTGGACACTTTTACGTGGTGAGTTTGTACTGCCAGTTTAGGGACTTCATTGAGAGACACCTTGAGCAGTTGCGACACATTCTAACCTCGCTGAAGGATCAGATGATTCTGATAGCGATGGATGCGAATGCGAAATCGTCGTGGTGGGATTCGCCAGTACAAGATGGCAGAGGTCGAACTTTGGAAGACTTTATACTTGAGAATGATCTGACCGTGATAAACCGCAAAGGACAGCCGGCCACATGTGTGAGCACGAGAGGGGAAACCTATATCGATGTGACACTGGCAACGGCGAGTCTAAAGCAATATATCACAGAATGGTCGATCGAGGACTGGTCGACGAGCGATCACAGACCAATTGAGATCGTTGTGGACTTTGAAAGGCACCCTGTACGCCGAGTAAAGGTGTTAGAACCTCGGTTCAACATCAGAAAAGCGGACTGGGACGCTTTCAAAGATGCATTGAAAGTCGGAAAGACGCGCCTATCGGACATGCAGATTAACTCCCAAGACGATGTCGACAAATACGTCGACGAGTTGGAGGATGTAATCTTAAAAGCATGTAAGAAGGCGATCCCCATGAAGAGAAGATTTTCTAAATCCTCTCCCTGGTGGAATCCAAAGCTGACAAGTCTCAAAGGCAAAGTCAAGCGCCTCGAGCGTATGTGGCTGCGCCAGAGTAAAGGAAGCGGGACGTCCGAGACTAGAGCACAACGTGTGTCCAGTAGAACGCTAACTCTAATGAGGAAAGCGAAATACAAGTATCAGTCGGACATTGCGAGATCGAAAAAAGAGAGCTGGAAGGATTTCGTGAGCCGTGAAAGCAATAAGGACGTATGGAGCCTTCCGTACAGACTTGCTTCAGGCAAAGTCCGAATGACTAAAGCTCTCAATACTGTAACAGGAGCTTCTGGATCCACTACAACATGGAAAGAGACCTGTGACACTTTACTAAACACCCTAGTACCGGACGATGACGTTGCGAAAGAGACAGAGGTCCATGTCGAAACACGAAGACGGTGTCTCGGAGGACTAGACTCCCAGGAGTCGACTCCCTTCTCCCGGCTCGAAATACTACGAGCAATCTTTAACAACAAGAACGGGAAGAGTCCAGGTACAGACCGAATAGAGGTGGAAGTGTTAAAAAGATCAATCCCGATACTGGACGAAATCGACAAAGTATTCAATGCTTGTCTGAAGTATGGCGTGTTTCCCAAGAGATGGAAGGAGGGAATGCTCATCGCGTTGCTCAAGTCGCCTGATAGAGACGAGCAGAACATGAAGTCATATAGACCGATATGTCTGCTCAGCGTCATGGGTAAAACCCTTGAGCGTCTCATTATCAATAGACTTAAAGATCAGCAGCAACAAGAGGACGAGCCAGGGCCTACAGGTGTCCAGACATCCGAAGAACAATTCGGGTTCAAGCCCGGAAAGTCGACGGAGGACGCCATTATTAGGCTCAGGCAGTTAGTCCAAAGTTGCGAGAGCAAATACGTGGTTGCTTTCCCCCTAGACATCTCAGGGGCATTCGACAACTTGTGGTGGCCGAGTCTCCTTAGTGAGCTCAAGAGTCGAAAGTGCCCAGCAAGTTTGTTTAATTTGTTGTCGAACTATCTTCAGGACAGGGAAGTCTGCATTAAAGCAAACTTCGAAGAGTCCAGGAAGAAAGTGACCAAAGGATGCCCCCAGGGATCGATTTTCGGCCCAATCGGCTGGAATCTCGATTACGACACCCTTCTTCGGGAGCTGAAAAGCCAGGGATACCACGCTATAGCGTACGCCGACGACATAATTACATTAGTCGAAGGCGACTCCCGCTTGAAGCTCCAAGAACAGGCACAAACCATGATGAATACGGTCGATAACTGGTGCAAAAATCACAAATTGGAAATATCGATCCCAAAATCGGGAATGATAATATTGAAAGGACAATTCGATGATCGAAGACCGCCAAAAGTACACCTAAATGGCCAACCGATCAAAATGCTTAAGGAAATGAAGTATCTTGGCGTAACCTTCCAAAAAAGGTTCGGAGTTACCAGACACGTGCAGAATATCGAGTCTAAGTGGTACGACCTCCTCGGTCGCTTATCGCAGATCTCTGGTGCGACTTGGGGGATGAAAAGCAAGTCCCTCAGCCTGGTATACAAGTGCCTCTTCACTCCCATCGTTGCTTATGCAGCGGCAGGGTGGTGGTCGAGTGTTGATACTTCTGGAAAGAGAAAGCTTGCAACCTTGCAAAGACGGACTCTTATCTGGATTTCGAAAGCGTACAACACTGTTTCTCACGAGGCACTTCAGATAATCTCTGCTGCTCTACCCATCGACCTAGTGTTGGAGGAAAGAGCGGCTCATTATCATATCAGGCGTAGCGGATCTGTCCTTGTGAACGACGTGCGTATCGAAAGAGACCCAAACAGTAAGACATTGAAAGCAGCCATCTCGGAAGCCAAAAGAAAAGTTCATGAAGAACTTTTGAACGTATGGCAGAAGAGATGGGAGTCTACTGAAAAAGGGTCGACTACGCGCAAGTTCTTCTGCTCTGTACATGACAGGACAAAAAAGAGTTGGTTAAAGCCAAACCACTACACATCACAGTTCCTAACGGGACACGGGTCTTTTAAGTCTTACCTCTACCGTTTCGGTAATAGCGAAGATCCGAGATGTTACTGTGGTGACGAACAAACTTCTGACCATGTACTCTTTAATTGTCCTCGTGTAGCCAAGATCCGACAGCCACTCATTGAAGAGGTACACAGGTACGGCCATTCATGGCCGTGTGACCCTGCAGTGTTGGTTAGTCGTGTAGAAATCTTTCGGGCGTTCAACAGATTCGCCCGAGAATACGTTAACCCGACAGAGCAGGATTACGAGGACGGTGACAGAGATACGGTAACTCCAGAAACGCCAAAGCGGAATGAAAGGGAATGTGCGAATGTTTCGAGAAAGAGGCCACTCCCCTGGCATTCTTGCGTGAAGCCATGTACAGTGAAGCTGATGAGACTGAATCTTCAGGATCATCAGTCTGTATAATGCGCTTAATGGCATCCCCAACCGGGATCGCCAGTTCGAACCCGCATCGGGAAGTCGAATCCCTCGAATCGAACGGCCTCGTGAACAGCGAGAAAAGAGGGATTTGACGCATCACGGAATGCAAAGGAGTTTCTCCTATCAATTGCATTCATTCGAACGTTAGGCCACCTACCGCAAAACCTCCTCGGGGTTCCGGGGAGGAATAGGGAGGCGTGCTTCGGCATGTCGAAAGTTGGACCAGGATGACTTTACTCTGGTACGCAGAGACTGGGATCCGAGCCCCACGTTGACGTACCTCTGTGTCGAAAGTGAAACGTCGGCGTGTCCCCAGTATTGGGTTGGACTCTGCGGGGTGTGTGGTTGCAAGCAGGCTTGACGGGTGTAGCGAGTTGACCCGGATGCTGCTTATGTTCGAAAGCAGAAGACGGCGGGGAGCTAAACACCGCCGCATTCATACCGAGAATTACGGCCCCAGGCTAGCCGCCTAAGTGTGCGGTGGGCTCAAATAAAGGGCTTCGGTACACTTATCTAAGTGGCCTCTTATCGCGGTTAACCGATACCAGAGGAAGCTTCAGATAAGCTTGACAATTCGAAAGCATCGGAGATCTTTAGGCACCATCGCCGAAAAGTGAAACCGACGGGATGTTAAACCTAAATGACGAAGGCTTCCAGGGCAGGAATACCACAAGTCGAAAGCGGTAACACTGCCCTAAGGAAAGACTCTAGAACAGTCATAGAATAACTGTTGTTACTACTATTCTATTGCATTAGATGTTATTTCAAGAAAAATTTCATAACCTTTTCGACATTTACGCCAAGGTTTTTTCTAAAATGTAATAATGTTTTTTAATTTGAAATTCAGTACACAGTTAGATTTATTGGTAATCGCAGGTGCCTCTTAGTTATTCTGTTTTATTTTTTATTAATTACACTACAAAAATTAAATACGATACACCTCTAATTTGTAAATTATTTATACCAATTAAGAATTTCATTTGATATTAAATGGTTAATTAACGATGTGTGATATTAATAGAATTAATCAAAATCAAAGTATTTAATATATCTATCACAGTTGAAATATTCTTAAATCAGCTCAAAATTTGAATAGCTTCACTTTGACAGTAGGATTTGTAAAAAAAAAATTACCAAAAAATTTTGTTACTTCTGGTCCACGACGCATTATTTGGTTCAGCTTTCTGTTGTACGACTCCAAAAAATTATTTGTTCGATGAGGCATACCGTAAACAGAAAAATTTTCGGGCTTGGCCAACCAAGTTGTTTCAAAATAATTGAAAAATTTATTTTCATTTTTGCTGGACGATAAATCTAACAATAATTCATTTATAATTAAACTAAAAGCCTCTCTTATTTGATCAGCTGGTAAAAGCGCCAAGCAAATGGTTTTTTTTTAAAAAAATTAATTTTGAAGGGTGACTTCTTTTTTTTAATTTGTTTAAAAACCGTTTTTTGATCGCATTGCGATAAATTGCCTGCAAATAGTAAAAAAATACCAATAAATTATATCAGTTACAAATTAGAAGCAAATATGTTGGTAATTTTAGAAGAAGAGAAGAAGGGGTCTCTTGTACTTTGCTTTAACTTTGGGAATTGCTTACTTTCAGCTATCTAAACAAAATAACTTGAAAAAGTCGATTTTTTCACTGTAAAATATTTTTATTTATTTATTGTTTCAAAAAATATTATAATTCTCATTTATCTTTTAAATGAAGCAAAATCCTAAGAAACTTGTAGAGATATTTTTTATTATCAAAGAACACAAATATCAAAATTGAAAAAAAATCTTGTTCCTTATATTTGATTTGGCTTATTTTATGTTTACAGTTGTGCTTCGGATTAAAAATGATTCCAAAATTTGGTAATCCGCTGCCTCTGCTATCGAACAAGAATTTTGTTCAATTTTGATATTTTTGATCTCAAAAATAACATTCCTGATAATTTTTGAATGATTTCATAACAGAATAAGATAGGATCATGCTAATAAACAAATATCTCTACAAAACTGTCATGATTTGGCTCTATTTGAAAGATAAATAAGAATGAAAATATTTTTTAAAAATGACTAATAATCAGCCAGAAATTGAAAATTTAGTTTTTTGGACGCTTGTCAAAAAATTACGTTTTTCAAGAACTAAGCAGACGTATTATTGAATTTATAATAATTTATTGAACTCACAACCGATTGTTTACAAGTAGATTTATATCGTTTTCGTCAGAAACAATTTTTGTGAGTGTGCAATATAGAATTTCATGTTTATGTATTTATAGTTGTAATTATAGTTATTAAAAAAAATTAAAATAAAATTAATTTTTGTACTAAAATTCTTTCTTTTAACAATTATATATTCAATATTTTATCATACCTGGGCGTAATGAAAATAGCAGCCCAATACTCTTGCGTTCGGAAATGTAGTGGAAGCTGCTCTTCTCATTGCTTTCTCAAAATCGCATGAAATGCATTGAGGATTTAATTCTGGGAAGGCAGAATTTATATATTCAAATAAAATTTTGTAAGCCTGCGTCACTTTGTTGTCCATCAAGGCCCACATTATAGGTATACCCTGTAAAAGCAATATTTGAAATATTTACTCTTGAACTTTTGTTTCAGAGGGCGAAAAAAACTATTCAGTTATCTTGCTAGGAATAATGACAGGATATAATATTTTTAACAGGATATCGGGTCAGAATGACAGGCTTCTACATTTTAAAAGTTATACGTATAAAATGACGGTAACAACCATTTCGAAAAATAGGTATGTTTTTTCAAGCGAAAGAACATGTTGATAGAGAAATCATTAAATGAAACTGAAACTAACGGCCGATTCCCAGCGATCGATTCGATTTTCTTGAAAAAATGAAATAAAAATGAAAAGTAATGAAATCGATGGGTGTTTATTGGCTGAAACTTTGCAAACTGTATATTGAGATAGCTACTAATGTAATTCCCCAGTTCCAGAAAATGAACAGGCTTGTATCAATAAGTGCACTAACCGAATTAGTCGAAAACCTTATATTAATAATTATTAATTATTATTAATCGACCGCTTGCGGTTTTCGACTCATTAATTATCTGTAATAATTGATATAAGTTTGTTCATTTACTGTAACTGTATAGTGTATGCAACGTTTCAGCCAAAAAGCACCCTTACATTTCATTATTTATCGTTTTTTTAACGAAAATCGAATCAGCCGCTAGCTTTAGTTTCATAATCATTAATAAAAATACTCTTCAATAATTCATAAACATACCTGAAATGATACTGAATAGCCTGAAATTCTTATTTTTTCGATAAATTAAATTTGTTATCATTAAATCTAATAAATAAGCTTGTTCTACTTGGCGTTCTGACATCCCCTATGAAATAGACGTATGTAACTTACTCTGCCTTTGTATTCGACCATAATAGTTAAAAACTGCGATGACCGCTTAAGATTTATCTTGGGTCGAGACTTGAATGTTCCGTCCAAGAACAAATTACAGTTTCTAAACAGAAGGACCATTTCTACATCATAAAAAAGGAGGGTATGTCCAACTTCCAAACCAGAGTTTCTCCCACCGGGCAACAAAATGTGTTCTAATTTAAATTTGCGCTGTCCCCAGTTGCAACTTAACGCTCTGGGATCCGCGTTTAATTGGTCGAACAAATTTTTTAAATTACTAACATTATTAAGTTTACCGATGTATAGGCCATTTTCTCTAAAAGCTTTCTTTTTCCTGCAAGCCGTTCCTTAAGCTATTGTATTTACAACTCTTAGTGACTGTTGCCGGATATCTACAAATATCATTAAAAAATTATTATTTACAATTTATTGCATGCTTAACGCTTCTTACATAATAAATAATATTACATAGTTTTATTACTATTTATTGTTTTATTTACAAATTTATTTATATTTTCAATATATTGTTGTGCTTTAAACACGTCAATACGTCTCGATTAACATCGATATTACAAAAACAGCGATGCAAACTTTCATAAATAAAAATTAATCGAAAATAAAATGCTAAAAAAGTCAAAGATTTTGTTACATTTTTTATGTGACTTCATTTATTAATTATCAAAGTTAATTATGTATTATTAAGTGATTTTGAATAATATATTGTAACAGGGCGGTTGCCGCTTGGAATTTTGTTTATTAAATTAATTAGTTGGCTGCTCACAAAATTAATAAACGAATTATTTGCCCGCGTTTCGGCGACGGTTACCTGTCCGCACTACCGTCTGTTAAATGTTAATCTGAAACCGGATCTCCCATTCCAGATAACAATCAGGTAATAACAAATATATCTGAAAAGGACCGCGAAAAATGTATGACATCGCATTTAGAGCACTCCATATCTTTATACGGGCGGCTCTAAGAAATACGGAAGGATACGTATATCTTATTAAATTAAGTAACACAATAATTAATTCAATATCAAAATCAATATAAATTTATTCAATAAAATAAAATAAACAATATAACAAATGTCACCGAGGTCTCCTGTCGCGAAATTACAAGTCGGTAACCGAGCAACTAGTTATGAGAAAGAAGGGAAAATAAACTACACGAGACAGAAAAAACATACGGTAAAAACACCGAAAACGACCGTTAAAATCGACACCGGGGAAAACGCGTCTATCACCGAAAAGGCGGGTGACAATCTCTCTCGAGTCTAACTGTCAATCTTCGCGCGCGAATCTCTCCCGCTAGCAAAAATTATGTTATCTAAATAATCTGCATTTATAAAAATTAAGTTTAATGTAACTACCCTACCTCAAGATCTTTTCTTTCATACTTTTACTCATTTTTAGGTAGCTAATAATGTTTTTATTACATTCCCTGTTGAAAAGACCTTATAAAATCCGATAAAATAATGGCACATTGAATCGGGGTGCCGATAAAAATTTTATAGTAATATATCGGGCGATTTCTTTTTTATCGGTACCTATAATGAAATCCTCACAGCTACGAATCACAAGTTCCGAAATTTAGTTTTTATAAGTTTTACCTGGTAAAAGATATATCAGTTTCTATGAGACTAATAAATTTATAGGCTTTTATAGAGATATGCTCATTTAATTATTTATAGAAATCTATTCACTTTACCAATATGAATTCAGAATCGGCATATATCGTAATAAATTGATTGAAAAATTATAAGCCTGTATAGATGTTTTACTACATGAATTACACAAGTGCATCCAAGAAAATATTAATCGGGTTCTATAATAAAAGAAATGACTATGAAAAGAGTATAGTTCATACACATTTCCCGATAAAAAATTTAATAAGCTCTTATCATGGAAATACTGTATATGTTTATATCTTTTTTTGCTTTCTAATAGTAGGTTTATAATTCGAGTCTATAAGGAATTCCGGGTGCAAAAACCTCATACCATACTATACAATAAATGCTTATAGTATTTTATAAGATAAACCTCACAAAAGAAAAAAAAAATTTTATAGTACAATATGATGATCAACAAAATAAATGGGCGGTTCGTTTACCGGATCGTATGAGCTGAGACATCCATAAATACAATCTTAATCAAATCGCTAATCGCGTTCAACCAGGCAATTCCGTATTTATTATTTATAACAAATAGGCATGTATCGGGTTTTCGAGTATTTGACGTATTCGTGTGCATTGAATTAATAAGGTTATATAAGGCTTTTCACTATATTGTCCACTAACAGCTATCGGTGTCTACCGTTAAATTCCATAATTTTAAACCAACCAATACAGTTCTTTTATAAGGTTTTACGAGGATCGACGCATGTATTGGGCATACCACCTATCCGTTACTACCGGCTGCGCCAGTAATAACAAATCTTAATCAAATTGCTAATCCCATTCTACCAGGCAATTCCGTATTTATTATTTATACCAAATAGGCATGTATCCGGTTTTCGAAAGTTTGACGTATTTACAAGGTTTTACGAGGTTCGACGCATGTAAGGGACAGACGGCCTATCGGGTTGTATCGGCTGCGCCAACAATAATACGAATTACATAAGTATACTTAATTTCCCAGGTAGCACTGTCCGTCTCGGAGACGTTTTTAAAACATTATTAAGCGTTTTAAGCGTTTTAAGCGTTTTAAAAACGTCTAGAAACGTCTTTAAGACGTTTTGTGCTGACGGGGTTATTAATGCTGCAGCGATACTCGTATGACACTTTCATGTATTCTTAGTTTTGTAACCTTCAGTTATAAATGTTTTTCATTGTTATTCTTCATGCATATAAAGATAGAAGTTTCTATGATATACTACTAATAAACATGAAAGAAATATTAAATTTACTTTATATACTTATCCAATATAATAATTCTTTTTTTTTCAGGCATCAAATCGAACTCAATTACATGTTAATTTTCAGTATATTTTCAAATACAAAGAATATTCTTCCTCCAAGGACAAACCAGATCTGGAAAACAAATAATTTTAATTCAATTTGAATGTGCTCTAAATTATAAAACTAATTAATAGCAATAATTAATAGCTCTGAGTGTGTAATATTTTACATATACTCATATATATATATATATATATATATGATATATGATACAGTTGCATGTAATCTTAATTTTGAATTATTTAGTTATAAATATTTTTTATTGTTAATCTTCATGCAAGTAAAGGTAAAAGTTTTCTATTATAAAGCTACTAATGAAAATCAAAGAATTATTAAATTTATTTTATATAAACTTATCCAATATAATAATTCTTATACGATTCACTGATTCAAGTAAACTCTGTAAAATAATTCAGAATGTGTAACGGCATTTATATGTATTCTTTCATTAGTATACTCTTGTATAAAAGTTTATTCTTCATTATTTTTTAAAAATAAAACAAATGTTAACAGATATTTTAGAACAAATATTTCTATATTCAATATTCCTATATATTTAACTACTTTAGTAATGGTTATAGAAATAACTGTCAGACTCGAGTGACACTTGCAGGTATTCTTAATTTTGTGCCCTTTAATTATAAATATTTTTCAATGTTATTCTTCATGAAAGTAAAGATAGTGGTTTTCTACAGTGAGCTAGTAATAAACACCAACCCAGACGGAAATTTATTTTTCCAGAAAGAGCTAAAAAAACTAAAAAATTTTATAATCAATTTATAATATGCAGATTTTGGACTCTGTTAATAGTTAGTTAGAATTTATAACTTTTATTAGCTCTTCTTAGCTTTTGCTAGATTTTATTAGCTTTTAGGTTTTTTTCAAAAGTAAAAGAAATGTGCGAGTTTAAAAAAGCTAATAACTACTAATAACTTTTTTAAATTATTATATACAGTAAATAAGTATTTAGAATTTTTATGAATATTTACCAATAGCAATCTTTTATTAATAGCTTTTGTTTTTTTTGCATACATCACTTAGAAACAGCTAAAAACAGTTAAATATAGGAAAATGCAACAGTTACTATTAGTGTCATTTTATCATTTTTCACGATATTTTCGAAATACAAAAATCTAATAAAACCTAATAAAGGTTAGAAATATTTACGAAATTTTTAAAACAACTAAAAAAATCTTATAAACATCACCAAATTTTTTAAACTATTACTACAGTCCTAAAATCCGCACTTTATAAAATGTTACGAAAATCTAATAAAAGCTAATAACTTTTATTAAGTATTTATAAACATTATTCGCATATGATTATTTCCGCTAGGGAAAGAATATTAAATTTAATTTTCAATAAAATAATCCAATTTTGTTAATCTTTTATATGATTCGATGATTCATGTTAACATTTAAAATAATTCAGAATTTGTTACGGAATTGGTATGTATTCTTTATTGAGCAATCTCTTGTAATAAAGTTATACTTCATTATTTTTCTAATACGAAAACATATTAACCTATTTTTAGAAAAAATATTTCAATTGTTCAATATTTCTATGTGTTCTTAGTAACACCAAGCCACATACTGATTAAACCCTATAAACGAACCACATAGGTTGCTTGACAATATTAGAATTATACCGGTATATTCGGATAAATAATGCTCGACTTAATAGTGAAATGTCCTATTCAACCCGATAAATTGCAATCATGAAAAATCATTAATTATTTGAAATCCAGATACATGCCTATTCGTTGTAAATAGAAAATACAGCAATACCTCATAAAATACGATAAACGATTCAATAGCGGCTGCTTCTACGACAAGCGTAACCGATAAGATCCTGTAATCAAACCGCTCATTTATGTGATAATACTGATTAAACCCTATAAACGAACCACATAGGTTGCTTGACAATATTAGAATATACCGGTAGATTTGGATAAATAATGCTCGACTTTATAGTGAAATGTCCTATTCAACCCGATAAATTGCAATCATGAAAAATCATTAATTATTTGAAATCCAGATACATGCCTATTTATTGTAAATAGAAAATACAGCAATACCTCATATAAAATACGATAAACGATTCAATAGCGGGTGCTTCAACGACAGGCGCCCACGTGAGAAAAATTTATAAAGTTTTTATAAAAATTGTATAAAATGAATTGACGATAGAGAAAAAAGCCAACTTCAGTTTGACATCTAACCAACTTCAGTTTGATGTCTTATTCCCGTGAGCTTCGTGCAGCGCGAAACGTTTGCCGTCGTATTTTACTTAATCAAGCAGTTTACCACTAAATTCGTCGCGGAAGTCGTACTTTTAACCTAGATATATGTGGTGCGTCAATTGACAGCATGGAATATTATCGATTTTGAGAATTTAAAATTCAGTCTCGGTGAGGGGAGAGCCGGAATATTGAGACCTGAAGATTCATCTCCGTCTACACTTTTGATCAGATAAGTCCTCCTTTCTCTTGATTTTTAAAAACTTAGCGATTGAGTACGTTAGATACTTTGTGTTTTTGTAATATTTTTGTTGCAGGTTAGACGATTTTAAAGGTACGATCAACAGCTTCTCCGTGCGTAGAATCGTCGGTACGAGTCACCCATCGCCACCGCTGCCAGCTGATGAATTTTGCAGTCCTGTTTTTAAGGTTATATATGTTTATTCCCAAAACTTTAACATTTAAGTTTTGCAAAATTTTTCCCATTTTCACAAACATTTCCCAAGTTGCGCAATACTTTTCCCAAAGTTTACAAAACTATACCCATCCTATAAAACACCGTAAAAAAATTTTAAAACTTATCTCGAACGTTTTTAATTACTTTATTATTTATCTTTTTCTATTTTAAAATGTTTCAATTTATATTGAGCCTAAAGTAACCGCGTTTTTGTATGTAAATTTATTTAAAATGTGCTTTAAAGTGTGGTATTTATTTAAAAATTTAATAAAAATATATTTTTTATGAAAGCCAATCTTTTTATAAAAATTTTATAAAGTTTTTATAACACCAATTTTTTATACAAATTGTATACAATCCATTTTATACACTTTTATAAAAACTTTATAAATTCTTTTTACGTGGGCGTAACCGATAAGATCCTGTAATCAAACCGCTGATTTATGTGACAATACTGATTAAACCCTATAAACGAACCACATAGGTTGCTTGACAATATTAGAATATACCGTTAGATTCGGATAAATAATGCACGACTTTATAGTGAAATGTCTTATTCAACCCGATAAATTGCAATCATGAAAAATCTTTAATTATTTGAAATCCAGATACATGCGTATTCGTTGTAAATAGAAAATACAGCATACCTCATCAAATACGATAAACGATTCAATAGCGGTTGCTTCTACGACAGGCGTAACCGATAAGATCCTGTAATCAAAACCGCTGAGTTATATGACAATACTGATTAAACCCTATAAACGAACCACATAGGTTGCTTGACAATATTAGAATATACCGGTAGATTCGGGTAAATAATGCACGACTTTATAGTGAAATGTCCTATTCAACCCGATAAATTGCAATCATGAAAAATCTTTAATTATTTGAAATCCAGATACATGCGTATTCGTTGTAAATAGAAAATACAGCAATACCTCATAAAATACGATAAACGATTCAATAGCGGTTGCTTCTACGACAGGCGTAACCGATAAGATCCTGTAATCAAACCGCTGATTTATGTGGACAATACTGATTAAACCCTGCAAACGAATCACTTAGGTTGCTTGACAATATTAGAATATACCGGTAGATTCGGATAAATAATGCTCGACTTTATAGTGAAATTTCCTATTTAACCCGATAAATTGCAATCATGAAAATCATTAATTATTTGTAATCCAGATACATGCCTATTCGTTGTAAATAGTAAATACAGCAATACCTCATAAAATGCGATAAGCGATTCAATAGCGGTTACTTTTGACTGGCAAAGCCAGGTACGATGCGTTAGGCAAGCCGCCCATTTCATGCGTCGATCGTCATAAATCCCTATAAAGGTACCAGGTAAGTTGTTATATAATATTGAAATATGCTGGTAAGGTCATATAGCCGTTACTTGGCGTTATTGTGAAACGCCCTATTTAACCTTATATTTTTGTATGCTCTATAAGACAATAACTGTTAAAATCCCGATAGAAATCCACTTGTTAAGAATATACATCATTTTGTATTACCTGAAATAGAACTATAGATAATTCATTCATGTTCGGGTTTTTCATTATAAATACTATAAACTTTAGAGTGAAAAAGCATTGATATATAAGTACGTGATAGGTGGCAAATCCTTATAATGCCCGGTAAATATAAATACAAAATATTTATATATAAATGTGTACCCGATATACTCCGATAAACTATTTTATGCTCTTTTATGTTACACGTTTATTCCTATAAAACCTTATAAACAAATTTATTTTTATCGCATTTTATGAGGTGTTCATTATGAAGCCTATAGTTATAAGCTTATTCTTTCCGATTCGTATTAAATAATGTATAGCATTCTATCGCAAACTCCGGGTGCAAAAGCCACATTAAGTACGATAAAAAAATTTTTTTTATAGTTTTATATGAGGTTTTTTCAACAGGGTTGTCGCCGTTTCCATTTTTGAATAAAAAAAAGCATGCGGTAAAATCATAATTAAGCTTAATATCTATTGTATTTTTAGACTATAAAGTAAGTACGAAACATAAAATAATTTTCTTTAAAAAAGTACATTCAATCATTTTTCTACTTATTTTGAGTATCGACCATATAGGATTCAATATGTAGGATTGAAAATTCACTGAAAAATGCTAAAAATATTTTCATAAAAAATTAATGAAAACATGATAGTGAATAGTTATAGATGATTATCTGTTTTCATACAAAATTGTTAATTATTGTATATAATTAAATACTTCGTTGTATTTAATTAATATACTTACTTTTTGCAAAGATTAACGTAAATTTTATAAAGATTTGTCACGCCGGGCATTTCGCAACATTTAAAAAATTCGTCTTTAAATTGGTTAATCAATTTTTTATTTGGCACTGCTTGGCAAATCCTCTCATTGTGTTCCCTTATCCGTCTCAAGACAAAAGATTGAGACTCGTCCTCGAATGACAACCGTGCGGAACCGGGGCAGCCATGTCTATCATTTAGACAGCTGTAGTGTCTATTAGAATTATAAATAAAAAAATTTGCATACACTTATTATTATTATTGTACATTAATAATGGAATTGATACATAATACAAGTTAAAGCAAAACATTAATGTTCAAATTTGGTCGACAAAATTGATTGTAATTAATTTTTTTCGGTTTCAATTTTAATTGTACAATTTAACATTGACAAAGTTACCAGTTTTAATCTGACATTCTTTAAAACACGTTCATATACCAATATGATTCTATTATTCTTAATTGCATATAAATTAAAATGTATAATATATAAGATTTTTTTTTCGTTATAAAAACGACAAGCTGCATCTCCGCTACTCCGCGGAAACAATCTTTCTTAATTAAATTTATATGATTTCTGTTTAAAAACAGCTTCAGTTAAATCTTTACAATTAGTTATAAAAGAAAATTGAAAACTATTGAATATAAAATATCTGCTTGCTTATAATTATATTAAGTTGCTATTAAAATTATAAGTAAAAAATAAAGCCAGATATGCCCGTTATAAAACTGTGAACTGTGTTAAAAGAATAAACATAGTGTAACGTATGAAAAAAGCGAGGAGCGAAAAAAGGCGGACGACGGGATTCGAACACACGGACCTTTAATTACGAATCACCCCGAGTAGAAATGATTTCCAGGCAAAAAGTAGGCCCTGTTCAGGTACCTGACGAATATTAAAAGGCCCTGAACAGGTGCCTGTAAAGGACCTTTAAAAAATGTAATGGGGTGGAGATCAGGGCCTGTTTTATGTAATACTATTTTGTGGGTATGTTCAGGTGATATTAAGGCACTGAATTAGTAGTAAAACTAAATCTGAATGTATTTGTTATTTTACATTTGTTTTTAATTGTTAACCTTTAGAGGACGGGGATTTTCTGGTTCAAAAAAGCTTCTTTTTTCAATAAAATTAATGTCTAAAAACATCGAATCACTTTTAACCTTTACAGGACGGGGATTTGGGTTTACTGTTTTCTCTCACTTTTCTATAGAAATCGAGTTTATGTGTTGTCTTACATCTCAAAACTAACACATGTAAAGGGTCGATCATGGGCATGGCCCGTATAGGTTAATAGGTTAAAAAAACGTTATCTTATATGTGTAACAGCTTTGTAATCTTAAAAACCACAAATATACTAATATAAAGTTATAAATATAAGGTTAATTAGGCGTGCGTACATGCGTGTGTGTGTGTGTGCGCGTGTGTGTGCGTATAGGTTTTGTAAATAGAATAAAATGCATTTTAAGACATTAATATTTATTAACATAGATAACATAATTAAAATATATGGTTTAATATAATTTCCAAATAATTACAACAATCTTAATATAATATAATATTAATAACTTTGCACTTTTTTATACAATACAAAATTAAATCTTTTCACATATTTAAAGCAATATAATACTGCATAAACTTTTATATTATTAAAGTGTTTTTTTAAACTTTCACTATTTATATATTGTATTTTCCTTTTCAATCGATACCTTCGAACTCTTAGTAAATTAAGCTTCTGAGCATTATCAATTTTTTTATTCATTTTATATTTATAAAAAATTCTTGATAAAATTCTAACCTGAAAATTTATATACAATACTATATAATTTGTAGATACTATTACTAACCTCACATTCGAACTAACAAAATTGACTTTTACTATAACCTCACATCCGAACTAACAAAATTAGGCCCTGACTTAAATTCCATTACATTCGTATCCCGGCCCTTAACAGGCGGCCTTTTCAGGCCCTGTTTTCTAATTCAGGCGGCCGGGCTAGCATTTCTACTCGGGACGTACTCTAACCATCGAGCTAACGTCCGATCCTTCTCATATACTTCTAGTCGCGTGGCGACGCCCGAGACAATAGGTAGTTTTAGTTATTTTCTTTTCCTCCGAAATAAAGTACCGCATTAAAATTTCAGCAAAAACATTTCGCTATGATTTTATGAAAATTATATAAATGTGTACATCTGCTGTATACTATATCATATAGCTACAAAAGTTATTAATAAAATAATTAACATACTTACACTACTCCAGATGTCTTATTTTCAGTCTTTTTGTGGTAAGAATAACCATCATCGTCCTGCATTTTGACACAATTACTAATACAATTTCAAACGTGGTTTTTTTTATACTCACGATGGAGGTGGAGTAGAATGGGAATCACTACTCCCTTTTCTCTCAAGTCACATGCGTGACTTTACGCAGTAGATGCACACGATATCACCGTTTGGTTAGAGAGTCGCAAATAAAATATAGTTAAAACAAATGAAGCTTAAATTTGAAATATTTCTCTTTTTTGACTTTATGCAAGTAGATGCACACAATATCACCATGCGGTTAGAGATTCGGAAATAAAATATAGTTAAAAACAAATGACGATACAATTTGAGAAATATTTCTCTTTCTTGTTTGTTATTGTTTTTAATTTGTGAACGTAATACAAGCGGAAAAGGTTATCTTAAAATATATTAAGATGTCGATTTTTGATAGTACTTTGAAAAATAGTTAAATATAAAAATTATTCTTTAGGGCTCAAATTTTTGCATTAATTTTCTTATAATGCATAATATCAAATTTCAAACAATATTATCTTTAAATATGAGCTATACATGTATACATAGTTTGTAACAGTTTGGTTGCCGCGCGGATGTTTATTTTAATATCGCGGCTGCTCAGCGGTACGGTTAAACTTACCGTATTTAAATAAACATATTTTTCCTGCGATACGGCGACGGTTACCTGTCCGTTCTACCAAATCTGTTAAATGTTAATCTGAAACCGAGTTACGGTTTCAGATAACAACCAGGTAAAATTCAAATCTGAAATTGACCGCGAAACAGGGATATCGCGTCGAGCACTTGTCAACCAGAAATATACGAGCTCTTAGGATTACGGAAGGAATCGTACGTGGGTTAAATTCAATTAATCGAACACCGGATTGAATTCTAATAATAATATGAATTTATTGAAATAAATAAACAAAGCTCAATAATAAACAAAATATTTAATTGTCGCCGAGGTCTACGCTTTGAAATACAAGTCGGTAAACGGCCGACTTGTAGAGAGAGGGGAATAAAATATCGCGAACTAAAATAATGTATCCAGTCGACGGGACTGGTATAAAGCAACACGATTAAGTGCGAATAAAAAACACGATCGCGTGAAGTGGTACCACTTACTTTGTACGCTGCTGTAGTCGTTGGTAAACAACGACCAGCCGATCGGTTGCTATCTCTCTCTCTCACTCTCGCTGCGGTGTCGGACGGATTGTCCGCTCGCCCGTGCACCGGGGTTGTGTGGCTGCAGGCAGATGCACGTTGTAGCACCACTCACTGCAAATGCAGGATCGGCCTGCAGTCGAAACGCACGCAAAACGCACGACAAATCACGGCACGGCGAAGCTAAACACGGGGCGCGGGGGGATCACACCTGTCGCGTCAGAAGGTGGCTATCACTCTATCCAGTGCGCGCGAATCTCCCCCTTACCTCTCTAATGAGGTGCGTGCGCGAATCTTTCGCGCGCGAAGTCGATCCCGCCCGTGAAGCCACGACGAACCGAGCCGAGCCGAATCCCGCCGGCTCGAACCGATGCGAACATTATGATACTGTTCGCTCGTGTTGCTCGAATTCGTCAAACGGTGAGGTAAACAGTACCTTACCGTTACACCCCCCTTCCAGATTCCACATACCCGTGATGTGGTTTCTGCATCCCTGACGAATTTGGGATGGGAAGTGGCTACACAGGTACAACAAAAAAACTGGCCCAAAAATCCGGACACTAACTGCAGTTCCGTCGTGGTCTGCCTCTACCTCGCTTTGGCTAGCCCGCGGTGGCTAGCGGTCGGAATTACCGTCGACCGATCCCGCGGTCTGACGACGACCCTCGCGTTTTTACGCGGCCTACCTCTACTTCGTTTAACGGGGGGCACGACCTTCGCGTTATCTCGTTCCTCGCGTGGAACGGCGCTCGCTTGCGTCTCGCCGCGTGAGACGTCTTCGCTCGCAGGAACCGTGTCGCGTTCGGGTTCCTCTTCCCTCGTAGGTAGATTGGTCTCGATGTCGTCTTCTTGGCCGTACTCATCGCATGGTCATCCGATAAGTACGGTTTGAGGTACTGGACATGGCATTTCTCCTCATGTCCCTGAGCATCCTGAATCTTGAACAGTATTTGGGCCGTATTTGTGGACGATCAAATAAGGACCGACGTATTTTGGAGCTAACTTGGCCGAGACGCCTTGTGCGCTGGATGAGAGGACTCGGTTCTTCTTCCATACCAAGTCCCCGACTTCAAAAGAAGCCGCTCGTCTCCCGGCATTATAGTAACCGGCTTGCCTATCCTGAGCTTTATTAGCTCTAGCTGAAGCTTTCTTGTGAAGCTCAGGTAGTCGTGATAGCCGATCACTCCACTCAAGCAAACGCTGGTATTCCAAACGCTGCTGAGTCAGTTCGTCTTGAACTCGACGAGCAGTGCCGGGTGGCTCAGGTTGCCGGCCGTAATTTAACATGGCCGGGCTCCATCCTGTCGAACTCTGTACCGCCGTATTTAAAGCAAACACAAGGTCCGGTAACTTCTCGTCCCAAGTGTTGTGCTTCTCGGTAATAGTAAGACGCTACCATCGTTTTCAGCGTCCGATTAGCACGTTCGACTGGATTGGCCTGAGCGTGGTACGGAGGAATAGTTGTATGAAATATTCCTCGTTCCACGAGATAATCATCTACGAGCTTGTTCTTGAACTCAGTGCCGTTGTCGGATAAAAATACCTTCCGGTGTGCCAAAACGCATGACGACTCGTTCGTGTAACTCTTTCACGATCGTCTTAGCGTTAGCTTTCCGGATCGGCACTGCTTCAATCCAGCGCGTGAACAAATCTTGGAAGACCAAAATATATTCAAATCCGTGTGTGGAGCGGGGAAGTGGTCCAGTAACATCTCCTGCTATCCACTTGCCATGGCTTTTCAACCACTCGCCTACCCATCAAACCCCTGGGAGGGCGTTGCTCCACCTTGCATTGCTGGCACACCTGACATTTGCGTACATACTCGCCAACTTCAGGCATAGTAACGTGGCCAATAATATAACTTTGCCACGCGAGCAAATGTCTTTTCTCTACCTAGATGGCCAGCTGCCGGATCATCATGACATTCTCGGAGGATGGTCTGCCTGTGCTCTTCGGGTACGACCAACTTCCAAGCGTCTTGATCTTCCATGGCGTCATCCAATTCAGTATCCACCCGATACGAATACAGGTTTCCACCTTGGATCTTCCAATCAGGAAATTCTCTCGGCCGCTCACTTACGTCTTTGGTCCACGAAAGGTACCAGGGGTCCTTAGTAGTCTGGCTCCAAGAGACGGAGGATAAGGCCGGCTCGTCTTCCTCATACATACGAGAAAGTGCATCAGGAACGTAGTTTAGAGCTCCTTTCCTGTGCTCAATAGTAAAGTTATGAGACTGGAGTTCTAACGCCCATCTGGCGAGCCGGCTCGTTGGATTGCGAATATTGCATAACCAACGAAGACTACTATGGTCAGTGACAACTTTAAACTGGTAACCTTCGATGTATGGTCTAAACTTCTTAATCGCCCATACTACGGCCAGGCATTCCCGTTCTGTGACGCTGTAATTGCGTTCGGCGGGCGAGAGGATTCTACTGGCGAACTCCAGGACTCTCTCCTCTCCACCGACAATCTGTAGCAACACTGCACCGATACCAGTGTCACTAGCGTCAGTCTGGACCACATACTCACCATTCTCATCGGGAGTTTGCAGAACGGGTGCTGTCATCAACAAAGCTTTAAGCTGCTGGAAAGCGCTCTCTTGTTCTTCCAGCCAAAGATACTTCTGGTCTTTCTTGGTCAGACGCGTTAGCGGCTCAGCTATGGTAGCATAGTCGTGCATGAAGCGTCTGTACCAAGATGCCATACCGAGAAACCGTCTCAGCTGCTTCAAATTCTTGGGAGCCGGATATTCTTTAATCGGCTCCGTTTTAGCTGGGTCAGGTCGTATCCCGTCTCGGTTAACTCGCACACCCAAGTATCTCACTTCGGGCTGGCAGAAGACACATTTCTCCCGATTAACAGATAAACCGGCTTCTGCCAAGCGAGTTAACACCTCGATCAACAGTTGCTTATGCTCTTCAAACGTCTCCGTGACAATAATGATATCGTCGAGATATGCATAAGCAACCGGTTCGAGTTCGGGTCCAATCACCTGATCGATCATGCGCTGGAATGTCGCGCCAGCATTTGCCAATCCATACGGCATACGAGTAAACTGGAACAAACCCATTCCAGGTACCGTAAAAGCCGTTATCGGGCGCGACTCCACCTGTAGAGGTATCTGGTGGTACGCACAGTTCATGTCGATCGTGGAGATGTATCGGGCTTTCTTGAGCTTGCGTAGGATATCCTGCATATATGGCAAAGGATATGCATCAGGTTTCGTCAAAGCGTTGACTTTCCTAAAATCGATGCAAAAACGCCTAGCATTCTCACCCTTCTTCGCCATCACCACGGGGCTGGACCAACCGCTTTTCGAGGGTTCAATAACGCCAGTCTCGAGCATCTCGCGAACTTGACGTTGCATTTCCTCTCGAATCTTATCAGAGACGGGGTAGTACCTCTGTTTGATCGGCCTGGCTGATCCGACGTCGATTATATGTTCGACATCGTAAGAACGGCCGATCTTTGGCAAGGTTGTGGACAACACTCGGTCTAGAAGTTCGCGCAATTGTGTGCGCTCTACTTCTGTTACGTCAGCGACACCTGCTGACGATAAGTGAAGCATTGCCACTTTCCATACTTGCCACTTCCAGCTGTAGGACTTGATCCGTTCCCTTTAGGAATAAACGGTCGGAATCTGGGTCTAGGACGGCTCGGAATGCTCGGATAAAATTTACTCCGATGTAGCATTCAGCATCCAGGTTCGGCATGATCGCAACACGTATTTCTCGAGTCTCTTTACCGATAGTAAATGGTAGCATCACGTGACCACACAACGGATGAGTACTACCATCAGCGAGCTTGGCATTGCCAGCTCGCGACTCGAGAAGCGACCTGCCTAGAGCAGGTTGCTAACTGCAAACCGCTCGGACCCATTACGGTTGTCGATGCACCTGGATCGAACAACGCACGGATCCGGAATCCATCTATGTCAACCTGACACCACCAGCGCGTCTCGTCCTCAGGACGATAACTCCTTCGGCTAGTGCTTCGATGTCACTAATTTTAGGACATCGCAGGTCTCCGGATCCATTCCGACTTCCTGGGATCTATCAGGAATCAGCCCTTTCCTTTTCTGCTTAACTGCAGCTGGACTATCTCGGTAATCGGGAGTCAGACCTTTGTCCTCCTTGGGGACTCCCTGTACTTTGGGGTATGCGGTTGTCCCCTCTAACCGCTTCCCCGCGCGTTTTTTGCGCAGTCAGGGCACGTCCTAACGGTGTACCCCAACTTACCACAAGTATGGCACTTGATCGGCTTGGGGAAGTCTTCTTTTCTCTTTATCTTCTTTCTTGAATCCGACGATTCCCCAAGCTTCGAGGATGAACCACTCGATGACCGTCGATCGGGACTTTTACGTGTCTCCTTCCTCCATTTTAAACCGAGGAGGAGACTTGTGGGTTTTCTTCCTAGGTGGCGTATCTTTATCCACCTTAACCCCAGCTGTCTGGCTACTCGTTCGCATGGTCCTAAGGGTTTCTTCCAGGACTTTTGTGAGCCGTTCAATCGGATCTTCCCGACTCGACTCACTCACCTCCTTAGCCACGCTTGCTACCTTAGGCTTGGCGGTCGACCGCTTTTTGGACTTTGCCTTGTAAGCAAGTTCCGGCAGCATTAAATCTTCCTCTGCCGGAGGCGGTCGATATAACTTTTCCCGCTCGAGCGTTTGCTCGGCGTCCATCGCCAGCTCCAATAAATCTTCAACCGATTTGGCTTCAGCTCTCTTAAACAACCGCTGAAGCTGAGGTAGCATGTTACGGTAGAGATGGTCCAATTGCCTACGCTCGCTCGGGATCGGGTTGAGTTTTCGCATGATTGCGATTGAGCAGGTGATGTAATCTCTCACCGGCTCATCCTCACCCTGTGTCCGAGCATTGGACTCCTCGATGAGCCTTTGCTGGAAGCTTTGGCTCATACCGTACCATTTCTTGGCAGATTTCACAAAATCTTGCCACGAGTGCCATTTGTCCTTCTCATTCCGGTACCACGTAGCTGCGGTTCCAGTGAGAAGTTCGGACAAGGACGGCAACACCTCGTCCTCGCTGAGGTTGGCGAGAATCCTACAGTCTTCGACTCTCGCAAGGAAGGCATCGATACTCTGGCTTTTGTCGCCAGAGAATCGGACTCCCCACTTACGAACCACCGCACCAACATCGCGCGGTGTCCCGGCCGATCTCGACGCTGATTGGCCGGACTCGTAAAAGTCCTTCAGATTAGGGTAGGGAGAGCTTGAACATGGAGGCTGTCTCGTTCTCCGTGTGTCACCCCTCCCCCAAGCTCCTCCAGCATCTGCATGAGGTGCTTGAGACCCCTCAGGCTCTACCTGCACGTGTTGTGGTCTGATGTCCGTCTCGTCCAGGGTGTAACACGTATAGGTGTCCTGGAACTGGACATGTTGGGTTGGCTCTCGGGTTTTGTTTGTGCTGGAAGCTTGTGCACCGCTTGGCAAGTCCAACTTGCTGTTGACGGTGTGCATCTGTCCTTCCAGCTCCTTAACCCGTTCCGTCAAGGTGGATAACTTACTTACTTGCTCCGCTAACATCCAAGCAAAATCCTTTGGTATCTCGAACTGAGCGCCAGTATGGGATACCAAAGTTATCCATTCTTCCTTGTCGGTTTCTCGGTCGGAGGTGTCCGACTGTCCATCTTCCTCTCGCTCGTCCGTATCTTCTACTTCTAGAGCGAGAGTCCTCTGTAGCACCTCTACTACATCTGGGTCAGAATCCGGGTCCGGAATCTCCGGATTCTGGGCAACCATGGACTTAAACCAATCTGTCCTCCGCCTGTTCCGCCTAACACGATCCTCATTTGAGTTTGTGTCGGCTGCGAACTCTTGAGCCGTATAATTGCCCAACAGCCACTGTTGGAGTCGTTCGGCTTTTTTATATACAGAACCGTCTGTACGCATCTCTAACGACTCCAAGTGCGCCTGGATCTGTTCGCTGGATTGCGTACCAATCCACTGATCGACTTGCGTGGTCATCGATTCCGCCATTTTAATTTTAACGAAATTACCGCTACGATTATTTACACAAAAAAAAACTCTGAGTCGCTTTTCGCTTTACCTGTGCAAGGTATGCTTTTCTTCAAATTATAGGTGGCTTTAAATAATAAAATTACTGGGCCACTAAGTTGAAGAATGAATTCTTTTCCCTTTATAATTACAAGAAGAAAAATTAAGCACACCTATTTGAAATTTGCTTTCCTGCCTAATATCAAAAACTAAGTTAAAGAATTATATTTTTGACTATTAATTTTACAAACAAATCGGGAGAGAAAAAAAAATTAACTATGTTACACGCGGGATTAATTTAATTTATTATAAAACAAATAAACATACAATATCAAACGTAAAAAGAAATTTTACGAATTGTTAATAAATTAAATTAAAAACAAGAAAAAATTTGTTTAAATCCGACTAAATACGAAAAAATCGAATTTACTCCGGCTCTCGGTCACCAACGCACGCTGAATATATTATAAAATAAATAAATAAATAATTGAATAAATAGATAAATAAATATAAATATATTCCTAAACAACTAAATGTGTACGCCGCTGTGACCTCTTACAATCGCAATGTTACAAAAAAAATAATAATACAACTTTTATTGTAACGCGAGAGCCGGTCCGCGTTGTCAAAATATAAATTTAACAAGCAAACTTCAAAACAGAAAAATTTTTACCCTTGCACAGGTGTTACAATTTTTATTAAGTCGGAAAACTAAATAACGCCGATTTTCCGACTAACCTACTCGAAATTAGGGACTCGGTATGTAAATTGCGGACCTCAAGGCGAATCGATCTATATTTCAATTTTAAAATTCAAATTTACTATTATTTACGTGTAATTAATTAAAAAAATTCTTATTACCGACCTCGGATTTCTTTTAACCAAACTAAACAACAATAAAAGAAACTCCGGTTCAAACTTATAAATTATTGTCTAAATACAATAATTTAAAGGTTAGAATTAATCGCGAACCGATTAATCTAACTGCCGGTAATAACAAATATACTAATTAACGTAACTAGTATATAATAGAAAATTACACGTAAAATCCACACGTACTTGAAAAAATTAAATTTAAAATAAATTGATAACAACAAAAATCAATTAAATTAAATTAGATTCACTACCGTTTATAATAAAATCCTAGTTTATAAGGGCACCTATATAAGCGCAGCTCGTACCACAAAAAAACGCAATTTAAAAATTTACGTTGTGCGCCTCGTAGGCGCAATTTGGAAATTAACGTTGGGCGTAAAATAACCCAATCTATTAATTTACGTTGGGCGCCATGTAACAGTTTGGTTGCCGCGCGGATGTTTATTTTAATATCGCGGCTGCTCAGCGGTACGGTTAAACTTACCGTATTTAAATAAACATATTTTTCCTCGCGATACGGCGACGGTTACCTGTCCGTTCTACCAATCTGTTAAATGTTAATCTGAAACCGAGTTACTGTTTCAGATAACAACCAGGTAAAATTCAAATCTGAAATTGACCGCGAAACAGGGATATCGCGTCGAGCACTTGTCAACCAGAAATATACGAGCTCTTAGGATTACGGAAGGAATCGTACGTGGGTTAAATTCAATTAATCGAACACCGGATTGAATTCTAATAATAATATGAATTTATTGAAATAAATAAACAAAGCTCAATAATAAACAAAATATTTAATTGTCGCCGAGGTCTACGCTTTGAAATACAAGTCGGTAAACGGCCGACTTGTAGAGAGAGGGGAATAAAATATCGCGAACTAAAATAATGTATCCAGTCGACGGGACTGGTATAAAGCAACACGATTAAGTGCGAATAAAAAACACGATCGCGTGAAGTGGTACCACTTACTTTGTACGCTGCTGTAGTCGTTGGTAAACAACGACCAGCCGATCGGTGCTATCTCTCTCTCTCACTCTCGCTTGCGGTGTCGGACGGATTGTCCGCTCGCCCGTGCACCGGGGTTGTGTGGCTGCAGGCAGATGCACGTTGTAGCACCACTCACTGCAAATGCAGGATCGGCCTGCAGTCGAAACGCACGCAAAACGCACGACAAATCACGGCACGGCGAAGCTAAACACGGGGCGTGGGGGGATCACACCTGTCGCGTCAGAAGGTGGCTATCACTCTATCCAGTGCGCGCGAATCTCCCCCTTACTCTCTAATGAGGTGCGTGCGCGAATCTTTCGGCGCGCGAAGTCGATCCCGCCCGTGAAGCCACGACGAACCGAGCCGAGCCGAATCCCGCCGGCTCGAACCGATGCGAACATTATGATACTGTTCGCTCGTGTTGCTGAATTCGTCAAACGGTGAGGTAAACAGTACCTTACCGTTACAAGTTATGTATTGTATAATTTACACTATATTAAAAATAAGTATATTTTCATAGGCAGATAAATAAATTAATAAATTTATAATTATGAATAATTGTCACGCATCAAAAGTATATAAATAAATGAATAAATAAATAACTATTTCGTAAATTAAGTTCCGACATTTCAACACCGCATAAATACGGTAGCCGTGAGCGCTAAGGCGCGTGTATGCGCAACCGAAAATCCGAGAACTTCATTCTTTTTTTTTTAATTTACCTAATAAATCGATAAACTTCTATTACTTCAATTCACTGATTAATAACTAAATTAAATTAATTATTAAATTATTTATGTAAAACCTATTACATATAATTATTAATCAAATTAGTTATTATTGAATGAATTTATAATATAAAAATATTAATAACAATTGTAAAACAATTTTTAATCTTGTAAAAATTAAGAAATATATTATTCAGTAATAATTAACATTTGTATATTAAAAATAATTTATTTAATAATAAAGTTTAATAAAAGGGTTTAATTGTACGTATGTTGTATAGTTTAAAAAAATGTTAATTATTTAAAAATATAGAAAAACTACAATTAATAAATTGTTCATTTTAGTTGATTATTTAAGTTGCTTATAATTTTATTACATTATAAATAATTAACATTTTTTTAAACTATATAACATACGTATAATTAAATCCTTTTAATTAAACTTAATTATTAAATTAATTATTTTGAATATGTAAATTTTAATTATTATTAAATAATATATTTCCTAATTATTACAAGAATTAAAAATGTTTTACAATTGTTATTAATATTTTAATATTATAAATTCATTCAATAATAACTAAGTCGATAATTAATCATATAATAAGTTTTACATCAATAATTAAAAAAAATTAATACCTAATCATTTAATTTGGTAATTAATTAGTGAATCGCAGTAATAAAATGTAATCGAATAATTAAATAAATTGCCAAAAAAAAAAGTTCCAAGTTTTGAACCCGAGACCCCCTTGGGCAAGCGTTTGCGTACGCGCGCCTTAGCGCTTATATCTAAATTGTACTTCCTGTGGAAGGAGCTTAGGGTTAAGGATTTATTTATTTTTATTTCAACATTTTAATTTTGATTTAATTATTATGTTAGAATTTTAATTTGTTTTATAATTTATTAGGAAAAAAATTTTTTTAGGATATAATTTCTGATTTATACATTCATTATTTTTAATTTAGAATAAAATTTACCTTCTCGCCAAAAATTATACAAGTTATTATTTACTGTTTATTTTTTGTATATATGTTTATCTGTATTATACATATACATAAATATGTACTCTGTAAATTTGAATTAATGATTATTTACTAATTATATTTTTTGGATTTTTAGATTAAAAAATTATCTAATGATATAGATTTGAATAGGGTTATTGTATTTTAGGTTACTTAACAGAATAATGCCCATAAAACCAATAACCCAATATCTGGCATTAATCTCTAGGTGCTGAAAAATTCGCTTTTAAGTTATAATATTAATGAGGGATGAACATTGTAACGATTAATAGAATGTTTAATCCTTCATTAATATTATACAAAGTGGGATTTACAATTATTTGCAAAAAAACAATTGGACATATGCCTGCGTAAGTGCTGTTATATATATATATATATATATATATATATATATATATATATATATAATATATATATATATATAATATAAGTATATATATTTTTATAAAAAGTGTTGCAAAAAACAAGTGCAATTAATAGCTTTTATGCGTTTCTGAGAATTTAAGTAAATTACTATAATTTAAAATTAGTTTCTGTATGTAGTATTATTTTATTTTATAACTATAATTTATAAATATAATAAAATTTAGACGACTATGCTAGCATTTATTATTCTTTTTATTTAACCTTTTCTAAACGTTAAAGGTTTTTACAGCTGAGTAATGGACATTGATTAATATATGTTTAATAAATGAATATCACATTTCAGAAATAAGCAATGTGTATAGTGAAATTAATAAATAGAGAGGAATGTAAGATTCGATTGTTACACAAAATAAATAGTGCAATTTCCAACGTTAACGAATATAAAAAAATTTGAGAGGCTGGTTAGCTGTATATATGCTTGCGCGCTTGCATACTTGCGACAGGCGCTAAACGCGCCTTATAATTTATCTTCGTTATATATCAGCATTCATGATAAATAACAAATTCAGAAAAATTCGATGTAAAATGTTCTTGTTTTACAAATTCAGAAAATAATCGTATTAAATTCAAAGTGCGTTAATTTAAACAATTATTCTTATAAAATAATAATTTTAATATTAAAACACACATATATCCAGTTTATCATCGGATAACAATATTCTATGGAAAAATATATGGAAAAACCATAAAATATATAAATTTTTATATATATAATAAACAATGATTTATTATAGAAAAAAATATATATGTTTCTAAACAAACTTTTTTATTAGCAATTTAAGTGTAATATAGTAATTATATACACTAACTAATTTATCCTAATAAACTGTCGAAAAATGCGTTAAACAATAATACGATTTGATTGAACCGCACAAGTTCCGTAATGTTGCCAGCAATGCGATCGCCACGTTCCTCCCCTCTAAAATTCAAAAACGTTCCTATACTACCGGACTGGCGCAATGTCTCACTGGCGCGGTGGACACGGACTCCTATATTATCTATTCTTGAAAAAACAAATTTAATATATATATACATATATAGCGGCTATTTCGCGTCAAGTGGTACGATGAAAATTTTAAATCGTTCCAAAATTGAGAAAACAGGCTGGAAATATCTTCCAGAAGATAGAACAAAAATTTTAAGTGTTAAAAATAATTTGCCTAAGAGTTATTCCACCATGATAAATGGAAATTTTCATTTTTAGAAAATTACTATCTTTAAGCCATTTTATCTCAAAATGTTGATTTTTTTGAAAAAACATTAGAAACAAACTATTGTTTAAATTAATCTTAGAATTATCTACCCTGGTTACAATTCTAATTTTAAAATCTCGAAGAGATAGGGCAATCGAAAATATTGAATATTAAAAAAGGCGACCACGCCACAATCGATTCGATCTAACACCGCTTAAAAGATCACATTTTTCGAGAGCTTTCGAATGGCGGGGTTAGGCTTATTGACCAGACCGCTGTTGTAAGTTATCTTCGTTCTATATATCATCATTCATGATAAATAACAAATTCAGAAAAATTCGATGTAAAATGTTCTTGTTTTACAAATTCTCAGAAAATAATCGTAAATTCAAAGTGCGTTAATTTAAACAATTATTCTTATAAAATTAATAATTTTAATATTAACACACACAATATATCCAGTTTTATCATCGGATAACAATATTCTATGGAAAAATATATGGAAAAACCATATAAATATATAAATATTTATATTATATATAAACAATGATTTATTATAGTAAAAATATATATTATTGTTTCTAAACAACTTTTTTTATTTAATAAAAAGTGTCCTTTATTGATCGTCACGAACCAATGGTGTTTACAGATGTTTATTTAAGTTACAAAATATGCCGACGTTTCGGACGTTTTTACGCCGTCCCTTTTCAAGGCTAAAAAAATTAATAATTTACAAAATATATAGATTAATACCCAATAGTGAAATATTTACATCGATGTCACAAAACAATTCATAACTCACCAAATTCTAACAAAACTCAAAAAAACCACATATCACTCGTGTAAATCTCGCAAAAGCCACTCTTCATTATTACATATACATTCTATAAAAATTCAACGCATCACGTTTAATTCTCGAATTAAAAACAATAATTTTCAGTAATACCATTAAAAAGAATACAATTTAAAAACCTTTTTGCTAATTTTCACCACCCACGCTGTCGTCTCCAGAACACATTGTTAAAAAATATATATATATATAATATATATATATATATATATAATATATATAAGTATATATTTTATAAAAAGTGTGCAAAAAACAAGTGCAATTAATAGCTTTTTATGCGTTTCTGACGAATATTTAAGTAAATTACTATAATTTAAATTAGTTTCTGTATGTCATTATTTATTTTATTTTATAACTATAATTTAATAAAATATTTAATAAATTTAGACGACTATGCTAGCATTTATTTATTCTTTTTTATTTAACCTTTTCTAAAACGTTAAAGGTTTTTACAGCTGAGTAATGGACATTGATTAATATATGTTTAATAAATGAATATCACATTTCAGAAGAATAAGCAATGTTGTATAGTGAAAATTAATAAATAGAGAATGTAAGATTCGATTGTTACATAAATAAATAGTGCAATTTCCAACGTTAACGAATATAAACAAATTTGAGAGGCTGGTTAGCTGTATATATGGCTTGCGCGCTTGCATACTTGCGACAGGCGCTAACGCGCCTTATAATTTATCTTCGTTCTATATCATCATTCATGATAAATAACAAATTCAGAAAAATTCGATGTAAAATGTTCTTGTTTTACAAATTCTCAGAAAATAATCGTAAATTCAAAGTGCGTTAATTTAAACAATTATTCTTATAAAATTAATAATTTTAATATTAACACACACAATATATCCAGTTTTATCATCGGATAACAATATTCTATGGAAAAATATGGAAAAACCATATAAATATATAAATATTTATATTATATATAATAAACAATGATTTATTATAGTAAAAATATATATATATATAATATATATAAGTATATATATTTTATAAAAAGTGTGCAAAAAACAAGTGCAATTAATAGCTTTTTATGCGTTTCTGACGAATATTTAAGTAAATTACTATAATTTAAATTAGTTTCTGTATGTCATTATTTATTTTATTTTATAACTATAATTTAATAAAATATTTAATAAATTTAGACGACTATGCTAGCATTTATTTATTCTTTTTTATTTAACCTTTTCTAAAACGTTAAAGGTTTTTACAGCTGAGTAATGGACATTGATTAATATATGTTTAATAAATGAATATCACATTTCAGAAGAATAAGCAATGTTGTATAGTGAAAATTAATAAATAGAGAATGTAAGATTCGATTGTTACATAAATAAATAGTGCAATTTCCAACGTTAACGAATATAAACAAATTTGAGAGGCTGGTTAGCTGTATATATGGCTTGCGCGCTTGCATACTTGCGACAGGCGCTAACGCGCCTTATAATTTATCTTCGTTCTATATATCATCATTCATGATAAATAACAAATTCAGAAAAATTCGATGTAAAATGTTCTTGTTTTACAAATTCTCAGAAAATAATCGTAAATTCAAAGTGCGTTAATTTAAACAATTATTCTTATAAAATTAATAATTTTAATATTAACACACACAATATATCCAGTTTTATCATCGGATAACAATATTCTATGGAAAAATATATGGAAAAACCATATAAATATATAAATATTTATATTATATATAATAAACAATGATTTATTATAGTAAAAATATATATATTATTGTTTCTAAACAACTTTTTTTATTTAATAAAAAGTGTCCTTTATTGATCGTCATGAACCAATGGTGTTTACAGATGTTTATTTAAGTTACAAAATATGCCGACGTTTCGGACGTTTTTACGCCGTCCCTTTTCAAGGCTAAAAAAATTAATAATTTACAAAATATATAGATTAATACCCAATAGTGAAATATTTACATCGATGTCACAAAACAATTCATAACTCACCAAATTCTAACAAAACTCAAAAAAACCACATATCACTCGTGTAAATCTCGCAAAAGCCACTCTTCATTATTACATATACATTCTATAAAAATTCAACGCATCACGTTTAATTCTCGAATTAAAAACAATAATTTTCAGTAATACCATTAAAAAGAATACAATTTAAAAACCTTTTGCTAATTTTCACCACCCACGCTGTCGTCTCCAGAACACATTGTTAAAAAATATATATATATATCTATATACATAGGACCTCCCCGAAGGGAGTCCTAAGTCACAATTAAACTTCATAAAGTCTCCAGACTCGTGCCCAACCTTCCATCAATACATTTTACAGTATACACATACATACACATACATACACACACATATACATACATGTACATATACACAACATACATATATACATACGTATATTCGCCCCATACATCAATAAATCCAACCAACGAAAGAGGGGAACATTTTGTATTACGAGGCTAAGTCGAGTCGAGAGCTCCCGCGTATCAGGCGAACATGCGCCGCGGAGAAGTGGCACGCCCCGTCAATCTTAATACTGCCGGGATTCCCCGGATCGCTCCGAAACTTAACGCGAGTCGCCCAACCTCCTCACTACACATAGTACGCTAATACCGAGAGCCAGTTGTTCTCAAGCCAACAAACGCAATGGAGAGCATAAAAACATTTATAACAATTAAACAATATTAATTACAATATAGTTTCACAGTATTCAACGCTTCTTTATACATATTCTTCAAAAAATTCACATCTTCTATACGGTTAAGTGTGTTATCGTGTGTATATATATTCAGCATCTCCGAAAACATTCGTTTTTTCATATTATTCTCGATATCAATGATAGAAACCTTATTAAAATCAATCCTGTGGTTAGTATTTCTCTTATGGACCGCTAATGCAGATCTTTCACTTTCATTGCGTACATCATTCTTATGCTCTCGAATTCGTGATTTTAATTTACGTTTACTCGTGCCAATGTATTGCGCTGTACAGTCTTTACAAGGTATTTTATAAACAATATTGCACATCTCCTGTTTTTCATTTTTATCCTTGCCTAATTTTATAATATTGCTAAATTTATTGATCATGCGGTTTATTGGTAGAAAATCAAACTTTTTTATGAGTACATTGAGGCACGGTGTTAAATCCTTAATAAAAGGTAAAACAACCTTCGGTCTCAAAATTAAATTTCTTTTTATAATGTTATTATTTATTAAAATATCATTAGCATTATGTAAAAGTGACAATCGTTTGTTAATGAATTTATTTATGAAGTCAAATGGATAATTGTTATTAAGTAAAAAGTTACGCACTAGCACAATATTGCCATCATGAAAAATCGAATCCGATAATAAAACGGCCTTGTCAACCAAATTATAAACCATTGCTATTTTTTGGGAACGTGGGTGATGTGAAAAGTAATTGAGATAACGTCCAGAAGCTGTGTCTTTACGGTACCAATTTGTCTTGCAAATAGCATCATCGAATCTATGTATTTTTAAATCAAGAAACGGTAATTCTTTATTTATTTCAGTTTCCACTGTAAATTTTATAGGTTCACAATAGCTATTGAAGGCGTTCAATATCAGATCGATCTTCTCATGATTGACAATTAATATCGTGTCGTCTACATATCTTTTGTACAAAACAATATCCTTTTTGAAATCTTTTAAACAACAATTTTCTAAATCTTCTAATACCATGTCCGCAAACCACGGACTTGTGCAAAAGCCCATAGGAGCTCCCATACATTGTTTGTAAATTTTATTATTAAATTGTAAGAAAGTTGAGTCCAAAAGTTGCTCTATCCCCTCCAAGAATTCATCTTTAACAATAGGAATATTACTCTCTATAAATTTCCATTTTTTAGAAACTGCTCGTATAATTAAATCTCTTGGTAAATTTGAAAAAAGTGAGACAACGTCAAACGATACTAATCTGTAATTTCCAGGCACAATTAGTTTGTCAATGATCTTTTTTAATTCTATACTATTTTTAATATTTGATGCTGGTTTTGGGACATACTTATTAAATAATTTACTAATTGCTTTATCAAAGGCATACGTAGGGCTATTTATAGCTGAAACAATGATCCGTATAGGTAAATCTACTTTATGTATTTTAATTAGCCCATACGCTTTCGGAATGTTTGTGTTGTCTAATTTTTGTTTAACGTTGTCAAAACAATTTTCTTTTTCAAAAACTCCCTTTTCCTCCCAATCTCTTATTAAACGTTGAATTTTAATTTGTAATTGTCTTAGCGGGCATTTTTCAATAACTTTATAATATTTCCCATCATTCAAAGATGTCTCCATTTTTTCATTATATTTTTCTTTTTCTATGATAACGCTAACCGCACCTTTATCTGCTTTCGTAAACATCACGTCTCGGTTATTTTTTAAAAATTTACATGTATCATTATAATTATGTAAGATGATTCTATCCGTATATTCAATGTGTCTCTTTCTTTTTATAAATTTATTTATACTTTCAATTAGTTCCGTTTTTAATTTTTCATTGCGTGAGTACGTTGCTTTAATATTCTTATCGTCATATGTATTATCATTATTATCATACTGAGACTGGATGTGAAATTCAATGTCTTTAAGTATTTCAAAAGCAGTAAATTTATTAATATTAGAAGTAAAATTAAATTTTTCACCAAGACGTAATGTATCACGGACCGCAAGAGGAATCTCCTTATCTGTGGTATCATTGGTTCGTGACGATCAATAAAGGACACTTTTTATTAAACATTACTTGAACGAACGATAGATTCATTTAAACAACAACTTTTTTTATTAGCAATTTAAGTGTAATATAGTAATATTATCTACACTAATAATTTTATCCTAATAAACTGTCGAAAAATGCGTTAAACAATAATACGATTTGAATTGACCGCACAAGTTCCGTAATGTTGCCAGCAATGCGATCGCCACGTTCCTCCCCTCTAAAATTCAAAAACCGTTCCTATACTACCGGACTGGCGCAATGTCTCACTGGCGCGGTGACACGGACTCCATATATTATCTATTCTTGAAAAAACAAATTTAATATATATATACATATATATAGCGGCTATTTCGCGTCAAGTGGTACGATGAAAATTTTAAATCGTTCCAAAATTTGAGAACAGGCTGGAAATATCTTCCAGAAGATAGAACAAAAATTTTAAGTGTTAAAAATAATTTGCCTAAGAGTTATTCCACCATGATAAATGGAAATTTTTCAATTTTTTAGAAAAATTACTATATTTAAAGCCATTTATCTCAAAATCTGTTGATTTTTTTGAAAAAACATTAGAAACAACTATTGTTTAAATTAATCTTTAGAACTTATCTACCCTGGTTACAATTCTTAATTTTAAAATCTCGAAGAGATAGGGCACTCGAAAATATTGAATATCAAAAAAAGGCGACCACGCCACAATCGATTTCGATCTAACACCGCTTAAAAGATCACATTTTTCGAGAGCTTTCGAATGGCGGTGGTTAGCTTATTGACCAAGACCGCTGTTGTAAGTTATGCCTCATAATCATCATAAAATCACTAATTTTCATGTATTAGGGCATAACACATACACCCACACACTCACGTTATTACATTAATTTAATTAAGAAGAAAGTTTTATTACTCTAAAAGTACAAAATATTAATGACATATAGAACTCTTGGCGATGACTTAAATAAATTAATTTTAGGAGGTAAAGTTCTATTTAGATCCGTTTAAAATAATCTAAAATTTTAATAGGTTTTTACTAAATACTACAATTAAGTATATGCACTTTACTATTTTTGGTAAGTTAATTGTTCATTACCACAATATATATATATATTATATATATATTACACCTTTGGTGTAAGTTATGTGTATGTCCTAAAATACGTGAAAATTAGTGATTTTATGAGGTTTATGAGGCATAACTTACAACAGCGGTTTTGGCCAATAAGCTAACCCAAGCCATTCGAAAGCTCGCGAAAAATGTGAACTTTTGAGAGGTGTTAGATTAAAATCAATTATGGTGTGGTAGCCTTTGTTTTGATATTCAATATGTCCGGGTGTTCTATCTCTTCGAGATTTTAAAATTAAGAAATGTAACCAGGGTAGATAAGTTCTAAAGATTAATTTAAATAAAAGTTGTTTGTAATGTTTTTTCAAAAAAATCAACATATTTTGAGATAAATGGCTTTAAAAATAGAAATTTTTCTAAAAAATTGAAAAATTTCCACTTTTCATGGTCGAATAACTCTTAAGCTAATTATTTTTAACACTTAAATTTTTTTTGTATGTTCTGGAAGATGTTTCCAGCCTGTTCTCAAATTTTGGAGTGATTTAAAATTTTCATCGTACCACTTGACGTGAAATAGCCCATATATATGTATATATATGTATGTATGTATGTGGGTGTGTGTGCGTGCGGCGGAATATTTATATAATATATATATATATATATTTTAAAATTGTTTTTTCAAGAATACATATTATATGTATTTTTTCCGTGCGCAAAAAAAAAGTTGTTAACATAACTTGAAAGAATGTCTATTTGTTTACTCATTCTTGATAAAACTCATAAAATTTTTAAACGTATACTCAATAATAATAACGGATCTAAAATTCAATGTAATGCTTTAAATACAGATGCAAAATTGTTTGAAGATGAAATAAATATTAATCAAGTATAACATACACTTTTCCAAATATCCATATGATATATACAATGGGTTAAAAATTAAATATATTAATTATTGCATTTTTAAGATAATTCTATTATAAACAATTAAATATATTAATTATTGCATTTTTAAGATAATTCTATTATAAACAATTAAATATATTAATTATTGCATTTTTAAGATAATTCTATTATAAACAGTATAGACAAAAGGAAATTCAAATTTTAACAGTGGCAATATAAAATACGAATTACATTTGAATAGATTTTCAAAAACTATTAATTTAGAAGCATTTAATTTAAATATTTTTTAAATTAATATTTCAAAATTGTATGGATATATAAGTGTGTAGATAATTTATATTTATATAACACAATATTTTAAATAAACAAGTATATATTTATTAGAAATATAAGGATATTTAAGAAATGAATTTGTTTATAATAATCAAAATAAATATTTGGGCTCTGCATAGTAAAAATAAATTGGATATAATTATGGATTAAAACGCAAATTTTGAAAGAGGGTGCAAATTACGAATTACGGGAGAAATGGAAGAAACAGGTTTTATTTATATAGCTCTAAAATTTTATAAATAATTCTTTAAAACTAATACAAAAATTAATTTAATTAAGAAGAAAGTTTTATTACTCTAAAAGTACAAAATATTAATGAAATAGAACTTTTGGCGATGATCGTTCGTCATCAAATAAATTAATTTTAGGAGGTGAAGTTCTATTTATAACCATTTAAAATAATCCAAAATTTTAATAAGTAGTTAACTAAAATACTGCAATTTAGTAAGTATATGTACTTTACTATTTTTGGTAAGTTAATTTTTCATTAACATTTATAATTATTAAAATATAAATTTAAGCTTTATAAGAATTTATATAGTTTAAAATTTACAGTTAACATTTAATATGTCTCTATTATTTTTATTATTTTTATTCTGATTTCATTACACTAAAGTTTGGTAAAAACTTTTATTTATAAATTATAATCGTATTAAAAAAAAAATTAAATTTTTGGTATAAAACCAAAGCACTATAGCAATATCTCCAAGGTGTTGTGTGAATCTGTTTAATTTTTAAGGCGATATAAATAGTTTGCCGCCGTTCGGTATAAGATTTTAGGGTTCTAATATATGCCTCTGTGTATAAAAATTTTTCACTCCCTTATATGGGCATACATATATATATAAACACCAGTATCGGTACTTATGGTGACACTACGTGTTATCTTGGTGTTTTGAGGTTATAAAACATATGTAACGACTCAGATATAAGGGGGAGAATATTAATTGATAGAATAATGCATAAAAAACCAATAACCCAAATACCTAAATACCCCTCACGGGTAACAAAGCACACTTTGACCTTATAATATTAATGAAGGATTGAAGTTATAACCTCATTCGAAGTGCCGGAGGCCTCCGGCACCTCGAAAGACGTTATAGCTTCAATCCTTCATTAATATTATAACGTCAAAGCGGGGCTCACAAAGATAATTTTCCGATTTTTTGTGTGTCGGCATAAGTACGGATACATGGTTGAATTTTCGGTGGAATTATGCTGACGTCGGCATAATACCCCAAAGTAAGCACAATTCCCATTTCCCGTAAGAATTTTCGGCGTAAGTACCGATTGAGCAATTTATATGGATATATAGTATATATATATATATGATTCCAGAGACCATAGTACATACATATATATATATATATATATATATATATATATTTTAAAATTGTTTTTTCAAGAATACATATTATATGTATTTTTTCCGTGCGCAAAAAAAAAGTTGTTAACATAACTTGAAAGAATGTCTATTTGTTTACTCATTCTTGATAAAACTCATAAAATTTTTAAACGTATACTCAATAATAACGGATCTAAAATTCAATGTAATGCTTTAAATACAGATGCAAAATTGTTTGAAGATGAAATAAATATTAATCAAGTATAACATACACTTTTCCAAATATCCATATGATATACAATGGGTTAAAAATTAAATATATTAATTATTGCATTTTTAAGATAATTCTATTATAAACAATTAAATATATTAATTATTGCATTTTTAAGATAATTCTATTATAAACAATTAAATATATTAATTATTGCATTTTTAAGATAATTCTATTATAAACAATTAAATATATTAATTATTGCATTTTTAAGATAATTCTATTATAAACAATTAAATATATTAATTATTGCATTTTTAAGATAATTCTATTATAAACAATTAAATATATTAATTATTGCATTTTTAAGATAATTCTATTATAAACAATTAAATATATTAATTATTGCATTTTTAAGATAATTCTATTATAAACAATTAAATATATTAATTATTGCATTTTTAAGATAATTCTATTATAAACAATTAAATATATTAATTATTGCATTTTTAAGATAATTCTATTATAAACAATTAAATATATTAATTATTGCATTTTTAAGATAATTCTATTATAAACAATTAAATATATTAATTATTGCATTTTTAAGATAATTCTATTATAAACAATTAAATATATTAATTATTGCATTTTTAAGATAATTCTATTATAAACAATTAAATATATTAATTATTGCATTTTTAAGATAATTCTATTATAAACAATTAAATATATTAATTATTGCATTTTTAAGATAATTCTATTATAAACAATTAAATATTAATTATTGCATTTTTAAGATAATTCTATTATAAACAATTAAATATATTAATTATTGCATTTTTAAGATAATTCTATTATAAACAATTAAATATATTAATTATTGCATTTTTAAGATAATTCTATTATAAACAATTAAATATATTAATTATTGCATTTTTAAGATAATTCTATTATAAACAATTAAATATATTAATTATTGCATTTTTAAGATAATTCTATTATAAACAATTAAATATATTAATTATTGCATTTTTAAGATAATTCTATTATAAACAATTAAATATATTAATTATTGCATTTTTAAGATAATTCTATTATAAACAATTAAATATTAATTATTGCATTTTTAAGATAATTCTATTATAAACAGTATAGACAAAAGGAAATTCAAATTTTAACAGTGGCAATATAAAATACGAATTACATTTGAATAGATTTTCAAAAACTATTAATTTAGAAGCATTTAATTTAAATATTTTTTAAATTAATATTTCAAAATTGTATGGATATATAAGTGTAGATAATTTATATTTATATAACACAATATTTTAAATAAACAAGTATATATTATTAGAAATATAAGGATATTTAAGAAATGAATTTGTTTATAATAATCAAAATAAATATTGGGCTCTGCATAGTAAAAATAAATTGGATATAATTATGGATTAAAACGCAAATTTTGAAAGAGGGTGCAAATTACGAATTACGGGAGAAATGGAAGAAACAGGTTTTTATTTATATAGCTCTAAAATTTTATAAATAATTCTTTAAAACTAATACAAAAATTAATTTAATTAAGAAGAAAGTTTTATTACTCTAAAAGTAACAAAATATTAATGACATATAGAACTCTTGGCGATGACTTAAATAAATTAATTTTAGGAGGTAAAGTTCTATTTAGATCCGTTTAAAATAATCTAAATTTTAATAGGTTTTTACTAAATACTACAATTAAGTATATGCACTTTACTATTTTTGGTAAGTTAATTGTTCATTACCACAATATATATATATATTATATTATATACACCTTTGGTGTAAGTTATGTGTATGTCCTAAACTACGTGAAAATTAGTGATTTTATGAGGTTTATGAGGCATAACTTACAACAGCGGTTTTGGCCAATAAGCTAACCCAAGCCATTCGAAAGCTCGCGAAACAATGTGAACTTTTGAGAGGTGTTAGATTAAAATCAATTATGGTGTGGTAGCCTTTGTTTTGATATTCAATATGTCCGGGTGTTCTATCTCTTCGAGATTTTAAAATTAAGAAATGTAACCAGGGTAGATAAGTTCTAAAGATTAATTTAAATAAAGTTGTTTGTAATGTTTTTTTCAAAAAAATCAACATATTTTGAGATAAATGGCTTTAAAAATAGAAATTTTTCTAAAAAATTGAAAAATTTCCACTTTTCATGGTCGAATAACTCTTAAGCTAATTATTTTTAACACTTAAATTTTTTTTGTATGTTCTGGAAGATGTTTCCAGCCTGTTCTCAAATTTTGGAGTGATTTAAAATTTTCATCGTACCACTTGACGTGAAATAGCCCATATATATGTATATATATGTATGTATGTATGTGGGTGTGTGTGCGTGCGGCGGAATATTTATATAATATATATATATATATTTTAAAATTGTTTTTTTCAAGAATACATATTATATGTATTTTTTCCGTGCGCAAAAAAAAAGTTGTTAACATAACTTGAAAGAATGTCTATTTGTTTACTCATTCTTGATAAAACTCATAAAATTTTTAAACGTATACTCAATAATAATAACGGATCTAAAATTCAATGTAATGCTTTAAATACAGATGCAAAATTGTTTGAAGATGAAATAAATATTAATCAAGTATAACATACACTTTTCCAAATATCCATATGATATATACAATGGGTTAAAAATTAAATATATTAATTATTGCATTTTTAAGATAATTCTATTATAAACAATTAAATATATTAATTATTGCATTTTTAAGATAATTCTATTATAAACAATTAAATATATTAATTATTGCATTTTTAAGATAATTCTATTATAAACAGTATAGACAAAAGGAAATTCAAATTTTAACAGTGGCAATATAAAATACGAATTACATTTGAATAGATTTTCAAAAACTATTAATTTAGAAGCATTTAATTTAAATATTTTTTAAATTAATATTTCAAAATTGTATGGATATATAAGTGTGTAGATAATTTATATTTATATAACACAATATTTTAAATAAACAAGTATATATTTATTAGAAATATAAGGATATTTAAGAAATGAATTTGTTTATAATAATCAAAATAAATATTTGGGCTCTGCATAGTAAAAATAAATTGGATATAATTATGGATTAAAACGCAAATTTTGAAAGAGGGTGCAAATTACGAATTACGGGAGAAATGGAAGAAACAGGTTTTTATTTATATAGCTCTAAAATTTTATAAATAATTCTTTAAAACTAATACAAAAATTAATTTAATTAAGAAGAAAGTTTTATTACTCTAAAAGTACAAAATATTAATGAAATAGAACTTTTGGCGATGATCGTTCGTCATCAAATAAATTAATTTTAGGAGGTGAAGTTCTATTTATAACCATTTAAAATAATCCAAAATTTTAATAAGTAGTTAACTAAAATACTGCAATTTAGTAAGTATATGTACTTTACTATTTTTGGTAAGTTAATTTTTCATTAACATTTATAATTATTAAAATATAAATTTAAGCTTTATAAGAATTTATATAGTTTAAAATTTACAGTTAACATTTAATATGTCTCTATTATTTTTATTATTTTTATTCTGATTTCATTACACTAAAGTTTGGTAAAAACTTTTATTTATAAATTATAATCGTATTAAAAAAAAAATTAAATTTTTGGTATAAAACCAAAGCACTATAGCAATATCTCCAAGGTGTTGTGTGAATCTGTTTAATTTTTAAGGCGATATAAATAGTTTGCCGCCGTTCGGTATAAGATTTTAGGGTTCTAATATATGCCTCTGTGTATAAAAATTTTTCACTCCCTTATATGGGCATACATATATATATAAACACCAGTATCGGTACTTATGGTGACACTACGTGTTATCTTGGTGTTTTGAGGTTATAAAACATATGTAACGACTCAGATATAAGGGGGAGAATATTAATTGATAGAATAATGCATAAAAAACCAATAACCCAAATACCTAAATACCCCTCACGGGTAACAAAGCACACTTTGACCTTATAATATTAATGAAGGATTGAAGTTATAACCTCATTCGAAGTGCCGGAGGCCTCCGGCACCTCGAAAGACGTTATAGCTTCAATCCTTCATTAATATTATAACGTCAAAGCGGGGCTCACAAAGATAATTTTCCGATTTTTTGTGTGTCGGCATAAGTACGGATACATGGTTGAATTTTCGGTGGAATTATGCTGACGTCGGCATAATTACCCCAAAGTAAGCACAATTCCCATTTCCCGTAAGAATTTTCGGCGTAAGTACCGATTGAGCAATTTATATGTATATATATATATATATATATATATGATTCCAGAGACCATAGTACATACATAGATATATATATATATATTATATATATATATATATGGGTATTCCACGTGAAGTGGTCCGATCAAATTTTAAAATGAATAAAAGTTTGGGTATACATTCCAAATGGTTTTCAGTAAAGAAAAAAATTTTTAGGTACTGGAATCTATTTGCTCAAAAGTTATTCTAACCTCAAAAAGTGGATTTTTCCAAGTTTTTTTCAATACCAGCTGGGTTTACCACTATTTAACTCAAAATCTATCAACTTTTACTATAGACATTATATGTAACATCCCGTGTAAAAAAAAAAAGTATGGGAAACGTCTGGGAAGAGTCTGGCTTATAAAGTCTTGGCACAGTCTAGCTGGTGAGACTATCCCATACTTTTTGCCAGACTTAATATATTTTAAATCAACCAGACTTTCTCCCGCACATTTGCCAGACTTTATAATTATTTTAAAAGTCTGGGATAAATCAACCAGACTTTCTCCCGCACATTTTGCCAAACTTATAATTATTTTTAAAAGTCTGGGAGAATTCAACCAGACCTTCTCCCCCACATTTTGCCAGACTGTATAATTATTTTTAAAAGTCTGGGAGAATTCAACCAGACTTTCCCCAGACTTCCCCCTCGTCGAATCTTCGTCGCATTGCATCTTTCAAATATAAAATTTGTATTATTTCTAATTAATAAAAACAATAAATTCTCGACTGATGAAATGGTTAAGGTACAAAACGATATGAAAACCAACTTCAATTTGATGATTGTGTTTTTATAATTGTAACCTAACCGTTCATCGGTTGTTGTCGCGAGATACACGAAACACATTGGTGACTTTTTTCTTCTGTGATAGATAAGTATCTGGTGATTTTGAGAGTTCGATAGCTCAAAACATGTCGAAATTTATTGTTTTTATTAATTAGAAATAATACAAATTTTATGTTTGAAAGATGCAATGCGACGAAGATTCGACGAGGGGGAAGTCTGGGGAAAGTCTGGCTGCATTATCCCAAACTTTTAAAAATTATTATAAAGTCTGGCAAAATGTGCGGGAGAAAGTCTGGCGGAATTCTCCCAGACTTTTAAAAATAATTATAAAGTCTAGTAAAATGTGTGGGAGAAAATATGGCTTATTTATCCCAGACTTTCAAATAATTATAAAGTCTGGCAAAATGTGCGGGAGAAAGTCTGGTTGATTTAAAATATATTAAGTCTGGCAAAAAGTATGGGATAGTCTCACCAGCTAGACTTTGCCAAGACTTTATAAGCTATACTTTTCCCAGACGTTTCCCATACTTTTTTTTTTTACACGGGATTCGTTGCTAATTGGTGTCTGGAATTTATTCTTCTGGGTTAGAATTTAGAATTTCAAAGTAAATGTTATATAAACTACATGTCAATATTCAACTTGAAAAAAAGTGCAAGTCCGCCACAATTGATTTTTTTATCCAAAAGTCCAAAAGAAAGCTTGGAGCAATACCTTTCAAATGGTCTGTAGCATTTTTATGGCCTTCAATTCTGCAAAAAGTTATGATAATTTAAAGAAAGACAAAAAATTCACAAAAATTAACATGGTATTTCCCATTTAAGTTTTTAAAAAAATGTCGTCTTTCTTTAAATTATCATAACTTTTTACAGAATTGAAGGCCATAAAAATGCTACAGATCATTTGAAAGGTATTGCTCCAAGCTTTCTTTTGGACTTTTGGATAAAAAAATCAATTGTGGCGAAGTTAGATTTTTTTCAAGTTGAATATTGACATGTAGTTTATCTAACATTCACCTTGAAATTAGAAATTCAAACCCAGAAGGATAAATTCTAGACATAATTAGCAACGAATGTTACATATAATGTTCTATAGTAAAAGTTGATAGATTTTGAGTTAAATAGCGATGAACCCAGCTGGTGTTGAAAAAACTGAAAAAAGTTCACTTTTTGAGGTTAGAATAACTTTTGAACTAATAAATTCCAGTACCTAAAAATTTTTTTCTGTATTCTGAAAACATTTGCAATGTGTACCAAAATTTGGCGCATTTTAAAATTTTGATCGGACCACTTCACGTGGAATACCCCATATATATATCATATACATGACATATATATATATAACATATATATAACATATATATATGACATATATATAACATATATATATGACATATATATAAACATATATATATGACATATATATATAACATATATATAACATATATATATGACATATATATATAACATATATATATGACATATATATAACATATATATATGACATATATATATAACATATATATGACATATATATGACATATATATATAACATATATATATGACATATATGACATATATATAACATATATATGACATATATATATAACATATATATAACATAATATGACATATATATATAACATATTATAACATATAATATGACATATATATATAACATATATATAACATATATATATGACATATATATAACTATATATAACATATATATATGACATATATATAACATATATAATATAGACATATATATATATGTTGAATTCTGAATTCTTAGACACGGCGGCGGCGGCGGCGGCGGCGGCGGCGGCGGCGAAATATTTATATATTATAGAGATATATATATATATATATATATATATATATATATGGGGTATTCCACGTGAAGTGGTCCGATCAAAATTTTAAAATGAATAAAAGTTTGGGTATACATTCCAAATGTTTTTCAGTAAAGAAAAAAATTTTTAGGTACTGGAATCTATTTGCTCAAAAGTTATTCTAACCTCAAAAAGTGGATTTTTCCAAGTTTTTTTCAATACCAGCTGGGTTTACCACTATTTAACTCAAAATCTATCAACTTTTACTATAGAACATTATATGTAACATCCCGTGTAAAAAAAAAAGTATGGGAAACGTCTGGGAAGAGTCTGGCTTATAAAGTCTTGGCACAGTCTAGCTGGTGAGACTATCCCATACTTTTTGCCAGACTTAATATATTTTAAATCAACCAGACTTTCTCCCGCACATTTTGCCAGACTTTATAATTATTTTAAAAGTCTGGGATAAATCAACCAGACTTTCTCCCGCACATTTTGCCAAACTTTATAATTATTTTTAAAAGTCTGGGAGAATTCAACCAGACCTTCTCCCCCACATTTTGCCAGACTGTATAATCATTTTTAAAAGTCTGGGAGAATTCAACCAGACTTTCCCCAGACTTCCCCCTCGTCGAATCTTCGTCGCATTGCATCTTTCAAATATAAAATTTGTATTATTTCTAATTAATAAAAACAATAAATTCTCGACTGATGAAATGGTTAAGGTACAAAACGATATGAAAACCAACTTCAATTTGATGATTGTGTTTTTATAATTGTAACCTAACCGTTTCATCGGTTTGTTGTCGCGAGATACACGAAACACATTGGTGACTTTTTTCTTCTGTGATAGATAAGTATCTGGTGATTTTGAGAGTTCGATAGCTCAAAACATGTCGAGAATTTATTGTTTTTATTAATTAGAAATAATACAAATTTTATGTTTGAAAGATGCAATGCGACGAAGATTCGACGAGGGGGAAGTCTGGGGAAAGTCTGGCTGCATTATCCCAAACTTTTAAAAATTATTATAAAGTCTGGCAAAATGTGCGGGAGAAAGTCTGGCGGAATTCTCCCAGACTTTTAAAAATAATTATAAAGTCTAGTAAAATGTGTGGGAGAAAATATGGCTTATTTATCCCAGACTTTCAAAATAATTATAAAGTCTGGCAAAATGTGCGGGAGAAAGTCTGGTTGATTTAAAATATATTAAGTCTGGCAAAAAGTATGGGATAGTCTCACCAGCTAGACTTTGCCAAGACTTTATAAGCTATACTTTTCCCAGACGTTTCCCATACTTTTTTTTTTTTACACGGGATTCGTTGCTAATTGTGTCTGGAATTTATTCTTCTGGGTTAGAATTTATAATTTCAAAGTAAATGTTATATAAACTACATGTCAATATTCAACTTGAAAAAAGTGCAAGTCCGCCACAATTGATTTTTTTATACAAAAGTCTAAAAGAAAGCTTGGAGCAATACCTTTCAAATAGACTGTAGCATTTTTATGGCCTTCAGTTCTGTAAAAAGTTATGATAATTTAAGAAACACGAAATTTTTTTAAAAATTTAAATGGGAATTACCATGTCAATTTTTGTGAATTTTTTCTCTTTCTTTAAATTATCATAACTTTTTACAGAACTAAAGGCCATAAAAATGCTACAGACTATTTGAAAGGTATTGCTCCAAGCTTTCTTTTAAACTTTTGGATAAAAAAATCAATTGTAGCGCACTTACACTTTTTATAAGTTGAATATTGACATGTATTTTATATAACATTTACATTGAAATTAGAAATTTAATATGAAAAATTTATTGTTTCTTTTGGCCTAATAATCTTCAATTTCTTATTTTCTTCATAACTTTGCTTCAAATTAAGCAATTTGAGCTTCTTTTTTTTCAAACCATATATACTTGAACTCAACTTTCTTCTGCTTTTTGGTTCGATTGTTTATCTTTATTTGTTTTTGAGTTATAAGCGACCGAATTGGAAGTAATTTTTACTGCTATTATTATTGGAAGTCGAATAACTTCCGTAAAAGTGGCCATTGGCAAGAGATAACTTGGCTTTCTTCATATTTTTATATTATAAAAGACATACCAAAGTTAGGATGAGATCCGTTTCCCGGAGGTCACGTACTTCCCTTGTTAGTATATTGTATTATTAAGTAACAACTTATTAAAATTTTGGAGTATTTTAAGCGGATCTAAATAAAACTTTACCTCCTAATAGTATATTACGATACATGGCCAGAAAGTTGGATTTCCTGGCCTGCGTGATATGACGGCCGAGGCGAAGCCGAGGTCGTCATAAAACGCAGGCCAGGGCATCCAAAATTCTGGCCGAGTGTCGTATACTATTTTTCTTTATCCCAGTCCGAAAGTACATCTAATAATTAGGTAAACTAATAGAAAATGCCCGGTGCCGCAATATTCGTCTGCAGCTTCTTTCGTGGCCTGCTTCAAGGCCATCCAGATGTAACCTCTCGTACCGCAACGTGACACGCGATATTCAATGTTTGTTATATATTTGATGCCCGCCCGACATTTGCAAAACCGAGGCGAAGCCGAGGTTTTTGCTGGTCGGGCGCGGGCATCAAAAATATAACATACATACATAAGCATGTATAAATTTATTGTTAAATCGTATTACTTTAGAAGCGGTGTTAATGCAAAGTTGCGATAAACAGCGTGCATAGAAGAAGTCGACTTTACATGATTAAAATTTATATTTGTAGTCAAATATCAATTGCACTGTTAAAATTTGAACATAAAAAAATGAAACATATTTCTTTCACATGTATTTACATCACCGATATTAAATCAATACTAAATTGATAGTGTGAAATTTGAAAATGACACGAAATAGATAGAATGAGCACAGTCTACATAAGTATTCTATATATACTCTCGCTCTCTCTTTCTATCTCTCGTTTTATTAATTAAAACAATTATACAAGATAATTTATACGGCAATATTATAATACATTTTACATTTGAAAAACAAAAGTGCTTGTAGTAAATCAATTAATAAATTTAAAATAATTTAGCAATGTTTACTTGAGAGGTTAAGCAACGCACATGTTATATTGGAAACTTTGCAGCCGTTGCTACAGCCGTTGCTATGCATCGATGCTGCGAAAATCTATGAGCCAATCAGAGCGCGCGAGACTCCGGCCGGCCGCAAAAGTCGCTCTTCCCGTATCCATATGCGGCCGGGAAACACGTACTTTCGGCGGGGGGATGAAGAAAAATAAATTTATTCAATGACGAAAGATCATCGCTAGAAGTTCTATGTCACTAATATTTTGTACTTTATTAGTAATAAAACTTTCTTTTTAAATAAATAAATTTTTTTATTAATTTTAAATAATTATAGATAACATTTTAGCGGCATATAAAACTTTCTTCTTAAATAAATAAATTTTTGTATTAATTTTCACTGTTAAATTTTGAATTTACTTTTATCATTACTATTTATAATAGAATTATCTTAAAAATGCAATAATTAATGTATTTAATTTTTAACCCATTGTATATATCACATATGGATATTTGGAAAAGTGTATCTGAGAGAAGTAATTCTTTGATACAAAGACACTGGGATTTGATTATGAAGCGAATGAATATTGCTTTGGGATAAAGAAATATTTGTTTAGGTAGTACGACTTGGTTAAAACGAATATTTCTTTATAGTTAAGACGTACGTTCTTTGGTTACAAGAAGTACTCTTTTAAACAATACTAGAACGCTTGTTTTTACACGATCGTCCTAAATTATTACTAAGCATTCAATATTGCATTATTTTAAGATCAAAATTATTATTATTACTCACAATCAACTTGTTGCAAATGTGAGTTACATTAATCTGAGTGACGTGAAAAATTGTGTGAAATGTGAGGTTACAGAAGCGTACGAGGTTATGCACGTATATTATGAGTATACATAAAATAGAACTTTTTGCCTACTTTTAAATAGCGTAATCAAATTTGGTCAATCCCACTCTTTCAATAATTCATCTATATTTGAACTAATGACACGCGACTTTATTTACCGGCATGCTAACCTTGCTTATAAACAATACACATGCGCGCGCACAGAGGTGGTTATGCCCGTTAAATTGTCTGGATCCGCAGATTAATATTTTTTAATCTATTATTTAAACGTTAATAATTAAACATTCGTAACGCACAAAAGACATATATATTTTTTCGTATAACTGCATGTAATTATGAATTCAAGATTATTCAATCCAAAGAAATAAATTTACTAAATACGAAAAAATTACTTCTTAGTTTTCAGTATCTATTTCTTAACTATTAAGATATATGCATTTCAACCAAAGAAATGAATACATTTGATTCAAATTACACGTGTACTTATTACTATCGACAGTATTTTCACAATAAATATTTATGTCTTTGAATCAAAGACTTCTTTTTTTAATTTCTCAACTGAATCGGTGTATTTAACTTAAAGAATTACTTCTCTCAGTGATATGTTCACACACACACACTCACACACACACACACACACACACACGCCAAGCACACGCACACGCAAACGCACACGCACACACACACACACACACACACACACACACACGCCAAGCACACACACACACACACTTATATATATGACATATATATATATATATATAAAACATATATATATATGTTGAATTCTGAATTCTTAGACACGGCGGCGGCGGCGGCGGCGGCATCGGCGAAATATTTATATATTATAGAGAGATATATGGGCTATTTCACGTCAAGTGGTACGATGATAATTTTAAATCGCTCCAAAATTTAAGAACAGGCTGGAAATATCTTCCAGAAGATTGAAAAAAATTTTAGGTGTTAAAAATAATTTGCCTAAGAGTTATTCCACCATCAAAAATGGAAATTTTTTAATTTTTTAGGAAAATTGCTATTTTCAAAGCCATTTATCTCAAAATCTATTGATTTTTTTGAAAAAACGTTACGAACAACTTTTGTTCAAAATAATCTTTAGAACTTATCTACCTGGGTTACAATTCTTAACTTTTAAATCTCAAACAGATAGAACACCCGGAAATATTGAATATCAAAAAAAGGCGACCACGCCACAATCAATTTTGATATAATACCACTCAAAAGATCACATTTTTTGAGGGCTTTCGAATGGCGGTGGTTAGATTATTGGTCAAGACCACTGATAAAAGTTATACCTTAAAATACATGAAAATGAGTGATTTTATGAGGTTTAGGAGGCATAACTTACACCAGCGGTCTTGGCCAATAATCTAACCACCGCCATTCGAAAGCCCTCAAAAAATGTGATCTTTTGAGTGGTATTTTATCAAAATTGATTGTGGCGTGGTCGCCTTTTTTTGATATTCAATATTTCCGGGTGTTCTATCTGTTTGAGATTTAAAAGTTAAGAATTGTAACCCAGGTAGATAAGTTCTAAAGATTATTTTGAACAAAAGTTGTTCGTAACGTTTTTTCAAAAAAATCAATAGATTTTGAGATAAATGGCTTTGAAAATAGCAATTTTCCTAAAAAATTAAAAAATTTCCATTTTTGATGGTGGAATAACTCTTAGGCAAATTATTTTTAACACCTAAAATTTTTTTCAATCTTCTGGAAGATATTTCCAGCCTGTTCTTAAATTTTGGAGCGATTTAAAATTATCATCGTACCACTTGACGTGAAATAGCCCATATATATAATTATTTATTTAAGTTTTCAAAATTGTTTAAATTTAGGACGTTGGATTCTACAATTAGTTACTATGTACTCCGTATAATTTATTCAATTTATTTATGAATCTAACATCTTTAAATCTCTAAAGAAACTAAATACAAATAATTACATATACATTAATAAAATTAAAATTGTATCTTTAATATTATTGATAATATTACATACTACTCATGCACTAAACAGTAATAAAATATAGAGAATTCTAAAATCAGATGATCATAAATAATAATAGTAAAGTAGGAATTAAATAGTTTATTTGAACAATATATATATTCTCTAAAAATGAAATAGTGATAAGTCAGTCACTGTAAACAAATTAGTGAATGCTCACTATAAAAATAGTAAATATTGACTAATTAAATTAGTAACTATTCACTATTTTCTGATAGTGACAGACTTATCACTTTATTCAGTGATTATTCACTTATTCATATATTTAGAAAAAAAGTGGTCATTTTTTCCTTTTTTTTATAAACAAATGAATACATTTTATTAAAAAACCCTGAACGTCAGGGCTTAGGCATGTTTGAAATAATATATCCAAATTTTTCCAGATTTTAAATGCATAATTTAATTACGATGATTGGGTTGAAAGTATATGCCCCTTTTAACTAATATTTACCGACCAAACACTGTTTATTCAATTATTATTGATTTTTCCTTAACAAAATTCAAAACGCCCTTCCTTATGTTTTAAGCTATCCGCATAAGTTTTCTCACATTAACTTAACACTTAAGGGGACGCCAAAGCCACTTTAGAAATTCAAATTTCGCGCCAAAAATGAAATCGATTATTTCGTATTTATTATAAACCTAATTTTTTTAAATAAAAAAAAAGTGTTGTCCCCCCTAGCTATCATAAAAAGCAACATTTCTGCCAAGCGAGAGTAAATAATATTGTTTCGTTTGTCTGAAAACTTTGACCTACTAAAAAATGGTCAAACATAACCTCTTCATTTAGTAGGTCAAAGTTTTCAGAAAAACGAAGCAATATGATTTACTCTTGATTAGTAGAAATGTTGCTTTTTATGATAGCTAGGGGGGACAACTCTTTTTTTTTATTTAAAAAAATTACTTTTACAATAAACACGAAATAATCGATTTCAATTTCGGCGCGAAATTTGAATTTCTAAAGTGGCTTTGGCGTCCCCTTAAAATTAGGACAAGATACAGTTTGTACACCCAAAAATTAATTTCGTTACAGTTGTATATTGAAAAAAGGTAATTGCATACGATAATCCTGTAACCACTCAAGTGCATCTGCACAATACTAATGTATGCAATATCAATGTTTCTCAAAAATCAGTATATTTTATTGTACTGCAATGTGTTTAAGGTTTTTGGATAACCGAAACCCCTTTTGTTACTAACTATTGGTGATATAAAAGTGTAAGTATCAAATGTAATTCTCTCCAAAAATAAAATAGTGAACATTTTGCTATTTGTAATATAAAGTACCAATTTTATACTATGTGAATTGTTGCCAAAGAAATTACTTTATTATTAATTTTAGTTTTAATAAATAGGAGAGAAAAAAAAAGGAATTGTTTTGATTTGTTTGGCAGATGTGTAAATGGAAGAAAATTGATTGTTAAAGGTCGAATTGTTGTTGATTGACATTGATTTAGATTTGTTTACATTGTGTGATTGAGTTTGTAATTTATCGAATTTAATTTTCTTGTTTGGATTGATAAATTTATTTTGTTTGTTATTAAATTTATTGTATGTTTCGCTTGAATAAAAGAAGATTGCGATTATTGTAATAGATAGGGGTGGGGGGCGTAACATGAATTAAATCATACGCTATTAATTCGATGGATCTGATACGGTGAAAGTGGATACATATAAGGACTAAAAATGTCAACGGGCTGCTTCTTGGAAGTAGGTACCCGGTGTATACGATGGTATAAATTACTATTGGCCACTCATTGGCGCCGCAATGGACAGACCTACGAATAATAAGCAAGCGTTAGATTAGAAAAGGAAGAAAGTCGATATAGTGTGGCGCCCTACTATTGGACAGATTTCCGAGGGGGTGGTTCAAATGTCATCTATAAAATGTCAGTGATAAGCGGAACTCGTTTCAGTCTGATTTGTATCTTGTAAAATAAAATAAAATAATATAAAAAAAAAAAAACTAAAATCGAGTTGTTATTCATTTACTACATTAACATAGTGGTGCCGAAACCCGGGAAGATCGGGATTATTGAATAGTAAATGAATAGTACGTTTAAATATAGTGACTAATAGAGTTTATAAAATAATACTTGAAAGTCAGTATTAATATCTGTGAAGTGTAATAGTGTATGTGAAAGTTGTGAAAGTTATATAAATTAATAATTGTTGATTATAGAATTAGTGAGTTTAAATTAGTTTAATCATAAATTGTAATGGAGCTTAATGCCCCTCGAGGACGAGGTCGTGGAAGGCCGCGGCTGCTCAATGTACGGCATCAACAAGAGGTCAACGAATACGTATCTCCCAATGCTAGTGATCGTCGGCACAACCAAGCTCCAGTGATACGAGGCCAAGGCCGAGGAAGACCGCGAGTGCGGAATTTACGCTCTCGTCAAGAGGTAAACGAGCCTGCATTACCGGATGATCCTGCTCAAAGGGATAATGAAGAACACCCCGAAGTTCAAGAACCCGATCAAGGTCAGGATGACCTTTGAGCTCCAGAACTATATAATGGAGATGCGTCGGATCTACAATCGGTAAGTGACGCTGTTAGATTAAGCGACGTTTCCGTTAGTAGCGTGACTCGAAGACACAGATTAGAACTTGAAGCAGCAGAAATGCAAGCGGCTATAAAACGCAGAGCATTAGAGGAACGCGAGCGCATCTTGGCTGACCGAGAGCGGGTCGAATTAGAATTAGTTAACGAGCGCTTGGCGATGAGGTTAGCAGAGAACGAAGAGGGGTCCGTGACTTACGCGCGTTCTATGCATAGGTCGAACGATCGTGTCAGTACGGATCGGGTAAACCGATGGCTAGACGACGTAGATGTTGAAATTCCTACATTTATCCGACCAAATCGCGAAAGCAACGAAAACGCGAATGCGATTAATAAATTATTGAATCGTTTCTCGGCGGATAAGGAGCTTCCAATATTTTCTGGTAATAGCCTAGAGTGGTTGGTATTTAAAGGCGCATTTGAACTATCTTCAAAACTGGGCGGATATACTGACTCTGAAAACGTAGCGCGCTTGCACAAATGCTTGAGAGGAGACGCAAAGGATGCAGTAGCATCATTGTTAATAACTGCGACAGATTCGCAGAAGATTATGGACACGTTGCAAATGAGATTTGGAAACCCAGAGGCCGTGACACAAAAAATCATACGTGATATAAATGATTTACCAAAAATAGGTACCGGAGGTAGCGATATTGTCATTCTGTCTACAAAGGTTCAAAATGCAGTCGCAGCTATGGGAGCCTTAAATCATATCGACTACCTACATAGTCCTGAAGTGTCGCAGGAAATATTAAGAAAGTTACCGCTTGCTATGATTCCACATTATAACAGATTTGTTGCGAGTGAGCCGGGATCCCAACCAAGATTGACGACCATAGCAAAATTCTTGCATATGGAAGCAAAGATGGCTTGCGAAGCGGGTACAATACCCTTGCGTAGTATGTCTCGTAATAACCACAGCACTAATCAAGGAAATAGAAATAAGGAACAGCTACATAAATTTAAACAGACAGCTCATATTTTTTCTGTAACAAATAATAAGGATTCTAATGAGGAACCACCTATCAAACGATGTCGTAGATCAAATACACCGCGTCAAGAAGTTTGTGGCTTCTGTGACGCTTCAAATCATTTAATTGAGAAATGTGGAGAATTTTTGCGATTAACCATCGATCAAAGATCAGCATGGGCCTTAAAACAAAGAGTGTGTTTTCGATGTCTAAAACGCGGCCACGCCCACCGCTTTTGTAAAGCTGTGAAATGTGAAAAGCCTGGATGTGGTAAATCGCATCATTCGCTGTTGCACAAAGAAAAATTGTGACTAGCGAAACCCTACGAGCCGCGGTCCAACTTCGAGAAAACGGCAATCCGTCGCGAGAATCGAATATTGTTAAAAATTTTACCAGTAACGATAATCGGACCCTCTCGTATGCGTGTAGAGATATACGCCTTGCTCGATGAAGGAGCAACCGTTAGCATATTAGATAAAGAAGTGGCCGATGCCATAAACGTCGTAGGACAAAAGGTTTCACTTACATTAAAAGGTATAAATAATATGGAATCAGTTATTTATAACAGCGAGAACGTCACTGTTGAAATATTTAATAGACAAAATGGTCAAGGTCACATTCTAAGTAATGTAAGAACATTAGCAAACTTGAAATTACCACGACAGTCTTTATACCGCTCTGATGTAGAAAAGTGTGAGCATCTAAAGAATTTAGAGTTAGATTATTATAATGGTATCAGACCAAAACTATTAATAGGGCAAGACCATTGGGATCTAATAGTTTCCCGAGATGTGCGATGTGGTCATAAGAATTCACTTGCTGCTTCTTTGACTGCCCTGGGATGGGTGGTTCACGGAATCTCGAATTTCTGCCACCGCGATTCAAACAACCAGGTCGTACTATCCTCCGAACTAATAAAACAAGACGCAGAAAATGAACAGCTTCGTCGTGATGACTATTTACACGCGCTAATAAAAGAGAGCTTCAGCCTAGAATCTATTGGCGTTAGTCATAAGAATAGAATTTTTGAGCAAGATCAGCGAGCATTAAAAATACTAGAAGCTAATACTCGTCAAGTATCGCGAAGATGGGAAACAAGTCTTCTATGGAAAATGGATGTAATTACTCTTCCTTCAAATAGAGACAGTACATTTAGACGATTAATTAATATAGAAAAGAAACTCGATAATGATCCAGAGTATGCCAAACTTTACTACGCCGAAATGGATAAACTAATAAACAATGGGGCATCAAACAACTCGAAGGATTGGTATCTGTCGCATTTCGGCGTCGTGCATCCGAACAAACCTGGTAAGCTTAGGCTCGTATTCGATGCAGTTGCCAAAACTCGTGGAGTGTGTTTGAATGATGTTCTGTTGGCCGGACCCGATTTGCTTAAGACCCTATTCGGTGTGTTACTTAGATTTAGACAGCATCCTATCGCTATTAGAGGTGATATAAAAGAAATGTTTTTGAGGGTATCCGTAAGAGAAGATGATAGAAATTCGCAAATGTTTTTATGGCGAGGCAAGGATCGATCGCGAGAACCGGACACATATCGCATGACGTCACTGGTGTTTGGTGTGCGATCTTCTCCCTGTTGCGCTATATACGTGATGAATGCAAACGCCAATAAATATTCAAGAAATTCGCCAACGGCTGCTGAAGCTATTAAAAATAAACGTACATGGACGATTACTTGGACAGCGTACCAACAACGAGCGAGGCAATCGATATGATTCGGGATGTGACAATGATAAATAAGGCTGGAGGCTTCGACATGCACGGATGGATAACTAATAGCGAAGAGGTCAATAAAACTATACCTCATGAAAGTCGAACACCAGGTGTTGTAGATATTACTTCTAATTCTCCAAATGGTACGTGCGAAAAGGTCCTTGGTTTAAGTTGGGATCCTGGTAGTGATGAGTTTCGATTCAAATTAGAGTTAACAAAGATCTCTGTAGAACTTTTATCAGGGTCCCAGAAACCGACGAAGCGAGAGGCTCTAGCAATAATTATGTCAGTATTCGACCCATTGGGATTTATATCCTTTTACACAATTAGAGGTCGGATACTATTACAAGATATTTGGCGTAGTGGCACCCAATGGGATCAGAAGCTAAATGACATTGATTATTCAAATTGGAAAGCATGGATAACTGAATTGTCGAACTTGAGACGACTAGCCATTCCTCGGTGTTTCATAAGTCGTAATTATGAAATAGTGAGAAATGAACTGCACGTCTTCTGCGATGCAAGTAAATATGCTTATGCTACAGTAGCATATAGACGCATTGAGTATGACGATGGAAAAGTAGATATATCCTTTATTGCGAGTAGAAGTCGGGTATCACCAATAAAACAGCAATCAATACCTCGCTTGGAGTTACAAGCAGCGGTAATAGGCGCGCGCTTGGCGGCCACCATACAGAAAGATGTTGAAATTCAGTTTAATGAAAGAATACTCTGGACCGATTCGCGAACAGTTCTAGGGTGGATACGCTCGGATCCTCGACTATATCATATATATATATATATATATCTCACATCGACTTGGTGAGATAGATGAATTGTCAAATGCCAATGAGTGGCGGTGGGTCAACACTAAAGACAATCCGGCCGATGACGCCACGAGAAGTAAAAATATAGTATTTGACAGTGGCGCGAGATGGTTTGTAGGACCAAACTTTCTAAAACTTAATAAGAATAATTGGCCAAAAGAAATCGTAACTTCAGGAAACAAAACTGAGTTAATTCATCTGACTAAGAAGAGCTCTGAAATAACTATGATCGACGCGTTGCCAGACATTACACGTTTCTCGGAATGGGAACGATTGATACGCAGTACTGCGATGTTGATACAAAGTATCGAGAAGTGGAGGAACTACAAAAGAGTAGTACGATCAAAAAAGCTTGTTCCATTTAACATCGGGAAGTCTGGATGTGTATTGGATCCCAAATACTTGGACCGAGCTGAATGTATGTGGGTAAAACGAGTACAGTATGATAGTTACAAAAAAGAGCTGATATCTTTAAAAAACAATGAACCCATACCTAGAAATAGTAAATTGATAAGTTTAAATCCATGGTTAGATTTGAATGGGATGATGTGTGTTGATGGAAGGATAAACCTCGCGCCTGGAATCCCTTACGAAGTGAAACACCCACTTATATTAGAAGGGTGTCACCCTTATTCAAAATTACTTATCGACCACTATCATAGAAGGTACTACCATGGCAACAATGAGACCGTTATCAATGAATTGCGCCAAAAGTACTGGGTCACAAAATTACGTGTTAGTGTTAAATCGTAACTAATCATTGCACTATATGCAAGATACGGCGCTCCCAACCTCGATGTCCGCAGTTAGGTCAACTCCCGAGCGCAAGACTTGCTCACCATCAACGACCATTCACCTGTACAGGAATGGATTACTTTGGTCAAATGAAGATCGCCATCGGAAGACGTCATGAAAAGCGATGGGGGGTACTCTTCACGTGCCTAACCACTCGCGCAGTTCACGTAGAGCTCGCTTCAAGCTTGAGTGCCGATGCAACAATAATGGCCATTCGAAGAATGGTGGCACGTAGAGGGCAACCTTCAGTGATCTATTCAGATAATGGTACTAATCTGAGAGGAGCAGAAACAGAATTAAAAAATGCCATTAAAGATCTCGAACTTGACAAACAAATGCAGTACGCATCGAGCGCGAAGATTGATTGGAAATTCATTCCGCCTAATGCACCGCACATGGGAGGTAGTTGGGAGCGACTAGTTCGCAGTATTAAGTCATCGTTGAGAACAGTACTTCATGAGAGGACACCAAAAGAAGAGACATTGCAAACTTTGTTAGCGGAAGTCGAAAATATAATAAACAGCCGGCCGCTCACGTTTATACCTGTCGATCCTGGTAATATGGAGGCACTTACCCCAAACCACTTCTTGATTGGATCATCATCAGGGATGAGCAACATATTAAATTATAACGCCACGGAATTATGTTCACGGAAGCAGTGGCGACAATCGCAAGCACTGGCAGATATGTTTTGGCGCCGCTGGCTTAAGGAATACCTCCCAAATTTGATACCTACAAAAAAGTGGCAAGAAGATGTCGCGCCTACTAAAACAGGAGACGTGGTATTGATAATCGACAACAATTTAACTCGGAATATGTGGATAAAAGGTTTGGTTTCGGAAGTATATCCCGGACAAGATGGTAAAATACGAGTCGTAAAGATTCGCACTAGTAAAGGGGAATATGTTAGACCTGTGCATAAGTTGATCCCCTTGGCAACTTCAAAATAAAGTACGGAAATACCTCTCCGTACTGAGGGGGAGTATGTTGCCAAAGAAATTACTTTATTATTTATTTTAGTTTTAATAAATAGGAGAGAAAAAAAGGAATTGTTTTGATTTGTTTGGCAGATGTGTAAATGGAAGAAAATTGATTGTTAAAGGTCGAATTGTTGTTGATTGACATTGATTTAGATTTGTTTACATTGTGTGATTGAGTTTGTAATTTATCGAATTTAATTATCTTGTTTGGATTGATAAATTTATTTTGTTTGTTATTAAATTTATTGTATGTTTCGCTTGAATAAAAGAAGATTGCGATTATTGTAATAGATAGGGGTGGGGGGCGTAACATGAATTAAATCATACGCTATTAATTCGATGGATCTGATACGGTGAAAGTGGATACATATAAGGACTAAAAATGTCAACGGGCTGCTTCTTGGAAGTAGGTACCCGGTTTATATGATGGTATAAATTACTATTGGCCACTCATTGGCGCCGCAATGGACAGACCTACGAATAATAAGCAAGCGTTAGATTAGAAAAGGAAGAAAGTCGATATTGTGTGGCGCCCTACTATTGGACAGATTTCCGAGGGGGTGGTTCAAATGTCATCTATAAAATGTCAGCGATAAGCGGAACTCGTTTCAGTCTGATTTGTATCTTGTAAAATAAAATAAAATAATATAAAAAAAAAAAATAAAATCGAGTTGTTATTCATTTACTACATTAACATGAATAGTGAATATTTTAATATTTTGATAAGCGTACTTTTTGTTACTATTTTTATAGTAAAATAGTGAATATCAGTCGTATTAACAAATTTTTTGGAACTTTGAAATAAAATGAATTTATCGTTCGGTGATATGTATATGTGTAAATTATATAATATCGGTCTCTTCGAACTAAATGCTTAATTTTAGAATAAAGCAGGCCTATCGTACTCTTTGTCCACTATGGTTGGTGGAATTTCCAAGAGCACGGCCTTTAAAATAATTAAATACGTTTCGTCCTCGATCTCCAGCTTGGACTCCTCAGTAAGGAACTGGAGATCTTACCTTAGACGCCTGTCGAGGACGAAACTTCTTTAATCGCGCATCGCGCGCTCTACCATCGAACTACTGTTCACCCGACAGAGCATCGATGATACGACCCACACTTCTTATGACATACGACTCCTTCTCATATCCTTAAGTCGTGCGGCGATATCCGTGACAATTTATAAACAAAAATATTTGTCTACAAAAAAATATGCACTACTTAGTGAAAATTTATGAACGTGTTTTGTGTGCTCAACGGCGTCTCGGTACTCAAACCCAATAAACAGAAATTATCGATTTGAATATGCAGGTAATTGGTAAGTATAATTGAGATATGCCTATTTTATAAATTGTAGTATAGATATATGTTGAAAAGGAATAATTTCTTTCAAAAATTACCGAGTTTTACGATTGTTATTCGTACTTTCACCATAAATATTATTTTTAATGCAAAAACTAGTAATACTTGCAAAATTATTTATTTTATCTATATATATAACATTTTAATTTCATATTTATTAAATATTGTAATTATTTTCTTAATTAAATTTTTTAAAATGCCTACAATTATTATTTTAACAAAAAAATTTAACATTTGTTCAAAATTTTACAGCGATTAATTAAATTTATTTCTAATATACCTCCTATTATTAATATTATAATGAAAAAATTAACATTTGCTTAAAATTATAATGTGTGTGAAGTATCCTGCGCGTGTCCAGTCGCCGATCGTAAAAGCCTTTTTCTTTGGATATTGGATTGTGAAGTGATCTCGTCTACTAGATATTACAGCGATATATTTGTGTTTCCTTCGTTTTTTGGAATTCACGGAAATATTATTAGTCTGCTGTCCTCTCCGCAGTCATCGATCGGTGGGACATGCTGTAGATTGCATATGTGTAAGTGTCCTTAAAACAGCGTTATTAATAATTTTTCATTATCACCTGTCACGTATACATGCATATATTTGTAAAGCGTGGTTAAAATTTTCTAATTTATTACATTTTAATGGTTAATTGTTTAATCCTTGAATGAGTTTAATTCTTGAAAGAGAGAGAATGAGAGAATGAGAGAAAGAGAGAGAGAGAGAGAATGAGAGAGAGAGAGAGAACGAGAGAGAATGAGAGATAGAGTGAGAGAGAACGAGAGAGAGAATAAGAGAGATTGATTGATTGATTGAATGGCTTTATTTGGCCTTTGGGATTTAAACCCCGTAGGCACTCATGTACATAATACAAATTGCAGAATAAACTATTAACAATAAATAAAATAACAAAAAAATATGTACAACTATAATAACAATAATAACAATAATAAAATCAAGTGAGCTATAAAATCGATAAAATAAAATAAAATACAATAAATAATTCAACAATAAAAATAATAATAATAAAGCGAAACAATGGATATACTATTATAATATCTAAGCAACTAAATAACCTATACGAGGCGAGGGATACGCGGTGGGGTTATCCCCTCATGTTGCATCCTGGTGTCCCAGGCAGTCTGGTCGAGTCCAAACAAATAGTGAAATAGCGAGTCTTTGAATTTGGCGATGGATGATTTATCAAATGTATGTGGAGGGAGTTCATTTATGATCTTGGATGAGGTGATGATGAACGATTTATTTAAAGCCTCCATACGAGGTGGAAGGTAATTTAATGATTTTATTTGTTGACGAGTGGAAGTGCGGTGATTATGTTGCGAGGTGTTTAGTTTAATGAAATGGTTTGCCAGGTAACTAGGAGAATTGTGACAGATGGTACTAAAAGCAAGTGAACCGATGATGTATGAGCGCCTGGACTCGACTGATAACCACCTGAGACCTAACCTATACGGAGTGACATGCTCTCTCCTCGGTATGTCACCCCACACGAACCGTACACAAGCATTCAATAGTCTTTGTAATTTAAGATTTCTGGTCTGGTCAACATCGTCATAGACCGCACACGCATAATCAAAGTGAGGAAAGACAAGTGCCTCTACCAGTCTTTTCCTGAGACCACGTGATAAGGTTTTTCTATAGTATCGTAATGAGTGTATGATATAGATGACACTTGCCTTGCCCAATCAAGAGATGGAGTAATCGTGATCCCGAGCGACTTAACCTCACATTCATACTTCAAAAAGTCCATTTCCAATTTTACCTTAGGGGCAGTGTTCAAGTCGATACGCGATAAAAAAGCCTGGCTACCCAGAATCATAACCTTCGTTTTTTTAACATTTAACTTAAGTCCGTTATTGTGAGCCCATAGGGCTATTGCATTTGCATCCTGAGTAATACGCTGTACTCCCATTTCAAATTCCGCAGGAAAAAACGAATGGTAGACCTGGGCATCGTCGGCAAACAGCATATATTTGCTGTGTGTGAGTACTTTCGGCAGATCGTTAATGAAAATGGAAAAAAGAATCGGACCAAGAACACTGCCCTGAGGCACACCAGCATTAATTTTCAGCCAATCTGAGCGCTCACCAGATTCATTCTCCACGGCATGCATGCGACCTACAAGATACCGATAAAACCATGTAAGCACGTTATCGGAACAACCAATATCACTTAATTTTTTAATTAATTTATCATGGGGTACCGTGTCGAAAGTCTTGGAGAAATCAAACAGGACAAGAATCGTGATCTTCCTGGCATCAATTGCTCTCCTGACATCATCAATGACTCCCAGGAGTGCCGTCTGGGTACTGTGTCCCCTGCGGAAACCTGCCTGTCTCTCAGTGAGGATATTATTCTCCTCAAGGTATTCAGAAAATTGATTGTGCACTAGTCTTTCTAAGATCTTTGAGAGTTCACAAAGCTTTGCTATCGGCCTTGTGTCAGAACACGATTCCATCCTGCCCGACTTCGCCAAAGGAAACAGCAGTACCCTCTTCCAGTATTCAGGATAATATCCAGTTGAAAGCATATCATTAAAAACATCCACGAGGTGCAGAGTTAATTGAGGCTCTAATAACTTAAGCATTTCTACGGATATGCCATCAATCCCCACTGCCCTCGAGGACGCTCCCCGAATTGCGTTCTGAACTTCTTTAGTAGTGATATTGTAGAATTGAAAAGATGAGGAGGAGGGTGATAAAGGACATGAATTACATAAAATGGTTGAAAAAGACTGAATGGACAATGGCTGTACGTGATTTGAGACAGATGCGTAATAATTGTTAAGCTGTTGTAAGGTGAATAAATTAAGTGGCGATGGATTTGTCTTAGAACTAAGACCCATGCTTTTCAGGCATTTCCAGGACCTTTTGGGATCGTTTGCCCTGTCAAGTTTATTTGCCAGGAAGTGAAATTTACTCGAGTTTACAGCATTCGAGACATGATTTCTGAGCCCTTTATAAACTTTGTAATCTTCACTCAAACCAGTAGTACGAAATCTCTCGAAAGCTGTATTTCTGTCCTTAATTATCAGTTTAATGTCCCTGGTAATCCATGGCTTGTGCTTTGTTTTTATAGAATATGACTTGCTTGGTGCTAACAAATCAAATGTCGAAAGAATTGCTTTATTTATGAGTGATACATTTTTTGAAATAGTGATATGATTTATATTTGATGAATGATTTTGATATGAGAGCGGACCGTGATGGTGGTTAAATAAGGACAAATCTGTAGAATTATGCTGATCAGGCCTATGAGGACTAGATGATTGTGATGAAGACAAATAGTTGATAGATGAGGTGAATGTGGTTGCGAGGTTATGAATTGCGCTTAAACGCAAAAACGCTAAAACGGTAAGACGCAAAAACGCTAAAACGCTGGCAAGGGAGGGCAGATGATGCTCTCGCGACAGAGTCTCAGCTTCCATGCCTGTCGATCAAACTCGTGAAGATGTGTTAAGAGGGATGATTTAAACGAGGACAATGCTAAGGGATTTAAATCAGTGATAGGCAGATGATTAGTGAGTTTAGTGGCTGTGATGACAAATGAATTGTTTAAAGCTTCTGTTCTGGGAGGAAGAAAGGAAAGGGAAACAGGAGGGTGACGTGAGGATGATCGAACAGAAAGATGATTATTAGATCTTAATGTGAAATGAGAGGCTAAGTATGTGGGCGAATTATGAGCTGTGATATTATAGGCATATGACCCAATGATAAATGCTCTTCTAAGTTCAACCGACAGCCACCCCAATTCAAGACGAAACGGAGTCACATGACCTCTCCATGGTATGTTGCCCCACACAAAGCGGACACATGCATTCAAAAGTCGTTGTAGCTTTAAATTCTTAGAATTATCCAGATTATTATATACAGCGCAGGCGTAGTCAAAGTGAGGGAAAACCAGAGTTTCCACCAAGTATTTTCTAGTGTGACGTGAGAGAGCACGCTTTAAAAAGCGAAGTGAGTATAATACATGGTGAACTCTTTGTGAGATTGACGCCACCTGTCTTGACCAATCAAGCGATGGTGAGATCCACAACCCCAATGACTTAATCTCATCTGTATAACTCACGAAATCCTCGCCGATCTTTACTCTAGGAGCAGTGTGAAGGTCAATCCTAGAAATGAAGGCCTGACTACCCAGGATCATCACTCTAGTCTTATCAAGGTTTAGTTTAAGACCATTTGCTGTTGCCCAATTATAGACAGCACTAGCGTCCTCAGAAATACAATTCACACCATGGGCCAGATCAGCAGGATAACAGGAGTGATAAATTTGTGTATCGTCCGCAAAAATCATGTGTTTAGAGTGCTTTAATACTAGTGGTAGATCATTAATAATGCAGAGAATAAAAAAGGACCCAAAACACTCCCCTGAGGAACGCCACGCGATGTTTCACGCCAAGATGAACAAACCCCCTCCTCGAATCAAACCGTCCGCCAAGAATGAAACAGCGTAACTGAGTTTTCTCACTCAACCTCCAATTTTGACGATAGATTTAGACGGCAGTTACAGACTCCAGAAGCCACTAATTAAGATACCTGTATAAAGCAGCTAAGTAGCTCCTGTAGGAGTCCAATTTGTTGGTGCTAAAACTTGGAAAAACGATATGTGTAATAGTAATAAAACTCAATACGACGGAGTGAGAAGAGCGTCTGCGCTACCCATCAGAGAGAGAGAGAGAGAGAGAGAACGAGAGAGATGTAGAGAAAGAGAGAGATAGAGAGAATGAGAGAGAGAGAGAGACAATGAGATTGATTGATTGATTGATTGATTGATTGATTGATAAAAATTTATTAAGCTACGGGGGCCAGCCCCCAAAGTAGCACATGTTACAATGATAATAAATACATATCTCAGTCTTATAAGTAAACATTTGCTGAATTAGATTAAATTAACGCTACCAGCAGAACACTAAATAACAGGTAATATTCTAAATATAAATATAATTAATTAAAGATACATTGATATAACGCATAACTTGTGTACTTAAAATAGCGTATTGCACCAGCCACATCGATACATGAAACAAGAGATACAATATAATAAGAATATAATAAGATACATTAGATCAGAGCCGCGGCCACCAGGGCCGCACATGTGGGGTTCACCATGACGGGACCTCAAACAGGGTAATACCCTCTTCCTCCACACGCCTACTCCAAGTCTGTCGGTCAAGCCCAGTAAGGTAATCGCGCAGTCGATGTTGAAATGAATGAAGGCGATCAAGGTCGAAGACTAGGTCGGGAAAGTTGTTAAGGAGTCTGGAAGCAGTGATAGTGAAGGACCGATTCAGCGCCTCAGTCCTGGGTGGATGGTAGGTAAGAGGCCGCCGCTGCAAACGAGAGGAAACACGGACATTTGGGCGAGAGTCAGTCTGTATGAAATGGTTACATACATATGACGGAGATGAAGTTGAGATGATTTTAAATGCTAGGGAACCAATGAGGTAAAGCCTTCTGTGCCCAACCGACAGCCAACCCATTTCCAACCGATAGGGCGTGACATGCGCCCGTCTGGAAATATTACCCCAGACGAAGCGCACACACGCATTAACCAATCTTTGAAGCTTTAATTCTCGCGTCTGGTCAACGTCATTGTAAACCGCACACGCATAGTCCAGGTAAGGCCAGATCAAGCTCTCGACCAGCGACTTGCGCGACCCTCTGGACAAGGCTCGCTTATAGAATCTGAGGGAGTGCAGCACACCATGTACACTCTATGAGATCGATTGCACGTGTTTAACCCATTCCAAGGACGGCGTAATCCACACCCCCAAAGATTTAACGGCACTCTCATACTGCAATGGCAATCCATGGCTTGTGCTTTGTTTTTATAGAATATGACTTGCTTGGTGCTAACAAATCAAATGTCGAAAGAATTGCTTTATTTATGAGTGATACATTTTTTGAAATAGTGATATGATTTATATTTGATGAATGATTTTGATATGAGAGCGGACCGTGATGGTGGTTAAATAAGGACAAATCTGTAGAATTATGCTGATCAGGCCTATGAGGACTAGATGATTGTGATGAAGACAAATAGTTGATAGATGAGGTGAATGTGGTTGCGAGGTTATGAAGGTTGATCTCTCCCAGATTTCGTTTTCCAAATACCCTCACGTCTGACGGCGTGTTAGCAATCCTTAAAGTAATGCTTATAGCATCATGACCTGCTGCAAAAGGAGCTGTTGTTTTAATATATTCGTAATCGGGCATTGGTTCACGAACTAGGAAGAGATCTAACCATGTATGAGAAGGCCCGCCCGACGTCATTGCATGGTGTGTTGGCTCTGACCGGATGAGTGTAAGTCCCAGTGCTGATATGCTTTCTCTAAACTTATTTGCCATAGCACTAGAGGAATTCATGTCAATATTGAAATCCCCAGTGACTACGACGTATTTGTATCTCGGTAGTATGTCCGACAAAATCTCGAAGAATTCTGTAGGGTAGGCGGCTGTTGGCCTGCGATATACCACCGCCAACACTAAAGAGTCAGCCTTACCCGTCAAACATAAAATTAAAAATTCCGGAGTATTGGAGAAAACCGGTTCAGAGTGCGCGATGACCTTCACTCCAAAACTTTCCCGGACATAAGCCGCCACACCACCCCCTTCATTCCCTCTCTATCCAAGCGATGCAAAGTATATCCTGTTAATTTAACAATTTCTGAGGAATCGTGCTTAGTAAGGAAGGTTTCTGTGATTGCAATGACATCGTGAGAGGCCGGGTGAACCAATGCTTCAATGGATGAAAAATGTGTTTTGAGTCTATTGATATTTGAATGGAAAATGGAAAATGATTTTGATGATTTGGCCCGACCAGCCCTGTCTCATTTAGAATGAGTAGGAAGAGGAGGAAAGCTAGAAAGTTCAGTATCCGAGCTTACTCGCCTCAACCCCCTATGGGCCTCGCATAACCCAATTCGCTTGATCTCCGAACGGCCGCTTGCCACAACTCGAACACCGGTTTTGGCCAAACAGGCCTTATAAACAATGAGTTATCATCACCTTCACCAAAAATGTCGCGAGCTCTTTGTCCTTTGAAAAGGTGCGCCTTCTCCATTACTGCATTTCTGGAGACATTCGACGAGAATTTGATGACCATTCCACGCGAACGCACTTGAGTAGGAGGGGAAACCGTTGACTTGGATTTCTGTCGCGGAGTCCAAGGCCGAAGATCAATCACCTGGTTCAGTAGTTTCGGCAGCTTGATTGCCTCTAAGATGTCTGCAATCAGCTGATTTTCAGACTTCTCTGTCTTGTTCTTCTCTGTCTGTCCCTGTAACCCCGTGACAAGCAGTTCGCAGGAATCTTTCAGCGCTGGAGACTGTGCAGCTTTTATATTGCCGTTTTCTATGCTGGTAACCCTATTTTCCAGTTTATTTATTCGCTCATCCAAAACTGCGTGCCTTATCTCAATCTCCTCCTCTATCGAGCTGACCTTCGCCTTCAAGTCTTTCAGCTCCGTTTTTACTTCATCAACTTTATCCTCCACACGGCTCACCACCTCCAAAACCGATTTTAAGTCACTCCTTAAGCTGTCTTGCAAGCTCCGCGTGAAGGCTTCTACCCACGGTGGCGGGCCATCCGCCATTGATACGGAGTCGGCGAGCGTGTCTTGCGCGACCTGATTGGGCTTAGTGGGCGGAGCGCCGCGAGGTTGCTTAGCAACCTGCGACAATGATGGCGACGGAGGCGAGGCTACGCGCTTCGCGCAAGAGGTGGTAGGAGTAGGCGTGGTCGCCGTTGCGGCACTGTCGGTCGCGTTAGTCTGGCGCGGTAACCCGGGCGGTGGCGCCCTCGTGTCAACTAGAGCTGTAACTTGGGTCTTTAATTTATTTTTCGCGAGCACGCAACAGCGCCGCTCGGACGATCCCAACACGACCTCGAAACAATTCATATGAGCGATGTTGTTACATAAATTACACACCTCTGTGTAGTCCTTTCGCGTCAGCCGTGCTCCGCAAACAAAGCAGCCCCGCGGTGTTGCCATTTCTGCAAGTCGATAGTCGCAACGTTGGCCTGGACTCCGCGCGCAGATCTTGCCGCCCAATTCCTGCCGCTTGCAAATTCCTCCGGCTAACCTCGAAGATATAGCAGTCAATTTCTCTTGATTTCTGGACGACTGTCTACAGCAAAAGTGCAACTAATTTACTAGGTACGAGCTGTAGACAGCGGCCGTCCGATTTGCAATGTGCTAAAACTCGTTTTACAACGTGAGTACAGGTATTTGTTTGTTTTGTGGAGATCGAAAGATAGCGTCTTTGTACTCACCGCGCCAGAGAGAGAGAGAGAACGAGAGAGAATGAGAGATAGAGTGAGAGAGAATGAGAGAGAGAGAGAGAATGAGAGAGAGAAAGAATGAGAGAGAGAGAGAGAGCACGAGAGAGAGAGAGAAAGAATGAGAGAGAGAGAACGAGATAGAGAGAGAGAACGAGAGAGAGAGAGAGAAAGAATGAGAGAGAGAGAGAACGAGATAGAGAGAGAGAACGAGAGAGAGAGAGAGAAAGAATGAGAGAGAGAGAGAGAACGAGAGAGAGAGAAAGAATGAGAGAGAGAGTGATATAGTGTGAGAGTGAGAGCGAGTGAGAATGAGGGAGAGTGAGGGAGAGCGAGTGAGAGTGAGTAAGAATAAAGGACTGTGAAAGGGAGAGAGTGAGTATGAATGAGGGAGTGTGAGGGACAAAATGAGAGAGAGACAATGAGAGAGAGACAATGAGAGAGTGAAAAAAATGAGAGAGAGAGAAGGAGAGAGAGAATAAGAGAGAGAAAGAACGAAAGAGAGAAAGAATGAGAGATAGAGAATGAGAGATTGATTGATTGATTGAAGTATTTATTGAGTTGTTGGGGCTACGCCCCGTATACACAGCGATAGGTTAAGAAAACGCAAAATAAGATCAAATAATGTGTTACAAAGCAAATTAAAATTAAAATACAAGTATAGCAAAAAATAAATAAATAAATAACGCATTAAATATAAACAAAATAGATTAAAATAAAATAACATAATAAATAAAAATCTCAATAACAATGTAACAACGTAAATAAAATAAAAATAAACATAACAAATAATAATTAAAAATATAATAACAATAATACAATAACAATATCAGGCAAAGCTTATGCATAATGAAAAAAAACGCTAAAACGCTTAAACGCAAAAACGCTAAAACGGTAAGACGCAAAAACGCTAAAACGCTGGCAAGGGAGGGCAGATGATGCTCTCGCGACAGAGTCTCAGCTTCCATGCCTGTCGATCAAACTCGTGAAGATGTGTTAAGAGGGATGATTTAAACGAGGACAATGCTAAGGGATTTAAATCAGTGATAGGCAGATGATTAGTGAGTTTAGTGGCTGTGATGACAAATGAATTGTTTAAAGCTTCTGTTCTGGGAGGAAGAAAGGAAAGGGAAACAGGAGGGTGACGTGAGGATGATCGAACAGAAAGATGATTATTAGATCTTAATGTGAAATGAGAGGCTAAGTATGTGGGCGAATTATGAGCTGTGATATTATAGGCATATGACCCAATGATAAATGCTCTTCTAAGTTCAACCGACAGCCACCCCAATTCAAGACGAAACGGAGTCACATGACCTCTCCATGGTATGTTGCCCCACACAAAGCGGACACATGCATTCAAAAGTCGTTGTAGCTTTAAATTCTTAGAATTATCCAGATTATTATATACAGCGCAGGCGTAGTCAAAGTGAGGGAAAACCAGAGTTTCCACCAAGTATTTTCTAGTGTGACGTGAGAGAGCACGCTTTAAAAAGCGAAGTGAGTATAATACATGGTGAACTCTTTGTGAGATTGACGCCACCTGTCTTGACCAATCAAGCGATGGTGAGATCCACAACCCCAATGACTTAATCTCATCTGTATAACTCACGAAATCCTCGCCGATCTTTACTCTAGGAGCAGTGTGAAGGTCAATCCTAGAAATGAAGGCCTGACTACCCAGGATCATCACTCTAGTCTTATCAAGGTTTAGTTTAAGACCATTTGCTGTTGCCCAATTATAGACAGCACTAGCGTCCTCAGAAATACAATTCACACCATGGGCCAGATCAGCAGGATAACAGGAGTGATAAATTTGTGTATCGTCCGCAAAAATCATGTGTTTAGAGTGCTTTAATACTAGTGGTAGATCATTAATAATGCAGAGAATAAAAAAGGACCCAAAACACTCCCCTGAGGAACGCCACGCGATGTTTCACGCCAAGATGAACAAACCCCCTCCTCGAATCAAACCGTCCGCCAAGAATGAGACAGCGTAACTGAGTTTTCTCACTCAACCTCCAATTTTGACGATAGATTTAGACGGCAGTTACAGACTCCAGAAGCCACTAATTAAGATACCTGTATAAAGCAGCTAAGTAGCTCCTGTAGGAGTCCAATTTGTTGGTGCTAAAACTTGGAAAAACGATATGTGTAATAGTAATAAAACTCAATACGACGGAGTGAGAAGAGCGTCTGCGCTACCCATCAGAGAGAGAGAGAGAGAGAGAGAACGAGAGAGATGTAGAGAAAGAGAGAGATAGAGAGAATGAGAGAGAGAGAGAGACAATGAGATTGATTGATTGATTGATTGATTGATTGATTGATAAAAATTTATTAAGCTACGGGGGCCAGCCCCCAAAGTAGCACATGTTACAATGATAATAAATACATATCTCAGTCTTATAAGTAAACATTTGCTGAATTAGATTAAATTAACGCTACCAGCAGAACACTAAATAACAGGTAATATTCTAAATATAAATATAATTAATTAAAGATACATTGATATAACGCATAACTTGTGTACTTAAAATAGCGTATTGCACCAGCCACATCGATACATGAAACAAGAGATACAATATAATAAGAATATAATAAGATACATTAGATCAGAGCCGCGGCCACCAGGGCCGCACATGTGGGGTTCACCATGACGGGACCTCAAACAGGGTAATACCCTCTTCCTCCACACGCCTACTCCAAGTCTGTCGGTCAAGCCCAGTAAGGTAATCGCGCAGTCGATGTTGAAATGAATGAAGGCGATCAAGGTCGAAGACTAGGTCGGGAAAGTTGTTAAGGAGTCTGGAAGCAGTGATAGTGAAGGACCGATTCAGCGCCTCAGTCCTGGGTGGATGGTAGGTAAGAGGCCGCCGCTGCAAACGAGAGGAAACACGGACATTTGGGCGAGAGTCAGTCTGTATGAAATGGTTACATACATATGACGGAGATGAAGTTGAGATGATTTTAAATGCTAGGGAACCAATGAGGTAAAGCCTTCTGTGCCCAACCGACAGCCAACCCATTTCCAACCGATAGGGCGTGACATGCGCCCGTCTGGAAATATTACCCCAGACGAAGCGCACACACGCATTAACCAATCTTTGAAGCTTTAATTCTCGCGTCTGGTCAACGTCATTGTAAACCGCACACGCATAGTCCAGGTAAGGCCAGATCAAGCTCTCGACCAGCGACTTGCGCGACCCTCTGGACAAGGCTCGCTTATAGAATCTGAGGGAGTGCAGCACACCATGTACACTCTATGAGATCGATTGCACGTGTTTAACCCATTCCAAGGACGGCGTAATCCACACCCCCAAAGATTTAACGGCACTCTCATACTGCAATGGCTCATCATTCACACACACCCTCTGAATGTCCCCAAGATCGAATCTAGAGATATATTGTTGACTACCCAGCAGAATGACCTTCGTCTTGGAATTCAGTTTCAGACCATCCAAAGCCGCCCAGTCCGCAACCGCCCCCGCATCCCGTGTCATCCTTTCCACCGCCAAACCGAACTCCGCAGGGGGAAAATAATAATATAGCTGTGTATCATCCGCAAAAATCATGTATTTCGAGTACTCCAAGACCGCAGGCAGGTTATTTATAAAAATGAAAAACAAGAGGGGTCCTAAAACACTACCCTGAGGGACGCCTGCATGAACAGCGGACCATCCAGACCGGTCGCCCCCATCACCCTCAACAGCCTGCATGCGGCCCTGTAAGTACGTGTAGAACCAACTAATAACCCGATCAGAGCAACCGACCGCTCGAAGCTTATGGAGGAGAGTACCATGAGGGACCGTATCAAAAGCTTTTGAGAAGTCGAATAGGACTAGCAGTGTCACCATACGCTGATCGATGCCCCTACGGACATCCTCCAATACTCCGAGCAGTGCCGATTGCGTACTATGTCCCCTGCGGAAACCAGCCTGTCTGCAAGAAAGGAGATCATTCGTTTCCACTTATCGCAACAGCTGCCCATGTACTATCCATTCTAGCAACTTCGACACCTCACACAGCCGAGCTATAGGTCTAGTATCAGTAATACTGCTGCATACACTAGACTTAGCCAGTGGGTACAGCAGCGCCCGCTTTTATAACGAGGGAAAACAGCCCGTCTGAAGCGAGGCATCGAAGGTGTCCGCCAAGTGACCCAATAAAGACGAGCTCGCGAGCTTAAGCATCGGAACGGAGATTCCATCAACACCCGTCGCCCGCGAGGTCGCTCCACCCAACGCCTGACCGACACTGGTGACAGTGACACGTTCGAAGTCAAAACAACTTAAAGTAGTTACTGGGGCAAAAACCAAAACATCCGTCAGCACATGGCGCGAAACCGGGTCAGATTGACACGAGACAGCAGCATAGTGCGCGTTTAATTCGTCCAGAGGGAATAGCGCAGAAGGTGAAGGCCTCGATCGCCCCGAAACGCCATAGCTCTTCAAGATACGCCACTTTGATTTGGCATCAACAGCCGCGTTTAAATCGCGATTTATAAATTCAAATTTAGCCGACTCTAAGGCACACGAGGCCTCACTACGCAGGCGGCGATATCTGGCAAAATCATTTGGATCATTGCTGTGCTTGGCGGTTCGGTACGCTCGCTTCCTCTCCTTAATCAAACGATTAACATTAGGTGTGATCCAGGGTTTACGCTTGTTGACCGTGGTATGTAACCTAGCCGGCGCCAGCTGGTCATACGCGCGAATGATGGCGTTGCTCAAATCTCGCACCGCAGAGTCGACAGCCATCTCGTCGCCATGAATTAGGGCACGATCATTGGACATAGTAGGAAAGCCTAAATTCGATTCAGCATGCAAGGTCGCGGTACGATCCGTAAGAGCAAGTTCAGGGTTATAGCTGAAGGCCCGAGCGAAACAATCGCCGTCAATCCTGCCCAACCTACGCGACTTATACCTGCTCGGCTGACGCTTCGGCCTCTCTAAATTTAAGGTAATCATAATGGCATCGTGCCCTGAATCGGCCAAAAACGGTACATCGGACTTGAGTTTAATTCTTGAAAGAGAGAGAATGAGAGAATGAGAGAAAGAGAGAGAGAGAATAAGAGAGAGAGAGAAAGAGAGAGAATGAGAGATAGAGAGAGAGAGAACGAGAGAGAATGAGAGATAGAGAGAGAGAGATAGAGAGAACGAGAGAGAGAGAAAGAATGAGAGAGAACGAGAGAGAGAGAAAGAATGAGAGAGAGAGAACGAGAGAGCGAGAATGAGAGAGAGAGAGAACAAGAGAGCGTGAATGAGGGAGAGAATAAGTGATAGAGAGAGAGAGAGAGAGAACGAGCAAGAGGGATAGAGAGAGAGAGAGAGAGATTGATTGAATAGACTTTATTAATGCCTAGGATAATTCAATCCTTAAGGCAAGTAACAATATTACATATTTATAAGTTACAAAAATAACGCAGCAATAAAACTACCCGTAAGATAGGTAACAATTTATACATATGTATACAAAGATAAAAAAAATAGCAAAATATAACAAAATATAATGGCATATCAGGAGAATAAGTGGAGCTCACCAACAAAGTTAAATTAACTTAATAAATTCTTAAATTTATAAATTCTTAAATTCGCAAACACTTAAACGCTAGTTGATAACATAATAATAATAAGAATAAAACAATAATAATAATAATACCGCTGTTATAAACTAATTAAATTAATATAGTGTATTGTATTGTAGCCATCCCTGGTGAATTATTCTACATCACAACCAGTTAGGTGACTTCGCAATTTATTCTTAAAATTAAGCAGACTCGGAATCATTCGCAAATTTGTTGGCAGCGAATCCCATAAATCCATTGCTTGTATGGTAAATGATTTCTGATAGGTATTTGTGAGTGCAACAGGACGTTCGAAATTTGACTGTTTAGAACGCGCTGAACGACGCAACTCTTGATTAGGCGGTGGAAGAAGGTCATAGAGGTAACCAGGTTTACCTGTAGTAAGTATCTGGTAAGTTAAAATCCCAATAAAATAATCACGGCGCTCAGAAACTGTAAACCAATTTAATTTAGAGTAAAAACAGCCAAGCCTGGCGTCTCTACGAAGGTGAAAAATGTATTGCACACAAATATTTAGCATTCTTTGCAATTTAGTATTTAAGTAGTCTGGTAAATCACAATATACAGTGCATGCATAGTCAAAATGCGGCAAGACTAGAGTTGTGATTAACCTTTTCTTCATATTTTGCGAAAGAAAATTGCCTCTATTTCGTAATCTATGGAGCACTCCATGAACTCTAGAGATTATGCTGGATACCTGATTATTCCACGTTAGATTCTCATTTAAAATAATACCTAAATTTCGTGCCGAGTTAACCCACTCAATTTGATGACCATCTATTACAACAGGAGGAAGGGCGTTTTTGTCAATAAATCTAAGTTGCTGAACGGAGCCTAACATGAGAACTTTGGTTTTCGAAAAATTTATGTCAAGGCCATGAATATTTGCCCATTGAGCCACTCTTAAAGCATCCTGAATCAACTTGTTAATATGATTATCACAATCACCTGGATGACAATGCAAATATAATTATAGATCATCAGCAAACAGCATGCTTTTGGAATGAATTAATTGATTTACGATCGAGTTAATAAAGATGACAAAAAATATAGGCCCAGGTGCAGAGCCTTGCGGAACTCCAGATGATGTTTCAATAAATTGTGATGGGGCACCGTCTGCATCAATAACAGCTTGAGATCTATTGGATAAATACGAATGAAACCATCTAATCGATTTTTCATCAAAATTTAAATTTTTAAAAGTACTCAAAAGTTTGACATGGTCAATTGTGTCAAAAGCCTTCTTAAAATCGAAAAGTAACAAGAAAGTTACCATACCCTTCTCAATTGCTTCGCGTACGTCATCAGTAACCTTAATAAGAGCAGTCTGCGTACTATATGATCTACGGAAACCAGACTGTACAGGTGACAAAATATTGTTTCTTTCTAGATGCTCCGTAACTTGACGTGTAATCAAGTAGTCGAATACTTTCGCAAAATGCACAAGATTTGCAATTGGTCTTGTGTCGGAAGGTGATAATGGGGTAGTAACTTTATTAAGAGGGATGATCAAAGCACGCTTCCAAGCTTCAGGATATGTGCTAGATTCTATTGACAAATTAAATAACTTTACGAGAGCAGGCACAATCAATGGAAAAACATCTTTAAAGTATGGAAGAGAAAGGCCATCTAAACTTCGACTCTTGGCTTTGCGTAGGCATACTTTTAGAGCACTCATAACCTGTTCAGAGGAGATAGGTTGCAGCGAAAACGATGGATATACAGATACTGAGGGGGAATTAATAATTCCAACTAATTGTTCAAGAGTACAACAAGGATGACGTTTATTTACAGAAGAGTAATAAATTGCCAATTCTTGGTTTGAAAAATATTTTAAAGGTGAGTTTGCAGTCGGTTTAGTGATGCCTAATTGTCGTAAAATTCGCCAACATTGCGATTGCCCTGGGGCTTCAAGCATTTGTTTTTCATAATAAGCATCACGAGTAAACTTGATTTCTTGCCTAATGTTACGCCTAAGAGTCTTATATTCTAATAACAAAGATCGGTCCTTTAGTCGCTTAGCTCGCTTATATAGACGGTCACGTTCCCGACATTTGGCTTTCAGAATATTTGTCATCCAAGGGGCAGTACGGGCTCGTACTAGCCGAGAAACGATTGGCGCATGTTTATCGAGACCAGATATAAGGGAATGACGAAAGCCATCTAAAAATGAGTCAACTGTCCACAATTCGTTTGGACTATTACTACAAAGCATATCGAATTCAGTTTTTAATGTAGCAGAAAATTCGGATGGAACAAAGTTTTTAAAGTCTCTATACCGATATGATCTGCGCTCTGTGGATAACGATGGTAGACAGTAATCAATGTATAGAAAGTCATGACCATTTATAAAAGGACTTTCGGACTGCTTCATGGTTATAATTTTTTCAATCGAATCCACTAAGATAATATCAAGCCAAGTGTCCGAATTATCACGATGATGAGTGGCATTAAATGGAACCAAATATAAGGATGATTCTTTAATTAAGTTCTTGAGGTGGGAACTATAATAATCATCTACTAACAGGTTTGAATTAAGATCCCCAGCTATAATGAAGTTACTGTACAGATGAGAACAATTATCGAGAATATTAAAAAATTTAGATAACACGTGACCCTTAGGACGTCTATAAACCGAAGCAAACAGTAATTTATTATTGTTCGCAATTAATTCTAATAATAAGTACTCAGTATCATTGACATTATGAATTTGAGGTGCATCCAAAATCCGAAAATTTATGTTACTACGAATATAGCACGCAACACCGCCACCTTGCATGTAATCACGCTTCCCCGTGGTTGATGTTAAGCCACGATCGTTTCGCGCCAAAACATAACCATTTATATTAAACATACAAGTAGAACGATTCGGGGTTAGCCAAGATTCAGAAATAGAAAGAACATCAACATTATATGATTGTAAAAACAGTTCAATCTCAGATAGATGATCCATTAGGGAATTTACATTAGCTTGTGCTACACGAATGGATGAGATGCAATTTTGATATACAACCCTAATAGCAGACTGAATGACATTTGAATTCGTATTTATTGTGGAGGACAGTCACAGAAGCTTCGAGAGATCAGCTTCAGTTGCAATGAGAATCCTCTCTGAACTGTCGTCCTTCCTAACGTAAATTTTGCTGTCTCGAGTCCATATATATTTATATTTAAGCGGCTCAAGTTTCGACTTCACAAGTAAGCGCAATTCATGAACTGCAGGAGGTAACATTTCATACATGTTGATTATTTTGTTGGTGGCGTTACCAACCTCACTCACAAGGCTGCCATATTTAATATCGCCAAATTTTCGCTTAACCTCTAATATAAAATTTCGTACTTCACTATTCTTAAATCTAATAATAAAACTTTTCGATACTATTGGGCCTGATTGAGATGAACTTGAGGCCGATCCCGACATAAACGCGCGAGTTTCTAATATGTCTGAACAAAGGTGCTCAAGTTTCAATAAACATAAAATCCGTTTAGACAACTCCTCAAGAGAAAGAGTGCAGGTTAAAGGAATGCCAGTAACTTTAATCTGAGTGTTAGGGGCCGCCCTAATAAACATATCCTTCAATTGCGCATTTTCAGCCCGTAACGCAGCATTCTCCGACTCAATCGCCGTTATGCGGTCGTTATGAGTATCAAGCCTATTAGTAATGCCATCCAAACGGTCATTTATTGAATTTGTACTCTCACGACCCATTCTAGTTAAGTCGCTGTATACGTAAGCTAGCTGCTGCGAGTGATTCATAGTATCCCAACCTGGCGGTAAGTCCATATCAACAAGATTTTCGTCAGTACTATGGACAGTAGAATAAACAGGTGGATTTTCGGGCAAAATTGTACCAATGTCTCGCGCAGAGTCAATTAACGAGTGTCTAGCCGAAGATGATGTTGAAGCTAAAGTTTTTGAGTTTAAACTTTTAAAATACGTCGCCTGGTCAATAGCATCACTTAAGGTATAGTTACAACATAAATCTAATGGTTTATTACGCAAGAAATAGACAGAACACCCCGGGTGAAAAACTTTACCACATTCAGAACAGACTTTAAGTAAACTAACTATATGTTTAGCACAACGAGAGCACTTCACAACTTTTGATTTAAAATTTCTATGCATCTAAACATTAGTACGATCCGCCGTGCCAAATCAGCAATATTATAGTAGTAAAACAGTAAAACAGTAAAGTCGTCACAAAATTAAAAGCGCAAATGACATCAGTTCACATAAATAAACTAATAAAAGCCGACAAAATTTATTAAAATTTAGAAAATTAGCGCAATAAGCTCAATAATATACGAATAACAAAAGAAGTTTAAAAACTTAATGGTGGCTCCATCCAATTTTAAATCGCTTAGTTTTCAAATTATTTAATTTTAAATTGTCAATTTCTGAATAGTTTAATTTTTAAATTGTTTAATTTTTAAATTGTTTAATTTTTAAATTGCTTAATTTGAGATCTATGGATAAATAAATATATACAAATAAAAATATAATTATATACTCTCTCTCTCTTTTAAGCAGCAAGGTTTATATAAAAAATAATTAAATAAATAAATAAATGCATTAAATTAGTTCGTTAAAGTTGTATGTAAAAAGAATGAAACGAAAATTAAGTTGGTACTTGATCTCAAACCAAACAAATTAGGTTGGCAATACTATTTACACTAGAACATCCCTATACAATTTAAAAACGACAATTATGATGGTACCGCGCTAAAGACTAAATGTTACTATACGCTTTATAGAAGATTTAAGTTGGTACTGCGAATTCATCTAGAAGATCTAAGGTTGGTACTCAGGATACTAAGCTTGTTTACAAGGAGCGTTGTGATTGGTTGACGCAGGATGCCGATGATTGAGAAGACGGTCGAAAGCCACGTTGCGAGATAACCTCAAAAATTTTCTCAATTTTTAAATGACTCCCTGGCTGATTATAGTAAAGCCATGCTGTTTATGCTCAGGTATCGAAGAGCCAGCAGGAGTCAAGATTTATCTGTAACAGTCAAACTCACACAACAGCAGGTAAATAACTCCTCGTCGTGGAATAATGCAGGAGCAATACAAGGCACGTCAGACCAACTCACCAGAGAGAGAGAGGGAGAGACTATGAGAGAGAATGTGAGAGAGAGAATGAGACATAGAGAGAGATAGAGACAGAGAACGAGTGGTACAGAGCGAGAGAGAGAGAGAGAATGAGGAAGAGAGTGATATAGTGCGAGAGTGAGAACGAGTAAGAATGAAGGACTGTGAGATGGGGAGAATGAGTAAGAATGAGGGAGTGTGAGGGCTAGAAAGAGAGAATAGGAGAGAGAGAGAGCGAATGAGAAAGAGAATGAGGGAGAGAAAGAGAGAATAGGAGAGAGATAGAATGAGAGAGAGAGAGAGAGAGCAAATGTGAAAGAGAATTAGAGTGAGAGCGGGAGAATGAGTGATAGAGAGAGAGAGAACGAGATATAGAGATAGAGATAGAGAGGGAGAGAGATTGATTGATTGAAAAGTATTTATTAATGCCTAAGTTGAGTTCAACCTTAAGGCAAGTGAAAAATTATACATAATTGTTTAACAATGCAAATTAGGTACAAATTATAAAATATGCAATACAAATTAGTCGCAGACTAGCAATTTATGCGCAATAGAATTAACAATATAAAAAACAAAATAATATAGAAAACAAAGGTTAAAAAGAATCAAAATTTAACAAATGAGTATATAATCGGTTTTTAAAAATAACTAAACTAGGGCTTAAACGTAACTCCGCTGGTAACGAATCCCATAAATCCATCGCCTTAGAGAGAGAGAGAGAGAGAGAGAGAACGAGAGAGAGAGAAAGAATGAGAAAGAGAGAGGGAGAGAGAGAGAGAGAGAGAGAGAGAGAGAGAGAGAGAGAGAGAGAGAGAGAGAGAGAGAGAGAGAGAGAGAGAGAGAGAGAGAGAGAGAGAGAGAGAGAGAGAGGAGAGAGAGAGAGAGAGAGAGAGAGAGAGAGAGAGAGAGAGAGAGAGAGAGAGAGAGAGAGAGAGAGAGAGAGAGAGAGAGAGGGAGAGACAGAGAGAGATTGATTGATTGATTTATTATAATTGCAGCCTTGGGGTATAACCCTATTTGGCTGTGTAGATTTACAGTGTTAATAATATTAAATTGCAAAAGCAGTACAATTTAACGCAATGATAGCGCAGGTGTAATACTATAACAAAGTGCATAAAGGTTCAGCTACCTTAACAGGCAAAAACGCAATATGAAAAAAAATGTCACTAGCATGTTTTAGATAAACATATAGTACTCATAGCCTCACAAGGCAGCTAAAGCCTTATTCCCTCTTTAATAATTCTGTCGTCCCAGTCCATTTTGTCGCGTTGAAACAGCTCATTTCTTAAACTATTTTTAAACCCATTTAGTTTGCCAATATCAAAAACAATGTCATTCAGAGAATTTATAATTTTGGAGGAAGAAATCAGAAATGAACTGTTCCACGCCTCAGTTCTGGGAGGCGCATACAACAAAAATTGTGGTTTTAATCTTGCTGATCGGCGCACGCTGCTCAAATCTACTTCCTTAAAGCGATTTATTACATAGCTCGGGTTTGAAAGACAGAAACACCTAAACGCTAATGTGTCAATAACGTACTCGCGAGCGCGTCTAACTGAAAGCCAACCAAGCTCCAAACGGTGAGGAGTAACGTGACCGCGAAATGGTATATTTCCTACAACAAATCTGACACAAGCGTTCAGTAACCTCAGTAGTTTGAGATCGTGCGTTGCATCAACATCGTGATATACTGCGCATATGTAGCTGAAGTGAGAGAAGATAAGGGTTTCAACAAGAAGTTTCTGCATCTCTCGCGTAAGTCTACCTTTGTTATATTTGAGAATTCTCAGGGTGTTGTGGACGCGCATAGAAATTTGTCTGACTTGCTTGTCCCAATCTAAGTGGGAGAAAGCCAAAGGCCTAAATTGAGAACCTCAGTAGAATACTGGATGGGTACATCATCGATAATAATATTAGTAAGTTGACTTAAATTTAGGGAACTAGTGTACTGCTGACTACCCAGCAGAATAACTTTGGTTTTTTGAGCATTGAGTAGTAGCCCGTTTGTAGACGCCCAATTGCAGACCACTTCAATGTCCCGTTGAATCAACTCAATGCCGCGAGTAATTTCATTCGGTGCAAAATGGATGTAGATCTGAGTGTCATCAGCGGAGATCATGTATTTACATTTATTTATAAAGATTGAAAAAAGTCATTTTACGACGAAGGTCAAGAGTGACCCAAGGTTTATTTTTATTTCTAAATACAAGTTTCCTTACAGGCGCGTGTTTGTCAAAAGAATTGAGTATTACTTTTTCAATATTGCACAGTTCGGTGTTTACAATACTATCGTTAGTAGTAAGACTAGTATTACAATTTTGGTAGCTATTTGCGATTCCTATACTAGTATCAGTCTCATAATCATCAGTACAATCCCCGAGCTCACTAAGGTTATTACTAATGTCATAGTGAAGTTCCTTAAGTTTAACACGTTTTAAATTCCGCGAAAGGATTGATAACGATGGCCTTAGTGGAGCGGTTAAGTTATAATCGCTTATTATAAGCGCTTATTAGATAGTGCTACAGATGTAGATGTTCAGATGACACGTCTGCTGATCCGGCCTTATCGAGCGTAAACACATCTTTCGCTGCAAAACGGACACAAAACGGATCGTTACAGTGAATGAGCGATGCGTCTATAGAGCCTAGTAAGTTAATGCAGATTAAATGCAACAATCGTCCACATTTAACGCAATCCGTACAATCACTCGTATCTAGATTGATATTTTCGCCGCATAAGGTACATTTGTTGACATTCATGCTACGTTGATACGCGAACTACTCAAAAAAGTACATTGACCTGACATCTAGCGGCAAAAATTGAATTAACTAACGTGCGTTCGTATGCCTCAATTCAATTTTTAAGTTTAATCGCAAAACTTTATGAGCTTGGCTTAATACTACCTTATTAGAATTTAAAATAATGATTTCAAAAGTTTATGTAAAACACCATTCACTGCTAAGAAACGGCTGCAATAGATGATCGTAGACTGAAATTCAATGTTTCGAATTGTCCGGCTCGATGAACGCTCATCCCAACTTTAACCTTAACATGTCAAGTGGGTATCCAGAAAAGTCACTCACGGCCAATATAATGCATATAAGTTGAGTGCAGAATTAGCAAAAGCTTCGTGGCCGTATTAAGGACCCTTCTAGAAAACAAATTAGGCTCCGAGGAGTAGAAAACCAATTAATATCGTAGAAGATATCGGAGCGTTCAAAAAGAGCAGCGTAATGCTTACCGGTGAGAGAGAGAGAGAGAGAGAGAGAGAGAGAGAGAGAGAACGAAAGTTAGAGTGATAGAGTGCGAGAGTGAGAGCTAGGTCCCGGTTCAATTCCAGACTGAAGCTTTTTTTTTCATTGAAATTTCAAAAATGTTTGAAAAGCTGAAACTTGTTTTTTATATAAGATAATTTAAAAAAATTGCATTTTCAAGATTTTCTCGGCGACATATTGTTATAATAACTTGAAGCTTTGTAAAATGATAGATAATTACATAACGGAGGGCAACTAACTCCTGTTTTTGCGTAAATTTGTTTTTATTTATTGTTATAAGTAAATTAGTTGTTTTTTCGCCTGCTATTTTCTGGCGCGAAATTTGAATTTTTAATTGAGTATGATACTCCCTTAAAAAAAGTTATCAATCGACAGAAGAAGGTTTAAAACGTGTAATGAACGAAAAATTGCTGAAATGAGTTTTGGTATGAGGTCTTACCTAGGATTTGATCCGAGATCTCCAGTGAGATTTTTTAATGGGAATATATATCTCTCTATAATATATAAATATTTCGCCGCCGCCGCCGTGTCTAAGAATTCAGAATTCAACATATACATATATTGTGACATTGTAGTTATACTACATGTCACTTAGAAATAAAATAGCGAGACAAGGTATAGTATAGCACCTATCAAGCTTACTATGCGAAGTAAGCGTGCTATACATACCAATTAAGTCCTAATAGTCACACATATGCGAATGTGTGAAACCGATATAGGCTTACAGTGCGTAGTAAGCAGGAGAACCCGAAGCAAAGGAGATGCGACTCCTGACTGCGCACAATTGCACACACACACACTGCTCCGTTCATCCAGCATCCTAATGCCTTGTCCAGCACCAGGAATGACCCGTACTGTATCCCCAGGTCCCATCCAGCCTTGAATACCCTCTCCAGCACCCAAGAGAAGCCCCCGATGTTGAGCAGCCCAGGTGAAGACTCCAGGCCTTGGAATGAGGTAGCGCCCTGGCGCTCAAGCAACGGTGTACTGCCAACCAGAGTACCTGAAACGGTAATTAATTACCAAGTTGGTCGACTACTAAGGAACGAGGATGGAGAAGCTATAACCAGGCATAGCTTCTCCCAGGTATGTCAGCAGGACCAAAAGGAAAGGAGATGACAGGTCTAGTTTGAGGTTATGGCAGGCACAAATAAACATCTATATAGAGCCCGAGGAAAGCAGATAAATTACCTCGGCGGCACTTCAAAGGACGACGACGATTCACCGCCGGCTGGCTCCGCTCACTGAGGGCTGTTATGGGGCACCGACGTGCTCCAGCTGTCCGGACACTCCGAGCCGAAGATCCCGTATTGACAATATACGGCACCTGCAATGAAGAAACTCGAGGGGCTCGATTTAGCTTAAAATCGAGGTAAAAAGGAACGATTTAAAAGCTTACCTCGCAGATAGTATTCTCAGCAGGGCCGCAGTTACTCAATCGCCATCCAGCACCACGAAGTCAACGTCGTCGACGACATCTCCGTCGAGGCAGCGAAATCACGGCCCGAGCGGCCAGTACGAACCGAGCCGAGCGCGCACGACTCGAGACACGAGAGTAGGCGCGCCTGCGCATTACGCAGAGAAGAAACTCTCTCGCTTCGTGCGTGCCGATACTAGACAGACTGCGACCGACCACCGATTTTGTAAGACGCAATATCGCAATTTTTAAAGGCTACGTGTGTGTCCGAGGGATCCAGGAGACGAGCGTCCAGGTGAGCCGTGCTCCTTCCTCCCAAATCCAGCTTCCTTGAAGTGTGTGTGCGCGACGCGTAGTTAGGTGCGGGACGGCCCGCAATCGCGCGAACGCAAGCGACCGCGGCCAACGTGACTGGCATTTTTGAATGCCGCTGCTTTGCCGTGTAATACTTGAGAGCACATTAAGTGCAATATACCTGCAATCATTTAACTGGTTCTTTTTGTTTTATTCGTGACTCCACCCTAATCCCCAGTCGACACGTCACAATATATATGTATGTTTTATATATATATTTCATATATATGTTATATATATGTTATATATATGTTATATATATATATGTTATATATATGGGATATTCCACGTGAACTGGTCCGATCAAAATTTTAATATGCACCAAATTTTGGGTACACACTGCAAATATTTCTCAGAATACAGAAAAAAATTTTTAGATACTAGAATTTATTTGCTCATAAGTTATTCTAACCTCAAAAAGTGAATTTTTCCAAGTTTTTTCAACACCAGCTGGGTTTACCACTATTTAACTCAAAATCTATCAACTTTTACTATAGAACATTATATGTAACATTCGTTGCTAATTGTGTCTGGAATAAATTCTTCTGGGTTAGAATTTCTAATTCCAAGGTGAATGTTATATAAACTACATGTCAATATTCAACTCAAAAAAAGTGCAAATTCGCAACAATTGATTTTTTTATCCAAAAGTCTAAAAGAAAGCTTGGAGCAATACCTTTCAAATAGTCTGTAGCATTTTTATGGCCTTCAGTTCTGTAAAAAGTTATAATAATTTAAAGAAAGAGAAAAAATTCACAAAAATTGACATGGTAATTCCCATTTAAATTTTTTAAAAAATTTCGTATTTTTTAAATTACATAACTTTTTACAAAATTGAAGGTCATAAAAATGCTACAGACTATTTGAAAGGTATTGCTCCAAGCTTTCTTTTAGACTTTTGTATAAAAAAATCAATTGTGGCGGCCTTGCACTTTTTTCAAGTTGAATATTGACATGTAATTTATATAACATTCACTTTGAAATTATAAATTCTAACCCAGAAGAATAAATTCCAGACACAATTAGCAACGAATGTTACATATAATGTTCTATAGTAAAAGTTGATAGATTTTGAGTTAAATAGTGGTAAACCCAGCTGGTGTTGAAAAAAACTTGGAAAAATCCACTTTTTGAGGTTAGAATAACTTTTGAGCAAATAGATTCCAGTACCTAAAAATTTTTTTCTGTATTCTGAAAAACATTTGCAATGTGTACCCAAAATTTGGAGCATTTTAAAATTTTGATCGGACCACTTCGTGTGGAATATCCCATATATATGTTATATATATGTTATATATATGTTATATATATATATATATATGTCATATATATGTTATATATATATAAAAGTGTGTGTGTGTGTGTTTGCGCGAGCGTGCGTGTGTGTATGTGTGTGTTTGTGTGTGTGTGATGTGTGCGTGTGCGTGTGTGTGCGTGTGTGAGTGTGTGTGTGTGTGTGTATGTGTTATGCCCTAAAATACATGAAAATTAGTGATTTTATGATGTTTATGAGGCATAACTTACAAAAGCGGTCTTGGCCAATAAGCTAATCACCGCCATTCGAAAGCTCTCGAAAAATGTGATATTTTAAACGGTGTTAGATCGAAATTGATTGTGGCGTGGTCGCCTTTTTGATATTCAATATTTCTGGGCGTTCTATCTCTTCGAGATTTTAAAATTAACAATTGTAACCCAGGTCGATAAGTTCTAAAGGTTATTTTGAACAAAAGTTGTTTATTATGTTTTTTCAAAAAAATCAATAGATTTTGAGATAAATGGCTATAAATTTAGTAATTTTTCTAAAAAATTGAAAAATTTCGATTTATGATGGTGGAATAACTCTTAGGCAAATTATTTTTAACATTTAAAATTTTTTTTCTAGCTTCTGGAAGATATTTCCAGCCTGTTCTCAAATTTTGGAGCGATTTAAAATTTTCATCGTACCACTTGACATGAAATAGCGCATATATATATATATATATATTTTAAATTTGTTTTCCAAGAATAAATAATATATGTATTTATTCCATGCGCAAAAAGAAGTTGTGAATATAACTTGAAAGAATGTGTATTAGTTTACTTATTCTTGATAAAACTCATAAAATAAAAATGGACCTAAAATTTAATGTAATGTTTTTAAAAAAAAATGCACAATTTTTCAAAGATCAAATAAATATTAATCAAGTATAATATACACTTTTCAAAATATGTGAAATTTACAGTAAGTTAAAAATTAAATACATTAATTATTGCATTTTTAAGATAATTCTATTATAAACAGTAATGGCAAAAGAAAATTCAAATTTTAACAGTGGCAATATAAAATACGAATTACATTTGAAAAGTTTTTCGAAAATTATTAATTTAGTAGCATTTAATTTAAATATTTTTTAAATTAATATTTCAAAATTGTATGGATATATAAGTGAGTAGATTATGTATATTTATAGAAAACAATATTTTAAATAAACAAGTATGTATTTATTAGAAACAGGTTTTCTAAGGAATGAATTTGATTATAATAATCAAGATAAATATATGGGTTCTGTAACTAAAGGAAAAAATAAATTGGATATAATTCTGGATTAAAACGAAAATTTTGAAAGAGGGTGCAAATTACGGATTACGGGAGAAATGGAAGAAACAGGTTTTTATTTATATGCCACTAAAATTATATAAATAGTTCTATAAAATTAATAAAAATTAATAAAAAAATTTATTTATTTAAGAATAAAGTTTTATTACTTTAAAAGTACAAAATATTAATGCCATAGAACTTTTAGCGATGATCCTTCGTCATTAAATAAATTAATTTTAGGAGGTGAAGTTCTATTTAGATCCGTTTAAAATATTCCAAAATTTTCATTATCATTTATAATTATTAAAATATAAATTTAAGCTTTATAGGAATTCATATAGTTTAAAATTTACAGTTAACATTTAATGTCTCTATTTTTTTTATTATTATTATTCTGATTTCATTATACTAAATTTTGGTAAAAACTTTTATTTATAAATTGTAATCGTATTTAAAAAAAAATTTAATTTTTGGTATAAAACCCAATGCATTATAACAGTACCTCCAAGGTGTTGTGTGAATCGGTTTAATTTCTAAAGTGTCCATGGTAGTGAAAAAATAATACAATTTAAAACATTATTTTAAATAAATTTATTACGAAAAACCTTTTTTTCGAATTAAAATAGGGGGTTGGCGCGCGAAGCGCGCAGGGGGGCGAAGCCCCCTAGTATATATATATATATATATATATATATATATATATATATATATATATATATATATATATATATATATATATATGTCATATATGTTATATATGTTATATATGTTATATATATATATATGTCATATATATGTTATATATATATATATATATGTCATATATGTTATATATATATATATATATATATATGTCATATATGTTATATATGTTATATATATGTTATATATATATATATGTCATATATATGTTATATATATATATATATATATATATATATATGTCATATATATGTTATATATATATATATATATGTCATATATGTTATATATATGTTATATATGTTATATATGTTATATATGTTATATATATGTTATATATATATATATATATATATATATATATATATTTTAAATTTGTTTTCCAAGAATAAATAATATATGTATTTATTCCATGCGCAAAAAGAAGTTGTGAATATAACTTGAAAGAATGTGTATTAGTTACTTATTCTTGATAAAACTCATAAATAAAATGGACCTAAAATTTAATGTAATGTTTTTAAAAAAAATGCACAATTTTTCAAAGATCAAATAAATATTAATCAAGTATAATATACACTTTTCAAAATATGTGAAATTTACAGTAAGTTAAAAATTAAATACATTAATTATTGCATTTTTAAGATAATTCTATTATAAACAGTAATGGCAAAAGAAAATTCAAATTTTAACAGTGGCAATATAAAATACGAATTACATTTGAAAAGTTTTTCGAAAATTATTAATTTAGTAGCATTTAATTTAAATATTTTTTAAATTAATATTTCAAAATTGTATGGATATATAAGTGAGTAGATTATGTATATTTATAGAAAACAATATTTTAAATAAACAAGTATGTATTTATTAGAAACAGGTTTTCTAAGGAATGAATTTGATTATAATAATCAAGATAAATATATGGGTTCTGTAACTAAAGGAAAAATAAATTGGATATAATTCTGGATTAAAACGAAAATTTGAAAGAGGGTGCAAATTACGGATTACGGGAGAAATGGAAGAAACAGGTTTTTATTTATATGCCACTAAAATTATATAAATAGTTCTATAAAATTAATAAAAATTAATAAAAAATTTATTTATTTAAGAATAAAGTTTTATTACTTTAAAAGTACAAAATATTAATGCCATAGAACTTTTAGCGATGATCCTTCGTCATTAAATAAATTAATTTTAGGAGGTGAAGTTCTATTTAGATCCGTTTAAAATATTCCAAAATTTTCATTATCATTTATAATTATTAAATATAAATTTAAGCTTTATAGGAATTCATATAGTTTAAAATTTACAGTTAACATTTAATGTCTCTATTTTTTTTATTATTATTATTCTGATTTCATTATACTAAATTTTGGTAAAACTTTTATTTATAAATTGTAATCGTATTTAAAAAAAATTTAATTTTTGGTATAAAACCCAATGCATTATAACAGTACCTCCAAGGTGTTGTGTGAATCGGTTTAATTTCTAAAGTGTCCATGGTAGTGAAAAAATAATACAATTTAAAACATTATTTTAAATAAATTTATTACGAAAAACCTTTTTCGAAATTAAAAATAGGGGGTTGGCGCGCGAAGCGCGCAGGGGGGCGAAGCCCCCCTAGTATATATATATATATATATATATAAACAATATATCAAATATAATATAACAAAACAATATATCAAAAATAGTAAAAACAAATCGTTATTTCTATTTGAACTTCTAATATTTGTCATCCTAGTACATGTGGTATTTTAAATTCTATTTGAAATGCTATAATTAATAATTTATTAATATGAATCGATCTATTTTGAATTATACACAGTTTATCAGGTATTAATGTAAATAATAAGATTAGAATTAATTATTAAGAATAACAAAAATTGTTATTGATATAAATAGTAAAAATGATCATTCTTTTATTAATTATTATGGATTTATCCCAAATTTATATAATTGTAATATTTATTTAATTACTAGTACTATAAATTATTTTACTAAATAGTTTTTAAAAAATAATTTTTTGAATATTACATTATATTGTAATTTGATAGTAAAGAATTAGTATGTTAACATTAATATTTAACTGCGAGCGACGCGAGCAATTTGGCTATTTTTTTTATTTAAATTCTGTACACTATTTATCGTGTACTAAATAGTTTGTATTTTTACTGTAGGAACGAAAGTATTATTATAAGATGCAACGTTTACGTGGTAAGTTCAAAAACACGACTAGATTTTACCACGATGAATTTATCTACTACGTAAATAATAGAAGTGGAACGATTTTTCGATGTGTGAAAAAAAATGAATATGGCTGTAAAGCTCGTATTTATATCGATGATTTTAATAATCTAGAAAATGCAGAAATAAATGTAGTAGGTCATCACAATCATGAAGGAGATCCCTTACTACTGTTAAAAGAGGAGTTTTTAGAAGAACTTGAGGTTTTAGCAGCTACTGCACATGATGACCTAAAATCGATATACGATCAAGTAAAAATGAAAAAAAGGTTTGTAATAATATAAATGAAGCTACTTTGAAAAATAAAACATACATCGTATAAATTTAAAAAAATGACAATTCTGGTACATAAGCTGTACAGCTAAGCTTTATATGTCTAAATTTAAGTTACAAATAAAATTTAATAGTATATTTAGTCATACAAATGTTAATATTTCAGCTTATGAAGTCATCGAATAATGTGCTTTCAGTAGATTAATTCAAATATTCTAGCCTTTTACGCAACTTACCTGAAGAACTAATCAATTTTTTTATTTGTTTTATAAACTTTTTTAACTTAGATAATAATTGAAAATAGAACTTTAATTAAAATATTTAAAAATTTATGAATGTAGATATACTGCATTGCGTAGGTACATTAATTATAGTCGAGATTACGAATTTAAAATGAAAACTGCAAGAAGAAATTACGTACCTCCAGTTCCCAGATCTCTAGAAGAATTAGCTCAAACATTAGAGGAATATGAGCCAATGAGCCACTTATTTAAGGGTTGCGCCGTTGGTACCGACGGGTCTTTGGGACTTATTTTTATCCATGACGGTATGCTCGATCCCCTTTCAAGATGTACGCAATTATTTAGCGATGGTACATTTAGTGTAAGCATTAGCACCACATTACATAAATATAAAAATTTTTATAATTGGTAATTAATGTTAAATTCTAATTACAGATACGACCAAGATGTCCAAAATTTGCCCAAGTCTTCATTATACATATACGAAAAATGAATATGGTATAAATTCAGATTTATTTTTTTTATAATTATAACAATAATCGAAATTATTATATTGAAATGAAATCTATACTATTGTTTTAAATAGGATTATTCATTAGGAAACTTTTTTTTTGCTACTTAAAAGCATAATTTATAAATGTGAGGTTTAAATAACAAAATAGGACTAAACTGGTAAAACCGAATGTCCCCGTGGTAAAATTTGCCTTTAAACAATAATATTAAATAAATGTTTGTAGTTACTATATTTTTATAATTGTTAATTTTGACAAAATATAATGCATTAAATGTCAAAGAAAAGTTATATGGCATTGAGTTAGAAATAAAAAAGTTATATATTTTTTTATTTAAAATTCTGTAATAGTTTTCGTAAAAATGTATTAAAATTTTAGGGGTTTCCAGCAGTATTTGTTTTTGCAAGTCATAAAACAACAGAAATGTATAATGCTATTTGGGACAAAATATTTGAATTAGTGCCAAATTTGCAAAATAATATATTATTAATGATGAGCGATTATGAGAGAGCACAGATTAATAGCGCGAAAGTAAAATTTCCGCATGCGAGAATATGCGGCTTTTTATTTCATTATAAGCAGGTATTTCATTTTAATAATACTATTTTTATTTTCAAATATATTCACTGTCATGTTATTTGTACAAAATAATTTGTCTTATGAAGGCCCTATCAAAGAAATAGGGATCACAAAAAATCCCAATGGATTACGAATATATTTTAGAAAAATGTTACGCGATAGCCCATTTACCTGCGGACAGAATATTCGAGGGCATGAACCATATAACAAGTTTGGTTGACAATTTATTTGATAGGATTGATAAGCAATTGAGGAGCTGGATGCAAGAACACGCCGAGCGCGGCGAATGGATAGAGGAGGCGGAGAGAAATTAAGAAATTGACGTCACCGTGACCAAATTTTTTAATCTGCCGAATTTAATTTAAAAAAATACTGTCTTATGCAGAATTAAAAGACGCAACTTTTTTCTATTTAATGTTTTTCTGTACGATGTGCAGATCAGATGAAAAAAATTAAGAACTGGAAATTTAGAAAACGGATTTTGAATCCATTTTTCAAAATTGAATCGCTGTAACTTTGACAAATCTTAATGAAATTCCCTGATTTTTCGTACAGATACTTAATATAGTCTAACAATAAATAAAATCCTGTAAAAAATTCTACTTTAAACAAATTTTATACAACATTTGATCTTAACGTAAATAACAAGCTTTTAATACGGTTTCAGTATTCAGTAGTCGAAAGTGTGTTGTAAAGTCTTAGACTTCGCAAACTTTCAGCGAGAGATTAGTTCGTTTATATTTGAAGATAATTTCTTAAAAATTTCAGCTTATTTGGATAAAAAATGATAGAGCGATTTAAAGAAAACTAACTAAATACTTAACTAAATTACATAAAATAAAGATATTTTATAGCATTAAAAAGCAGTTATTATTTAAACCATTTTTATGCTGTAGTTTGATACAATATTACAATGCGATTTTCAATAAATAACAAAGACGGCCACTGATTTAAGGGTTGCGCCGTTGGTACCGACGGGTCTTTGGGACTTATTTTTATCCATGACGGTATGCTCGATCCCCTTTCAAGATGTACGCAATTATTTAGCGATGGTACATTTAGTGTAAGCATTAGCACCACATTACATAAATATAAAAATTTTTATAATTGGTAATTAATGTTAAATTCTAATTACAGATACGACCAAGATGTCCAAAATTTGCCCAAGTCTTCATTATACATATACGAAAAATGAATATGGTATAAATTCAGATTTATTTTTTTTATAATTATAACAATAATCGAAATTATTATATTGAAATGAAATCTATACTATTGTTTTAAATAGGATTATTCATTAGGAAACTTTTTTTTGCTACTTAAAAGCATAATTTATAAATGTGAGGTTTAAATAACAAAATAGGACTAAACTGGTAAAACCGAATGTCCCCGTGGTAAAATTTGCCTTTAAACAATAATATTAAATAAATGTTTGTAGTTACTATATTTTTATAATTGTTAATTTTGACAAAATATAATGCATTAAATGTCAAAGAAAAGTTATATGGCATTGAGTTAGAAATAAAAAAGTTATATATTTTTTTATTTAAAATTCTGTAATAGTTTTCGTAAAAATGTATTAAAATTTTAGGGGTTTCCAGCAGTATTTGTTTTTGCAAGTCATAAAACAACAGAAATGTATAATGCTATTTGGGACAAAATATTTGAATTAGTGCCAAATTTGCAAAATAATATATTATTAATGATGAGCGATTATGAGAGAGCACAGATTAATAGCGCGAAAGTAAAATTTCCGCATGCGAGAATATGCGGCTTTTTATTTCATTATAAGCAGGTATTTCATTTTTAATAATACTATTTTTATTTTCAAATATATTCACTGTCATGTTATTTGTACAAAATAATTTGTCTTATGAAGGCCCTATCAAAGAAATAGGGATCACAAAAAATCCCAATGGATTACGAATATATTTTAGAAAAATGTTACGCGATAGCCCATTTACCTGCGGACAGAATATTCGAGGGCATGAACCATATAACAAGTTTGGTTGACAATTTATTTGATAGGATTGATAAGCAATTGAGGAGCTGGATGCAAGAACACGCCGAGCGCGGCGAATGGATAGAGGAGGCGGAGAGAAATTAAGAAATTGACGTCACCGTGACCAAATTTTTTAATCTGCCGAATTTAATTTAAAAAAATACTGTCTTATGCAGAATTAAAAGACGCAACTTTTTTCTATTTAATGTTTTTCTGTACGATGTGCAGATCAGATGAAAAAAATTAAGAACTGGAAATTTAGAAAACGGATTTTGAATCCATTTTTCAAAATTGAATCGCTGTAACTTTGACAAATCTTAATGAAATTCCCTGATTTTTCGTACAGATACTTAATATAGTCTAACAATAAATAAAATCCTGTAAAAAATTCTACTTTAAACAAATTTTATACAACATTTGATCTTAACGTAAATAACAAGCTTTTAATACGGTTTCAGTATTCAGTAGTCGAAAGTGTGTTGTAAAGTCTTAGACTTCGCAAACTTTCAGCGAGAGATTAGTTCGTTTATATTTGAAGATAATTTCTTATGCTAATATTATATTTATCTTACATACACTTTGTCGAATTTCACTCGTATAAAATAGGTAATATTACTCGTTCTCTATACACACAAAAAAAACTTGTCGATAACTTTTTCTGTAGATTATACCAATTAAAATGCTCTTTGTTAAAATTGACCATTGTAGATAGGGTTTTTTCATTGTGCTTGGAGTTTCCTTATATTTTTTTTTGTTAGACTTATGTCCATACGGACTAACTTACTTGATTTACTGTTTTTCTCATCTCTCTCTGTGCTTGCTTTACAGGTTTTTAAGTCACTTGAGATCCACGTGATTAAGATTAAATTAAATAATAATTTTCTGCATTATTTTATTAATTTAAAATAAAAAACAAATACCCTTGCATAACATAGAGGAAAAAATTGTAGGTGATTGCATTTGCTTATTTCGATGTTTTGCATATTTTTTATATAATAATGTAAAATTTTATGTAAATCACGTTATTGAAAATTGGAACCATTTTGGAATATTTATTACACAAGATAAATCGTATAATTGTAGCGATAGTAATTCTTATAAACTTTATATGTTAAATAATGGAAGTTTTGGAAATGAAGCTGAGATTGTTGCTTTTCATAACATTTATTATGTTTCTGTAATAATTTATTATCAAAATTGTGTTAACCCCAAATGTTATAATTCAAATCCATACACATTAAAAGAAAACGAATTAATACTTCGATTATCTGGACCGATAGACATGGGACACTATGATATAATAAAAGCGCGCAAGTTTCTGTTCTCAGGCTGCGCCTGAGAACAGAAGCTTATAAGGCACGACCGAATATAGTTCGCGCTTCGCGCTCGCACCGTCGCACAGTGGTTCCAAATGCGAAAAAAATGGGCAAAATTTTGACCCGGCATGCATTTTATCGTACGGATTTTTTTTCTGTGCGAAAAAGTATCTTTTACTACATAGAATATGAAACCGTGCAGGCGAAATCGCCAAAAATAAAGGTACTAAAACCCGCTGGAAGCGAACCTCGAATAAACGAGATTTTGAGTGTTATTTCTTATATAACTTCATTTTTTCGTGTTTAAAAGCACCTTGAAGCCATGATTTTGATTAGGATTATTGTTAGTAAACGTAGGGTAAGGTGTCCCGCTATAAAAATAGTGTAAATAATAATTTTGGACTATCAAAATCATGTTTTCTTATGGAAATGTGGAAAATCCCTATTTTCATGCGTTAAAGCACACTGCTTAGTACCTATATCGTGTGCGTACGAGCATTTACGCACGTGTATTTAGGACTCTGTTTGTTTACGCGTGTATGTGTGTGTACGTATGTGTGTGTGAGTATGTATGCGTGTTATTTTTGTGATTCATTATTCGCTTGTATGTCAAAATCCTCGAAAGCTAGCGATTTTTGAAGGATTAATTAACAATAATTAATTACCTAAGCCTGTACATTTATTGCATCCTACAGATACTTTTTTTTACACCTTTAGGATTATATTTGTGTATTTATAGCTAATGCACATATTTAATTTTCATTAATTTCATGTCTAATTGTAGAAATGCCCAAAATCCGGTGAATCTTGGAGGTTCAATAAACAATAATTAATCAACTAACCTTGCATATTTCTTGCAACTTATGAGTACTTTTTTTTTTAGATCCTTGGGAGTACTTAGAACACCTTTAGTTTTCATTACTTTCACAGTTATATATGAAAATTCGCGAAATCCAGGGGTTTTTGAAGATTTAATTAACAATAATCACTTACTACTGACAGATACTTTTTCTGACACTTTTAGTAGTATATTTACAGATTTACAACTAGGTTCACTTTTAGATTTTATTAGATTCACATTTAATTGCGACATTTCCCGAAAATCGGAGGTTTATGGATGGCTTTATTAACAATAAATAATTAAGGGGACAAGCCTGGGTTAACTCGGAAAAATTCAAAAAATTTTTATCGAGTTCTTAAAAATTTCCTTATAAAGCTATATACATAAAAAAAATTGTACGATAAAGTACTTATTGTGGCGTTCGATTTAAGGTAGTTTTAAACCTTTATTGATTAATTCTAGACTCCAGAAAAAATTCCTATGCTTGACACCTTATTTTCCCAAAGGCCTTTGCGCGGTGCACGATTACTCAAGTTTTTCTTCATCAAATCAAACCTAATCAGGCGCGTTTTTTTCATTTTTACAAGTACTAAAACTTAAGTGGAACACTTTTTTGAAAAACACAATTGTCTTTATTTTGAACAACAAAATATTTCATTTTTTATAGAAATGAACAAAAAATTTTCTTAAAATTATGTATTTTGTTGTTCAAAATAAAGACAAAGGTGTTTTCCACTTAAGTTTTAGTACTTGTAAAAACGAAAAAAACGCGAGTGATTAGCTTTATAAGGAAATTTTTAAGAACTCGATAAAAATTTTTTGATTTTTTCCGCGTTAACCCAGGCTTGTCCCCTTAACTAAGCTTGTACATTTTTTCTAACTTACAGATACTTTTTTTAACACCTTTAGGAGTATATTTATAGATTTATAGCAAATGTACGTATGGGTGTGTCTCAAAAATTTTTAGATTTTGAATTTAAAAAAAAATTTTTTTTGTTTTCACACGTTTTAGACTTTATTTTTCTTGTATAAATATACATTATAATCAGTAATTAACTTATGTGATTTGTTTTTTTAACGCTCTACAAAAATAACGATATTTCCCATAAAAAGTATATACAAAAAAAAACTATATACAAGGGTGTCAAATCGGATGAAGTAGAAGATATGAAGACGATTAAAACACTACAATTTAAATATTAGACACGCTAGCGAGTTAGCATCTGACCTCGTGATTTCGTATATTATTTTTTAATGATCACACGATCAACCAGCACAATTACATATATTTTAACACTGTGCCGCTAAAAAATGACATTAAAAATATAAATTCACGCGTCAAAGTATTATATTTCAATGATCATAACTTTTTTAGTTTTAATGGCACAGTGATCTAAAACCTCTAGATGTGTTTATTAATTAAAAAAGAACAGTAATGCATTATTGCAATTATGATATTTTTGTTGCTGAATGTACAGAAAGTCAAAAAGTCTAATTATAGGTTTTTTAAAAGATTGAGCATCGCTAATTTAAATGTGTGGCATTTTTTTTCTATAGATGGTATACTCTTGAATCTGGATTTGTTAAGCAATATTATTGTAGTTTTAAAACATGTGTCAATCTCGATTGATTAAATTAAATGCTGAAAAAGTTACAGCACAAACATCAATGGAAACATGTAAAGGATCGCGGAAAATTTGATAAAATAAGGCTTTTTTTTAACAAATCTGATTATATGTTTTTATTACCTTCATAAATGTTGCTGGAATTTTGTACACTAGTTAAAAATTACTAGTTTTAAAGGAAACTCGTCTTATGGTGTGACCATATGAGCTATAAACAAAAATAAATAATGGCATCAGAAAATCTAAAAGTTCTGGAGACAAATATCAATATTTATAACAAATTGTTAAAAATAATTATTGCTAATATATATATATATATATATATATTTAAAATAATAATTGCTAATAATTATAAATGTAATTGTTTAGTACGTGTATGTGTGTGTGTATACATATATATATATATACACATACACGTACTAAACAATTACATTTATAATTATTAGCAATTATTATTTATAATAATTTATCATATGTACATAGGAAACTAAATTATTTAACATGATAAATTGTTATAAATAATTATTGCTTGTCATAAATGTAATTATAAATAATGTTATGCAAAATTCGTAATAAAACCTCGTATTATAAAATAAATTTGAGGGGATCATTTTATTTTATTTGAAGTGTGTGTATTTACTATTTTCGTGTTTTCGTTCTACGAAATCCCCGATTTATGCTGTTTACGTTTTATACCGCACTTACCGTACTTACATTGTATCAAGTACGCCTCCAGTACTACGTTGACTGGTTTAGTGGCAACATCAAGCTAAGAACTGTGACTGAGGCACTAATTATTTCGCAATTTTATGCTGATCAACATGAATTTGACATTAAAAAATCGGGATATTTTTAACGTGCTCAAAAGTAATTGTAGAATGTCATGGGATAATAGGAAAGCTGCGGTATTGCAATATATACGTGATCGTTTTGAAGTAAATACTGACGAAAAAATTATTCGTGCCATTTCTGAAATACTGAGATTAAAATTTTATAATAGTTACCTTAAAAAATATGCAGAATTTAAAACATCTAGAAAAAGCTACTCAGATTTCGAAATTAAATTTTCTACTTGGCTAGAGAATGATTTAGTAATAATTCTGGACGATTTGCCTGAATATTGTGAACCACGTAAGTAAATAATCTTTTAATATAAGTTACACTTTACCCTGGGCTTAAAACATAAATTTAATTACCTACGTTAGAAAATGCTTATTTCTTTATCAATAATAATAGACAAGATTATAGATACTGTTTACTTAATGGGGAAATACAATAAAAATTGGAAAAAAGAATTTTGACTACAAAAAATGTTACAAATAAATATTTTGTTGTTATTTAAGTTATTACTGTTTTCACAACTTATTGAAAATATTTTAACAATCGGATTGAACTTATTGATAATTAGAGAAAAAATACGGCCGTCCAAACATTCCTCTTGAAAATGCATCTAGGAGAACTAGGAACAGAGTAATCGATCAAATACGGATGGAGTATCAACCTGATATTATTAGTGAAGCATGTCGGCAAAATGTACATAGTCAAAAAGGAAACTGTGGTTCAAAATTATTTAAAATGACATTGAGTGCTGATCCGTGCAGTCCAATAATTAGAAAATTAAATAGTGTAGAACCGTCTACGATGACAGGAGAAGAGGCATTAAGGTTTATTCTCGATACAAATACATCAAAAAAAAATTATTTAATTATGCGAGAAACAGCTCTGGAGAAGAAATGTAATTTATACCCGCCATACAACGAGGTAAGTCTTGTGTGGATACGTAAATGTGTAAATTATTATATGAATGAATAAAGATTATGTGTAATGTTATTTTGATTAATTGTATCGGTAGATTTACTTTTCACGATTATACAAATATATATCTAGAAATTAACAAACAAATTAATTATTTGCGATTATTTTAAATTCCGACATTTCTAATTCATTTTCAACGAAATAAATTTTTTATTTGATAATTATGGTACGTTACATTAAAAGTTTAATTAACATTTTTTAATGCACTAGAATTATCATGTTTTAATTAAATTGATATATTTGTTAAACAGTAAAGATTTAAACTTTTATTCAAGTACAATACAATTACAATCCAAGTACAATTGAAAGAGAATAGCCTGAGTTAATTTTAAAAAATCAAACAGTTTTTGGCGAGCTTTTAAAAATTTTATTTTTAAGTTATATACGAAAAAAGTGTACGATAAAGTACTCACTGAAAACTTCGAATTAAGGAGGTTCCAAACCTAAGCCTATTTTTTTTAATCGTATCTACTTGATCTCAGTTTTCTTATGGTTTTAAGTTTGGGTGTCTATTTCTATTTGTTTTCGGCCTACAACTGTTAAATATCAGAGTGTTAAGGTCTATAAATTTGGATTTTTTCATATTTTTATACTACAAAAGAATGTCCCAGGGTTTTGTTAAGATCCGTTACCCGAAGGTGACAACCTCTCTTAGTTAGACTTGTCCCCTTAACTGCCTGTTCCATATTAAAAGGCGTACTGCGATGCGTGGCTTTATTTATGTGAATTTTAAGACTCGCATGCAATTTAAATAGTTTTGATTAGCATTAAAATATCTTACCTTTGAAAGTAGCGATGATAAGTATAAGATAATAAAATATTCAAATGATTTATGGTTAAATTTAAAACAAACTGTTACTTGTAAGTCCAATAAGAATATATATGCTCTATAATGTGCACTTTACACATATAAAACATGCAATTTTCGTGTATATGTTTTATTTTAGTAACTTTCTCAAAACATTAACGGTACAAAATACATTTACATTAATCTAAAAATTTAAATCATAAATATTCATATTTATATCGGTATCTATGGATATCTAACGATTATATAATTAAAATTACAGTGTATTTGACTTAATAAACAAATTAGTATTATCTTACGAAATTTGCAATTTTTTATCTTTCTATTAATTAGAGCAACAATAAAATTACAGGAGCATATAGTTTGTTATGTTCTACGTGTGAACTGTTTTTACAATAATTGTAGTTAATTTTCTAGCCCTTTGATATTGTTGAAATTACCTTAAATAAGATAGTTTATATCCTTTAAACGAACAATTTCAGTTATTTATCTAGAAGCTTATTGTATCTAAAATTTTGAGATCATAAATTTCTGAACCTTTGTACAAGACCTGAACCAAATCACTCATTTCCCTAAAAAAAGATACATTTATTTTTGACTAATTTTCAATTAACAAATAAATATTGCAAATAGTGATATTACGAATCATTCTTACGAAATCAAGTTGAATAAAAATACAATCTATTTAATGAACTAAGATTAATATTTACTGACTAGAATTATGTATTTTATTAGGTACTGAAGGCTAAAAAAGACGCTCTTCCGACAAATATTATTATAACTGAGTTGAAATGTGAGATTCCGCTCAACGATTTATTGAGGCACGAAATTTTTAGATTAGTACAATTTTTAAATTTACCTCCTGGCGAAAATACATCTTTAGTACTAAAATTAAAATACGGCTTTGATGGTACTTCGGCAAATGCATATAAGCAAAGGTGGGATGGCAGTGGGAACTCAAGCGAAGAATGTATATTTTGCACCTCTGTAGTTCCACTTCAACTTGTGCAAGAAACGTCCAATAAACCGATATGGATCAATCCTCGACCCTCCTCTACAAGATTTTGCAGTCCAGTTCGAATTCAATTCGTAAAAGAAACTACATCAATATGTATCGATGAAGAGAAAGAAATAAATCATCAAATTGCAAATTTGCAAAGTTTCGAAGTGGACGGTTACTTTATAAAATGTCAATTTTATTTAACAATGATTGATGGAAAGGTATGTACAATAATATTTCCTAGATTGTTGCAAAAATGGATTATGATTAGCATATATTATTTTCGATTCAAAATGTTAACAAAATAATATTTTAATCGAATTTTCCATTCAATATTTCTATAGTTCTAAAACTAAAATTTACTTTTCCGAAGTTTAAATAAATACTTATAGCAAATATGTAATAAATATTATCACTATTAAAAAAATAAATAATAGCTGGTTAATAGTATATAAATCATTTGAAACAAAGATTTACTTTGCTTCTTTGAGCTCGTATTGTTTTATTTTATTAATACATCTAAAAATATGTAAAAAAGACATCGAAAAATATTTATAATTATTTATTATAGGTGAACACTGCTCTGAATGATTCTAGCAGTATGAAATGTCAAATATGCAAATCAACAATCTCGGAATTGAATTCCATTGATAAATTGTTGGAAAAAAAAATTGACATCAAAGCACTGCAGTATGGATTTCCCATTTTACATGCTCGAATACGGTTTTTAGAGTTTGTGCTGCACGTGGCCGAACGAATAGGTGTGAATAAGTGGCAGGTACGATCCAATTAATGTTATTTTACATACCATACAATTATCTAAAACAAATTCTGTTTAATATTCATTAAATTCGTTCTTGTGCCACATAGAATGTTATATTTTTAATTATATTATTTATTTAACTTACTTTTATTCTGTATGCTGTATGAAGGTTAATATTTTCATTAAGTTAATTTATCGTTACTTAAAAGCTCCAAATTCTTACTTTGTGAACTGAAAAAATTTCATATTAAGAAATTAATTCGCATAAAATTAAGAAATAGATGAAAATTACAAATTTGAAATAAGTTAAATAATCATAATATAAATTCTCATGAAAATTACTTTCCTTACTTACTTTTTTAATTTACTACATCACTTAATTGATTAACAAAAATATTTGAACAACTTAAAGCATTGTTCAATAATTTAAAATTAAAATCAAAATTACTACTAAAATATATAAATATAAAGATGTATTTTATCTGTATATAATTGTCTCTTTAGATCTCTAAAAAAAATAGCGACGATAAAGAAAGAGTGGAGCAGAGAAAAATTAACATTAAAAATGGATTGCGCGAAAAATTGGGAATTTTAGTGAACACCCCGAAGCAAAATTATGGCAGTACCAACGATGGTAATACAGCAAGGAAATTTTTCAACAATCCTGCTATTGTTGCCGAAATCACAGGTAAATAAATTCACAAATTTTGGCACACGACAGTAAAAAGTAAAATGAGAAAAATCTTGCCTCCTTATCAAATCTGCAATTTCAAGTAATACAAATTCAAACCAACTTAAAATTAAATGTTTTTTCCTATTACGTTATGTTATTGTAAACTCGTGTGATCCGAATACACTCCCATTAATATTTGCCCGATATTCTTGCAGCAATTACACTAATATGTAAAAAAAGTATTTACATACTGGTTGCTTGAAATAATGTTGTATAAAAATTGGAAATGAACATTATACAAGCAAGCTAAAAAGAAAAGTTTCTAGGGAAGAGATAATTATTTTACATTTGTTTCAAGCTGTTAAAACGAGGAACTTGTATATAGATTAAGAAAAATTTTAAATAATTATTTTTTCTTTCATATGCTCGTGAACAGTTTCATAAATTTTACAAAGTATTTGTTCCCGTGAAAAATTGTAACTAGTTAAAATTGTTTATGCATTTTTAACACGATATTAAAATTCTTATAGGTTTCGATCAAGAATTACTTGAAAGATTCCAAACAATTTTGGCAACCATTTCTTGTGGAGCGGCTATAGATAAGATAGCCTTCCAGTATTACTGCTTATCTACAGCTAGGAAATTTGTGCATTTGTATGCCTGGTTTTATATGCCTCCTTCCGTTCACATTATTTTGATTCACGGGCATCAAATAATAGATCAATTTGACGTTCCAATAGGAATGTTATCTGAGGAGGCTCAGGAGTGCCGCAATAAAGAAATAAAAAATTTTCGCCAAAATCACAGCAGAAAAACGTCAAGGTAACTGTTTTTATAACAACACTTAATACGGAGAAAAAAGTACTAATGATACTCACAAGGAGAGCATCAGGCCTTTGAGAAAAGGATCTTTACTAAACTTTAGGATATGTTTACTACTGTAAAAATATGAACAAAGCCGGAGTTTTAGATTCCAGTGCCCATTTTTACGATAGATATAAGCAAATAACGAAAAATTACGAAAAAAATACCCTTCACTTTGGTCGCTTATAACTCGGAAATAAATAAAGATATGCTTCCAAACTTAAATTCATCAGAAAACTGAGATCGAGTAGATACGATTTGAAAAAAAGAAGCTCAAATACCTTGATTTAGCCCGAAGTTATGAAAGAAATAAGAATTTGGTGATATTTTGGCCAAAAAATTAATACATTTTTTAATTCAAAATATTCATCAAAATATCATCAAATTCTTATTTCTTTCATAACGTCGGACTAAATCAAGATATTTGAGCTTCTTTTTGTCAAATCGTATCTACTCAATCTCAGTTTTCTGATGGATTTAAGTTTAGGAGCATATCTTTATTTATTTCCGAGTTATAAGCGACCAAAGTGAAGGGTATTTTTTCGAAATTTTTCGTTATTTGCTTATATCTATCGTAAAAATGGGCACTGGAATCTAAAACTCCGGCTTTGTTCATATTTTTACAGTAGTAAACATATCCTAACATTTGGTAAAGATCCGTTTCCCGAAGGCCTGATGCTCTCCTTGTCAGAAAAATATTAATAGTTGATGGATATTTAATTCATTTTAACACATGGACATCCGATTTACTAGATTTAAGATTCAGAAATAATTACTATACAAACTAGAAAACTTAAAATTTTTATATTCTTTCGTTGAAGTATGAGAAAGTATAACGAATTTTCTACTCATTGATTGTTTCACGCCGAATGAGTCTTAATTTTACAATCTACCTTACAAAACTAACCAGCAATTATAATTTTACCATATTAAGGTGACAAGTCTGAGTTAACTCTAAAAAAATTTTTTGATTTTTTAAAAGTTAACTCAGGCTTGTAATTACTTATATATTATTTCCTAACATATCAAGATATTTCAGATAAATTGTACATTTTTTTAACTTATTAACCATTAATATCAGTTTCCCAGAGTGTATAAATTAATGAATTTTTGGTAATTATTTACAACTTCTAATAGACTATAATTTTTTTCTATTCTATCTAATAACAACAATAGAAGAAAGAGTATAAAAATATTCTCATAGTCACCCAAATGCTCACCTTCTTATTAAGAAAATTGAAAAGAGATACACTTTATTGTTTTTTATAACCTATATCAGTTCAGATAAGTCATAAATCATAAATTGAATAAATATTTAATTTACAGGTTAGAAATGAACAGAGACATGTTTGAACGGCTTCTCCTTTCCTCAAGCTGGGTAACAAGCCTGAAAAGGAAACTTCCCAGCAAAAAACAAATTTTGCCTACAGAGGAAATAAAAAATTTACTGCTTACTAATATTGATGAGCAGGTTGCTTTTAATTTAAGAATAAGCAGTGATAGTGAAAGTGAAACTGACGATATTTTGTAATTTTTTGTAATACTGCAAAATTTGTGTAAAATCAATAATTTTATAATGTGAACCAGTTATTTGATTTCATACAGTTCTTTTCTTTTTACAAAAGTTAATATTGCTCTATTTGCAAGATTTAAAACAAAAAGATTTGTATAATGTTAATTTACATAAAAAATACGAATATGAATTTAGTTCATAGCGCAAAATAATAACAGTATTTTTTATTCAATATTCGTAATTATACAATACATTAAATAATTTTCTTGCAAATAAATGCTATTGAGCAACATAAAAACTGAAAGAAACTTTGGTAATATTTTAATTTGTACGGACAAATTTATTAAAAAGTCTAAAATTAGCTGGTAGATGGGAGCGGGAATTGGGTTAGTCCCGCTCCGCGCGCAGCAGTTTTAAAACCGATTCACAGTTAAGCTATTGAATATCTCTAAAAAACCAAATTATGCTAGATTTCGCGAATTTTCATATATAACTGTGAAAATAATGAAAACTAAAAGTGTTCTAAGATTCTAAGAAAAAGTACTCGTTGATTAATTATTGTTAATTGAGCCTCCAAGATTTACGAAGTTTTGGGAATTTTTACAATTAGACATGAAATTAATAAAAATTAAATATGTGCATTAGCTATAAATACACAAATATAATCCTAAAGGTGTAAAAAAAAGTATCTGTAGGATGCAATAAATGTACAGGCTTAGGTAATTAATTATTGTTAATTAATCCTTCAAAAATCGCTAGCTTTCGAGGATTTTGACATACAAGCGAATAATGAAACACAAAAATAACACGCATACATACTCACACACACATACGTACACACACATACACGCGTAAACAAACAGAGTCCTAAATACACGTGCGTAAATGCTCGTACGCACACGATATAGGTACTAAGCAGTGTGCTTTAACGCATGAAAATAGGGATTTCCCACATTTCCATAAGAAAACATGATTTTGATAGTCCAAAATTATTATTTACACTATTTTTATAGCGGGACACCTTACCCTACGTTTACTAACAATAATCCTAATCAAAATCATGGCTTCAAGGTGCTTTTAAACACGAAAAAATGAAGTTATATAAGAAATAACACTCAAAATCTCGTTTATTCGAGGTTCGCTTCCAGCGGGTTTTAGTACCTTTATTTTTGGCGATTTCGCCTGCACGGTTTCATATTCTATGTAGTAAAAGATACTTTTTCGCACAGAAAAAAAATCCGTACGATAAAATGCATGCCGGGTCAAAATTTTGCCCATTTTTTTCGCATTTGGAACCACTGTGCGTTGGTGGTTTTTGTTGTTCTATAAAATAATAATAATAATAAAAATTAGAATTGTAATTATAGTATGCAAAATTATTATTTTGCATATACATGTATGTTCTAAAAATAAATTTAAAATGTATTTATAGTTGTTAAATTGTAGATATTATTCTAATATTCTGAATATCAATGTTTGAATAAAAAAAGTGTTGTTCCTCAAATATCTCAAAAATTTAAAAAAAAAAATATTTGGTAAGAAAGAAGTAATAAGAAACATATTTTTGAAAGAAGAGGTAACGTGATTTAAAAAAAATACATAAGTATATACATAATTTACATATGTTTATATAAAACCATATAGTTTTTTTTTACATTAATGTTTCTTCTAAAGAATATTTGGTAAAACAATGTTAATGGCACGTATATTTTGGACAGGAAGGTAAGTAGATGTGATAAAATATTGTACAATTTAAATTTGTCTATATGAAACCATATAATCAATTTATTTATTCGATATAGAGCAACAATCATGTATATTGTTTAAATTTGTTAATTTTTTATTTACTGGTATAACTGTTTATGATGATTAAGTTCCGGAAATTGAAATTTAATTTAAGAATAATAATTAATATTATTTAATATTAAAGATAGATATTTAGAAAAAATTCGTTGTGTTTATTTAACGTTCAAGTCCAAATTATTCAAGTTTAAGAACAAAGTTTTTTGTTTTTATTATTATTTAATAATTTTAATTAAATTTTAATTTAAAATTTAGAAAAATTTGGACATATTAAAAACATGCTTTATAGGGTTTGACGTTTAGATTTTTTTCAAAATTTTATTTTTGTGTGTGGTAAATATTTTTTACTGTTTTATATTTTTTTATATCAAATTTTGTTATAAAAATATTAGCTTTTTTTTAATAAATAAATTTTTATATTATAATTCTTGTTTTTCTATTCGATTTTGTGTATTAAAAAATAAATAAAAAAAGAGAATTGTTATAAATAAATATTTTTGTAAAAAAATAAAAGAAATTTGAAATTCAAATTCGGATACGGGACGCGGGTTACATAAAATGCGATATATACATTGTACTTATGTGTACATGATGGCGCTAATGGTGCTATTTAAACGGGCAATAAATATAGCAGATAGTTAGTTTATTTATTTTATTGTGTATATAAAATTATGTATATATATTACGTATACACATAGTTTTTTTATGATTTTCATCAAGTCTTACTGTGTGATATATGAGTTATTCTAATATAAAGTTAAATGAGCATTACAAAATAGCGGAAGCTCTTGTCCAGTATTTGTCCAATGCTGGCAGTATTTGAAAATACTAGAATAATAACTATTTTTGGATGGGAAATAATTTTTATTTATTATCTAGTTAATTTATTTATTGTATAAGATTTATATTTTATTTATTTTTGAAAACATTAAGTTGTAAATAACTAAGTAATATTTATTTTTTTACATTTTATTTATGTTTTAAATTGTTGAATACATTATAATAAAATTTAATTTAGAATGATGTTTTAAAAAGTGTCAAAATCATTCTATCGAACCCGGGACTTTATTCAGTAAGACTAAAATCCACAGAACGCATTTAGAAAAGTTATTTAATATCAAAGTTTATAAAGAAAATGAATTGTCATAATTACTGGCTAAACATGCGATGAATTAAATTTTTTTTAAAAATTGATGTAAAAATATTTTATTTAAATAGATACAAAAATTGTTTATTCAAGTACACTATAATATTAATGCTGAAATGAAAAGTTTTATTAATAAGTAATAAATATTGCATTCATTTAAAATAATTTAATTATATCGTATTATTAACATTAAAAATTAAGTAATTTCTTTTATTTACCTTTTAGGGATTTTAGTCTTACTGAATAAAGTCCCGGGTTCGATAGAATTATTTTGACACTTTTTAAAACATCATTCTATAAAATTACGTTTTAAATAGCATCATATGAAATTGTATTTTCAAATAGAATTATATGAAATCACATTCTGAAATAGAATCTTATGAAAGTATTTTTCAAATAGCATTATATGAAATTTATTTTGAAATGGAATTATATGAAACAATTTTTTGAAATAGCATTATATGAAAGAACTTTTTGAAATAGCCTTCTATGAAAGAACTTTCTGAAATAGAATGATATGAAACATTCTTTTGAATTAGCATTGTATGAAATCGTTTTTTGAAATAGCATTAGGGGAGAGGCGGCTATGCGTGGCACCTTAAATTTAAAACTATATTACAATAATAATTTAAATCATTCTTCACTTTAAAAAAATGAAAATAGTTAAAAAGATTCTTAAATTTATAATTACATTTTTAAAAATTACTATTTTTATATTTAAAATTAGTTATAAAATTGTAAAGACAAGCGTGTGAAATGACTACTCATGCCCCGCTAGGGGGCATGGATGTCAGTGCGGTGGGGCATGAATAGCACACTCAACTTCTGTATTTTTAATGAATGCAATAAAATAAGAGGTATTATATTTTAAATGTAATTTAAAATAAATTTAGTAAATGTAGGCATTTAATTTTTTCATTCTAATTAATGATAAGACAGATAAAATTTTTAACTTTAAATTTAACACTTTATTATATCATTTAGTTAATTTAATCAGTCTTACAAATCACATTTGACGTTTTATAATTATATTAGAATACAATTCATAAATACATTTAATAATAATGCACATTTTCAGGAAAAGGGACTTGGTATATAGGATATATATTATTAATAGAAGATTCAGCTGCTATGTTATCGACTTGTAAAATTACATTATAATTTTCTGAAGGAACGCGGTCAATAACAGGAATTTCTAAAACTTGGCCAAGTAAAGACTCATCTACGTTTGTAGCATTCTCATAACTTACAGATCTTAATGGTCTTCTATTATTTTCCACTTTAATTCTCTTATTCAAAATTTTATTAGTTATTATTTTTGGCTTAGATTTTTTATCATTGGGTTTTTTCTCTAGGTTTTTCAATTTTTGATCTAATAGAGTTTCTTTATACTTTGTACTTGTGATAATTGCAGCTTTGCCTTTCTTTGAAACTTTTTTAGTCGCAACATCTTGACCACTAATCTTCTCTACTGAATTGCTTGTCAGATTATCTTTTAATGTTAACGATGCACCATCAATTAATTGAGTATGAAAGGGTTCCTGAATGGGGAAAGTAGTTGCTTCAGCTTAATGCTGATAAGTTAAAAATTCTTGAAAAGATGTAGATTGACTAGTGGGAGTTAAAGCTAAACAAGAACTCTGTTAAAAAGATAATGAAATAATAGCGTACAAATAAAACTTTTTAATTTACAAATAATAATTTATATTAGTTACCAATAAATTCAACAGAGGCTTAGCCTGTTCAATATATGAAATTGGAATTTTAATTTCATTATTCACATTATTAAAATGATTTTGATCAAGTATATTATTTTTAAATGTAAATTTAACACTTTATTATATCATTTAGTTAATTTAATCAGTCTTACAAATCACATTTGACGTTTTATAATTATATTAGAATACAATTCATAAATACATTTAATAATAATGCACATTTTCAGGAAAAGGGACTTGGTATATAGGATATATATTATTAATAGAAGATTCAGCTGCTATGTTATCGACTTGTAAAATTACATTATAATTTTCTGAAGGAACGCGGTCAATAACAGGAATTTCTAAAACTTGGCCAAGTAAAGACTCATCTACGTTTGTAGCATTCTCATAACTTACAGATCTTAATGGTCTTCTATTATTTTCCACTTTAATTCTCTTATTCAAAATTTTATTAGTTATTATTTTTGGCTTAGATTTTTTATCATTGGGTTTTTTCTCTAGGTTTTTCAATTTTTGATCTAATAGAGTTTCTTTATACTTTGTACTTGTGATAATTGCAGCTTTGCCTTTCTTTGAACTTTTTTAGTCGCAACATCTTGACCACTAATCTTCTCTACTGAATTGCTTGTCAGATTATCTTTTAATGTTAACGATGCACCATCAATTAATTGAGTATGAAAGGGTTCCTGAATGGGGAAAGTAGTTGCTTCAGCTTAATGCTGATAAGTTAAAAATTCTTGAAAAGATGTAGATTGACTAGTGGGAGTTAAAGCTAAACAAGAACTCTGTTAAAAAAGATAATGAAATAATAGCGTACAAATAAAACTTTTTAATTTACAAATAATAATTTATATTAGTTACCAATAAATTCAACAGAGGCTTAGCCTGTTCAATATATGAAATTGGAATTTTAATTTCATTATTCACATTATTAAAATGATTTTGATCAAGTATATTATTTTTAAATGTAATTGCCCATCATTCCAACGAAGAACGTGGTTTTTCTTTTTATAATTCCGCACCATTGAATACGTATCTTAAGAACTATATATTTAAACAATTAAATTACTTAAATACTGCAGGATATCTACCTATTACTATACTACATTTTTATGATCTGAAAGGTTATAAACTCATCAGCTGATCGATATATTAGTTTGTGAAATTATAGTGCCGTGTGCTACGCATGCCCCGCAGGGGTGCCACGCATGCCCCCCCAATTATTACTTCTTAAGCAATTAATATTCGTTTAAATTAATGTTTTAAACAAAAAACACAGTCAGGCAAGAAAGTCTCTATTAAAAACTACAAGATAATTATGTTCTTTTTTAAAAATTATTAAGTTTTTTATATATATTATTTGTATATAAAATGAAACTTGCATCACTTTTCAATCAATAATTTCAAATGCGTATTAATTTATTTAGAATAATGTTTTTAACATTTTTTTTCAAGAGGAAAATAGAATAATGTAATATTTTAAAATTCCTTAAGAGTCTGCACTGAAACATGTAAAATTCAAATAAATATTTGAGGTGTCAAGTTGACCCGCCATGCCACGCATAGCCGCCTCTCCCCTACACTGAAAAAAAAATAAAGCAGAATTTGCTTGAGAGCCAAGCAATATCTACCGTGGTGACTCCGGTAAATGAGACAAAGTTGTTATTCCTTTAGAAGCCAAGCAGTTTCTACTTGGGCCTATCAAGCAATACATACTCGACATTAAGAAAGAGATAGACCTAGAATATATATGTATTTTAAAATTGTTAAAAAAGAAAAAGAGGGTAAACATGTTCAATATATGAAATTGGAATTTTAATTTCATTATTCACATTATTAAAATGATTTTGATCAAGTATATTATTTTTAAATGTAATTGCCCATCATTCCAACGAAGAACGTGGTTTTTCTTTTTATAATTCCGCACCATTGAATACGTATCTTAAGAACTATATATTTAAACAATTAAATTACTTAAATACTGCAGGATATCTACCTATTACTATACTACATTTTTATGATCTGAAAGGTTATAAACTCATCAGCTGATCGATATATTAGTTTGTGAAATTATAGTGCCGTGTGCTACGCATGCCCCGCAGGGGTGCCACGCATGCCCCCCCAATTATTACTTCTTAAGCAATTAATATTCGTTTAAATTAATGTTTTAAACAAAAAACACAGTCAGGCAAGAAAGTCTCTATTAAAAACTACAAGATAATTATGTTCTTTTTTAAAAATTATTAAGTTTTTTATATATATTATTTGTATATAAAATGAAACTTGCATCACTTTTCAATCAATAATTTCAAATGCGTATTAATTTATTTAGAATAATGTTTTTAACATTTTTTTTCAAGAGGAAAATAGAATAATGTAATATTTTAAAATTCCTTAAGAGTCTGCACTGAAACATGTAAAATTCAAATAAATATTTGAGGTGTCAAGTTGACCCGCCATGCCACGCATAGCCGCCTCTCCCCTACACTGAAAAAAAAATAAAGCAGAATTTGCTTGAGAGCCAAGCAATATCTACCGTGGTGACTCCGGTAAATGAGACAAAGTTGTTATTCCTTTAGAAGCCAAGCAGTTTCTACTTGGGCCTATCAAGCAATACATACTCGACATTAAGAAAGAGATAGACCTAGAATATATATGTATTTTAAAATTGTTAAAAAAGAAAAAGAGGGTAAACATTTTAAGATAGTTGAAAGTAAAGGAAATTATTATATGTTTAATTATTGAAATTAACTTTTACAAGTATACAGTCAATAATATATACGAAAAACGTACAGTCAAAAAGTAAGGTTATGTCTTACTCGGAAGCAAAATGCGAATATACCGGAGACCCAAGCAGAAACTGCTTTGTAGCCCTAGCACAAATTACTTTTGTTATCAAAAGTAGAAGTCTCTTCGCTGTTTACGGCGGATTCTGCTTTATTTTTTTTTCAGTGTATATGATTAGGAGCCATCGATATAATATTCACCCAGTTCAAATGAATAATGAATACATTCAATTGTTATTTTCTGGAAATTGTGAAAAAGGTCATTCGATTTGTATGTAAATTTTATTAAATTTAATTACGTAATCAAATGTTATTTTAATTATTGTTATTAAGATAATTTTCTGGTAATAATATCGACATAGTAGTTAATATCTATTTGTTTAAAAAAATTATAAGGCTCAAAAATGTAAGGTCCAAAAAATGTAATGTCCAAAAAATATAAGGCCCAAAATTGTAAAGTCCAATTAAAATAAAACTTTGAAACTAAAAAAATGCACTTTTAAAAAACCGGAGAACCGGAGAACCGGAGACCAAAAGTCGATCCACTTTAATATAATATAAGATAAGATATGACGGGATAAACGTGCCCGTCACAATACTTGTACTTATTTTCCATGAATAATTATGTTCTTTGTAGGATTGTAATAATTAAAAGTGTGTCGTATTTGTATATATATTTTGTTAATTTCTTAAAAAGGGATCGTACATATTATACGCGTTTTTTCTTATGTCCACATATAAATATTCTACAGATAGCACCGTCATAATCTACACAAAATGTTATTTTCCTATGAAACAAATTTTTGTAAAAATTGACAGGGTATAAAAATTTTTAGTTACTTTGTATTGTGGTTAGATTTTTAATTAGTTTTGTTTTGAAGTAGACTAAAATAAATAAAAGAAAAGATCGTCTGACGCTGTTTTAAGCTTAAGTAATTCAAAAAGAACTATGTGGAATTATGTGATTCTAATTCTACATATTGAAAATATATTACACCATGGTACTTATTTCTATAATATAAAACTGTACTTGATATACTTGTCTGTTTTAATTGTTATTTAAAAAAAATATAGTGTGGAATTTTATTTATGTAGCATTTTGTATTGAACAATATTCAATAATTAAGAAATTCTTTAAGTTTGTAATTATTCGTCTGACTTATTTCGATCAATAAGTGTTGCATTAAATTATTAAACAATCTATTTGTTTTCTAGTATCAACGATATATAAAATATTCACACTAAAAATATATCTAACAACATCTTGTTCTCTCCTGTGTGAGGTAAAAGTTATAGAAGTTAAGTAGCACATAATATCGAAAGAATAGTTACATAACTCCCATATAACATATATATAAAAATTCATGCCGTAGTGTAGAAATGAATTAGTAAATATCACTTGATAAATTGTAGTATAAAATTATTTGAAACTTAATATAGCAAAGTTTTTACTGTATTCTTTTTTTAAATTAATCCTTTTAATATGTGTCAATATACATACACTAATTCAGTATATGCTTAAAGTAATCATAACGAAGAAATTGAAAACATAATATGTGTATATTTTGAAAAGATAATGAGATAATTTTTGTTTAGAAGTGGTCAATTATTATTATTATTTGTAATTAATTTTTGTTCGAGTTACAACTCTAAAAAGTAATAATAATTTTATTTAACTAAATAATATTTACAATTATTTGACTCTAGCCTTATTTTTTCATTATAACAATTAAGATATGTTGTGCTTCTCTACAAAAAAAACTATTATTTTAAAAATTGACAATTATTTTAAAAGTCAATTGATTTATAATACAAAATGTTAGACATGTAACCTCATTATTCAGATCCTGACTTGTATATTTTTACCTTACAACTGATACGTAATAACAATTAGCATGATTTTTGAAAAAGTGTTAAATTTACCCATATAATGTATTTAATTATAATTAATATAATTATATTACATAATATATTACATAATAAATAATATAAATATATTACATAATTATATAAAATTATTATACAGGGTGTCCTAAAAGTAACGATACACCCAATAAATATTCCAGGTAAAAGCTTTCTTAAAAAAGGTGAAGGTCATTCCTTAAGTAACTTTTTACGACGAATCCAGTGGTGAACTTGGATTTGATCTTCAACTTGTCATTCAACGTCATTTCCAGGTCAACTTTGTTTTTTTAAATGGGAACCCCTATTTTTGACAACAGCAATCGAAAGAGCGAGAAATTTTACGTCTAAACATGTACTCAGGTCATAGGTCAAGGTGACCCTGAACCTTCTGCTGAAGGTTATTAAGTTTTAGGTATGGATCGGCTCCGATCTGTACTTGTTTGACTTAGAGGTATTAAAAAGGTCAAGGGAATTCTTGTAATAATGGTATCCAATGGTGACCTTGGATTTGACCTAGCGTTAGACCTTGAAGGTCATTCGAAGGTTAACTTGTTTTTTTAATGAAAACGACTATTTTTCACAACATTGGATACCATTATTGCAAGAATTCCCTTGACCTTTTTAATACCCCTAAGTCAAACAATTACAGATCGGAGCCGATCCATACCTAAAACTTAATAACCTTAGCAGAAGGTTCAAGGTCACCTTGAGCTATGACCTGAGTACATGTTTAGACGTAAAATTTCTCGCTCTTTCGATTGCTGTTGTCAAAAATAGGGGTTCCCATTTAAAAAAACAAAGTTGACCTTGAAATGACCTTGAATGACAAGTTGAAGGTCAAATCCAAGTTCACCACTGGATTCGTCGTAAAAAGTTACTTAAGGAATGACCTTCACCTTTTTTAAAAAAGCTTTTACCTGGAATATTTATTGGGTGTATCGTTACTTCTAGGACACCCTGTATAAAATTACCTAAGAATACTCTCACAAACGTCAGCAACATTCTTTCAGAAACGTTTTGTTTCCAAATGTACATTCCAATAAATTTAATAAAAACTAAATGAAACAACTAATATAAATCGCAAAATAAATTGAATAATACTAAATATTGAATTATTAAAATACTGCAAAATTCTATGACTATATTATAGTTGAAAATTTTAATTATGTGAAAAGTAGACAGTCAGAATATTAGCGAAATGTACATCCACAAATAATAACTAGAAAATTCTCGGCTTTATTTTTGTTAAAATTTGGGTGGTGCAAAAGCCGAATGCAAGAGTATTAACGGCATGTACAGCCTTTTATTAATATTAAAAAGTAATACTAAATATTTTTTTATTTTTGCCAATAAATAATTTTTTTAAGACTTGGCTTTATTGTCGTTAAGATTTGGGTGGTGCACGAGATGCATGCCAGAGTATTAGCGATATGTACAGCCATTCATGAATGTTAAAATTGTAGCAGTATTTTTTATTAAAATTCATTACTGAAACTTAATTGGTTATGAAATACTTGGCTTTATTATCGTATAGATTTGGGTGGTGCACGAGATGCATGCCAGAATACTAGCCTTATGTACAGCATTTTATGAATATTAAAATTTTAGCATTAAATTATTATTTAGATTCATTACTAAAAATTAATTAGTTATCAAATACTTGGCTTTATTTTCGTTAAGATTTAGGTGGTGCACGAGATGTATATAAAAGTGTTAGCGATATGTCCAGCCATTCAAAAATATCAAAATTATAGTACTTGTTATTTAGATTCATTACTAAAAATTAATTAGTTATCAAATACTTGTCTTTATTGTCGTTAAGATTTGGGTGGTGCACGAGATGCGTGCCAGAGTTTTAACGATATGTACAGTCTTCCTCGAATATTAAAACCATAATAGTAAATATTTATGTATATAAAGTGTTAGCGATATGTCCAGCCATTCAAAATATCAAAATTATAGTACTTGTTATTTAGATTCATTACTAAAAATTAATTAGTTATCAAATACTTGTCTTTATTGTCGTTAAGATTTGGGTGGTGCACGAGATGCGTGCCAGAGTTTTAACGATATGTACAGTCTTTCTCGAATATTAAAACCATAATAGTAAATATTATTATTTAGATTCATTACTAAAAATTAATTAGTTATAAAATCTTTTGCTTTATTGTCGTTAAGATTTGGGTGGTGCACGAGATACATGCCAGAATACTAGCGATAGTACAGCATTTTATGAACATTAACATTTAAGCATTAAATTATTATTTAGATTCATTACTAAAACTGAATTAGTTATCAAATATTTAGCTTTATTGTCGTTAAGATTTAGGTGGTGCACGAGATGTATATCAAAGTGTTAGCGATATGTCCAGCCATTCAAAAATTTTATATTATATTAAAGTGGATCGACTTTTGGTCTCCGGTTCTCCGGTTTTTAAAAATGCATTTTTATAGTTTCAAAGTTTTATTTTAATTGGACTTTACACTTTTGGGCCTTACATTTTTTGGACCTTACATTTTTGGGCCTTATAAATTTTGGGCCTTACATTATTGGCAACGGAATTGTAAAGTTTTATTTTAATTGGACTTTACAATTTTAGGCCTTACATTTTGAGCCTTACATTTTGAGCCTTACATTTTTATCCTCATAAATTTTGGGCCTTACATGTTTGGGTCTTATAAATTTGGATTTTACATTTTTGGGCCTTATAAATTTTGGGCCTTACATTTTTGGGCCTTATAAATTTGGCCCTTACATTTTTGGGTCTTATAAATTTTGGGCCTTATATTTTTGGGCCTTATAAATTTTGGGCCTTATAAATTTGGACCTTACATTTTTGGGCCTTATATTTTTGGGCCTTATAAATTTTGGGCCTAATAGTTTTTTTTAAACAAATAGATATCAACTACTATGTCGATATTATTACCAGAAAATTATCTTAATAACAATAAGTAAAATAACATTTGATTACGTAATTAAAATTAATAAAATTTCAACACTGGAACATACAATAAATCAAATTAATTTTTATTGTTTATTTTACAAACTTATTTTTGCAAAAATTTCAAATTACAATTATTATGTTACAATTGTACTCTATTCACTTGTATATTTCATAAGATATATTTTTTTCAATATATCGTTTTTATTGTTTACATAATTTATAAATTCAGCAAGTATTCATCGAAATCATCTTTAACAGAAAAATTAAATTATATCATTAAATATTAAATGTATAATTAATTAAACATTAGATAAAATATTCAAATAAATAATACTGTTTTTAAAATGCCATTAAGAAGATTTATATCCAATATGCATATTGACACATATTATTGATATTATATATGTTATATCTGTAACAAAAACATTTTTATTATTAATTATAAATAAATTGACAAAGTCAAAACTATACCTTTTAACTTAATCATTAAGAAATACTACTGCATTTTTGATTATTTTGATAGTCTTAATAAGCTAATCAGGATACTGAAATACAAAAAGACTTATTATATTTCAAACAATAATAATTTAAAATGAAAATTAGATAATTTTATAATATACCTTGTGAATTTAATCGTATGGAATGCCATTAGGAATATAATATTTTATTGATATAATATTAATTGGAATGCTGCTGCCGTTTGTTATTTTTATTCAGCGCTGCATTCATTGGAATGCTGCTGCCCTTTGTTTTTTTTATTCAGCGCTGCATTTATTGGAATTATGAGTGTCAAACTACTAGCAAAAAATTTGTGCAAATATTGGCCCATTAGATGGAAAGTTTGGCCCTCTTTGTGTAAAGGTTGGCCCAGATTCTTTAAATGTTGGCCCATTTACAGAAAAGATTATTACAACATATTATTTACAACCTATTATTATTGCAATATTTAATATTATCAACGCAATTAAGTGCGCCTTAATTTAAGAAATTGCATGTGAAAAACAATTTTTTACTGATTGAAAAATTTATTCCATAATCAATACAAAATGTTCCTAAATTGGCCAAAAGTGGGCTAAAGTTTGCCAAAACTGGAAAAATGTTCCAAATATTTCAATGTTGGTAAACATCGGCCCACTTTTGGCGCAAGTTGGCCCACTTTTAGCATACTTTGGAGCATTTTCATCGAAAATGTATTTCCACTAGGGTATGTATAATATTAGTATTTATAAAATATTAAATTTATATTAACTATATTTCATTCATTACATTGAAGCTACTTTCTTATAAACACTATTTTCTAATAATTTATATTTTATTTTTTTCAGCTTTACAAAAAAATATTAATAAAAAATTTAATTTAATCGTTTAGAAAAATAAAAAAAATTATAATTATTATTAAACAATTGAAACAAATTATTAATATTATTTTTATAATTGTGAATCATTTTGTAAAATAAACCATTTTTATAATGGGTTTGACGGAAATAAAAATATTAGTTGTAAAAACAATTGAACCATATAGCGACGATGCTTCTATGTTAAATGATGAACACATATTAGAATTTAATAACATCCTTAAATCATGTACACCATTCAATATGCAAACATCTCTTTTAGTTCAAAAACAATATAATATTAACTCAGTTCAAATGAATAATGAATACATTCAATTGTTATTTTCTGGAAAATATGAAAAAGGTCATTGGATTTGTATGTATTACAATAATAGAACGATACGCATTAATGATAGTTTAAATGCTAAATATTTGCAAAATGAACATAAAGTATACATCAATAGATTATTTCCAGATAGTCAACAATTAAAAATTGTTTTTGAAACAGTGCAATTTCAAACCAATAGTTATGATTGTGGAATTTTCGCGATAGCTTTTGCTGTCTCTATTGTATTTAATTTATGCCCATGCAGTTTAAACTATGATATTTCCCAAATGCGTTCACATTTACTAAAAATATAAGAAACACGTAGTATTACGATGTTTCCAATTTTACAAAATATAAACTATAATATTTCAACAATACCAATCAAAAGATACATGATTCATATTTGTTGTACCAACATCTCTTTTAGTTCAAAAACAATATAATATTAACTCAGTTCAAATGAATAATGAATACATTCAATTGTTATTTTCTGGAAAATATGAAAAAGGTCATTGGATTTGTATGTATTACAATAATAGAACGATACGCATTAATGATAGTTTAAATGCTAAATATTTGCAAAATGAACATAAAGTATACATCAATAGATTATTTCCAGATAGTCAACAATTAAAAATTGTTTTTGAAACAGTGCAATTTCAAACCAATAGTTATGATTGTGGAATTTTCGCGATAGCTTTTGCTGTCTCTATTGTATTTAATTTATGCCCATGCAGTTTAAACTATGATATTTCCCAAATGCGTTCACATTTACTAAAAATATAAGAAACACGTAGTATTACGATGTTTCCAATTTTACAAAATATAAACTATAATATTTCAACAATACCAATCAAAAGATACATGATTCATATTTGTTGTACTGATGAAAAAAAAATTGAATTTCAATGTAGCAGAAATAAAAATAATAGAATAAAATTTTCAACAGAAATTTAATTCTGAACACCAAACAATAATGAATTTATATAATAAAGATAAAATCATTTCCGTTGATTCTATTACCCCAATGGAAATAGACTATGAAATACCAACTTATAGTTCATTTTATCAAAAAAATAAAAATAAACAATTTAATGATATAGAAATAAAACAGATAAAAATGAAACAGCAAACTATGATAAAAAGGCAAACAATTAGCTGTATCGATATAAAAAATGAACGAGAAAAAGAAGCGTTGCATAAAAAAGAAGCTTATATGAGGAGTAAAGATAGTAATGACGGCAAAATAGAAGAAAAAAAATAAAGAGAAAACAGCAAACCATGATGAAAAGACAAAAATAAATAGTGACGAAATAAAAAATGAACGAGAAAAAGGAGCATTACGAAAAAAAGAAGCTTATTTAAAAAGTAAAAATAGTAATGATGGCAAAATAGAAGAAAAAAAAATAAAGAGAAAACAGCAAACCATGATAAAAAGACAAAAAATAAATAGTGACGAAATAAAAAATGAACGAGAAAAAGAAGCATTACAAAAACAACATATTTATTATAATGAAAATACTGATCAATGTAAAAAAAATGAAAAGAAAAAATTAAATGGAAAAATATTAAACGAAAGTAGAAAAAATGATATCGATAAATTAGTATAAAACCATTTACAAAAAAATTTAAAAAGACGCATATGTATGAAAAATGACAAAGACATGGAAATACCAATCATATTGCTTAAAAAATTAAAAATTGATGAAGGAAAATTTTTTAACGTATATGATAAACCAATTAATACCAAAAAAGGTATAAATTATAAAGAATTAAATAAACGTATTTTAATTAAAAATGAACAATATGTAAAATTAGTAAGTAAATCCAAAATAATAGGTCGAATAGCAAATGTAGATTTTGATGAAAAAATAATTATTGAAAACAATTTAGGTTATATGTCTGAAACTTGTAAACATTGTAATACTAAACATTTTGTTTTTGAATATACACTAGGTAAAGAATTTTCTAATTGTTGTCACAAAGGAAACGTAGATTTACCGAAAATGCCTCCCTATCCGGAAGAATGAAAGCAATTAGCTACAGGAATATCGGAAGATAGTATTAATTTTCGGAAAAATATTCGGCTATATAATAATGCGTTAGCTTTTGCAAGCTTTGGAGCTAATTTTGATAAGTTATCTGAATCTTAAATGAAAATGAAGCTCGGAAATATGGGCATAAGAAATATGCAGCTGAAAGAAAAAGTTTTAAAAATAATTTAGATACAAAATTAGAATTGTCAAGTAAATTAGATAGCTTAATTAGAAATGTTAATCCTTATGCTAAAGCTTATAAAATGATGTATGAGGTAGAAAAAGAAAAATTAGAATATTAGAAGAAAAATTAGATAAAAATATATATATAATGAAGCTACTTGTAATGAAGTTGCAATGGTATTTGTAGGAAAAAATGGACTGCCTACTTCAGAGCGGGATATAGTTATATATTCAAAATATGACAATCCAATTAGTATTCCTTTAATAAGTAAACACACTGATCCAATGACATACCCACTTATTTATCCAAATGGAGGATATGGATGGATGCCTAATATGAAATGCAAATATAAGAAAAACAATATTTCATGTTTGCAATTTTATAATTACAGACTTTCTATGAGAAATGGATTTAATCCATACCTTAATATGGGAAAAGTTTCTCAACAGTTTACAATTGATGCATTTGTAAAAGTTGAACAATCAAGATTATATTTTGTAAAGAAAAACCAAGATATTTTAAGAAGCGATTATTATAAAGGCGTAATGGATTATTTACACAAGAAAAAAGAATCTGAAAATATAAAAATTGGAAAAATGTTTATTTTGCCATCAAATTTTGTAGGAAGTTCAAGATTCCTAAAACAAAATTACATTGACTCAATGAGTATAGTAAATCGTTACGGAAAACCTGACTTATTTATAACAATGACATGTAATCCAAACTGAAAAGAAATAACTGAACATTTAAAAAAATATGAAACTGTAATTGATAGACCAGATTTAGTATTGAAGGTATTTCATAAAAAAATAAAAGAATTTAAAGAATTGGTAATTAAGCAAGGTGTTTTAGAGAAATTGTATCGCCTACACTTATGGTATCGAATTTCAAAAACGTGGACTTCCTCACATGCATATGCTATAAATTTTAGATAAAAATTATAACATTAATACTCCCGGAAAAGTAGATGAACGCATAAACGCAGAAATTCCAAACGAAGATATCTATCCACGGTTGTATAATATTGTAAAACAGTTTATGATTCATGGACCCTGTGGAGAGCAAAACATGAGTTCACCTTGCATGAGTAAAGACACAAAAAAATGTACGAAACATTTTCCAAAAAAATTTAATAACAAAACAACTTTTAATTCATCAGGATATCCATTATATATAAGAAGAAATGATATCAAAAAAATCAATTATAAAGGTAAATACCACAATAGAATAGCTGATAATCGGTTTGTTGTTTCGTATAATCCTTATTTATTGTTAAAATTTAATTGTCACATTAATGTCGAAGTATGCTCAACAGTTTAATGTATAAAATACTTATTTAAATAGTGTTATAAAGGACATGACTGTGCGAACATAGAAATACGTGACACAGGTATCAGATCAAAAGACAGTTCTAATTTAACTCATGATGAAGATATTGAAAGCAATGAATATAATACTATTAGAATACCCTCTACACGAACTTTCACATACCATAATAAGATTAGCTATTCACAATGAAGATGAACAAGAAGTGTATTTTAAAGAAGGAAAAGAAACAGAAATTTAAAAAAAAATGTAGAAACGACATTAACAGCATACTTAAAATTAAATCAAATCGATTCTGATGCACGAAATTATTTAGATTCCGAAATACCATTAAATTATATATTTGATAATAATTCAAAAACATGGAATAAAAGAAAAAAAAACAAAAAGCCTGTATTAAGCAGAATGTATTTAGTGAATCCAAAGGATCGAAAACGATATTTTATAAGATTATTACTTTTACATGTCAAAGGAATATCATCATTTCAGGATTTACGTACTGTTGATGATATAATTTATTCTACATTTTATGAAGCTTCTATAGCTAGACATTTGGTTAATGAAGATAAAGAATGGGACAGATGTTTGGAAGAAGCAACACAAGTACACTTTCCTACTGCTCTTTGTGAATTATTTGCATATATTTATATTTTTCACAATCCTATTAATGCAAGAGATTTGTACGAAAAATAGAAACACTTTTTTTACCACCCAAAATATGAACAAAATGCTGATGAAAACCTAGCATTAAACATTATTGATAAGAACCTACAATTGAATGGATATTCTTTAAATAATTTTAATTTACTCGTTATATCTACATTTATAGAAGATTATGCTGATAAATCAACAACACATAACAAAAGTTGCACATTTACTGAAATAAACGTCAAAGTAAATTCTTTAAAAAATCATAACAAAGACATTTTTGATACTATCGTGCAACTTTTAAAAATTAAAGACAAAAAAAGCTTTTTTATTGATGGACCAGGAGGAAGTGGGAAAAGCTGTTTACTTAATGTTCTAATAGACTATCTTAAATTCTCAAACATTTCATTTTTATGTGTTGCTTGGACAGGGATTGCAGCAAATTTATTACATAACGGGAAAACAGTACACACAACATTTAAACTACCACTTAATATCACAGAATGTACTATATGTAATATTAAATCTAATTCAATAGATGGTAAAAATTTAAAAGAAGTTCCAATTATAATATGGGATGAAATATCTATGACATCGAAATATGCTTTTGAAGCAGTCAATCGCCTATTTCAAGATATATGTAATAATAAAAAAATATTTGGTGGTAAAATGTTGGTTGTTTCAGGCGATTTTAGGCAAACATTACCAGTTATACGACATAGTAGTCGTACTGAAGTTATTGAAAATTCAGTTAAAAACAGTTACTTATTGCCGAATTTTATACGTATGACACTAAATGAAAATCTTCGAGTGACAGATAATGACAATTATTTTAGACAATGGGTATTAAATGTAGGTGAAGGTAAACGTTTAAATATGTATGAAGAAGAAAATGAACTGCTTGAAATCCCTCTTGATTTAATAACAAAAGAAAATGATATGCACTGCAGAAATTTTTGGAAACGAAATAAAAATAAATGATAAAGATTTAAATGATAAAGTTATATTAGCCTTCACCAACAACGACGTAATTGAAATAAATAATAAAATTTTGGCTATAATGGAAGGGCAAATTATTGAATACTTAAGTGTAGATACAGCAGAAGATGATAATGGAGAAAACTTAGATGTCATGTTACCTACAGAATTTCTTAATTCCCTTACACCTAATGGACTTCCTCTACATAAATTACAATTAAAAGTAGGTGCAATAGTAATTCTTCTAAGAAATTTAAATGTGAATGAAGGTCTTTGTAATGGAACAAGATTATTAGTAACAAAACTGATGAAACATTTAATTAAAGCAGAAATTATAAGCGGAAAAAAAATTGGAAAATTAGTTTTAATACCAAGAATCACTTTGTCACCATCTAAAGAAGATATACCATTCAACATGCGCAGAAAACAATTTCCCATTCGATTAGGTTTTGCAATGACTATTCACAATATGACAAATCACAAGGACAGTCATACAAACAAGTTGGTATCTATTTACCATCTCCAATTTTTAGCCATGGTCAATTATACGTAGCTCTTTCAAGAGCTAAAAGTAGAAAAAATTTAAAAATATTACTGTTAAACAATGCAAAAATAGAAAATGATACATTAAAAAATAAACACAAAATTTACACTAACAATATAGTGTTTAAAAAAGTATTGTAAATGTGTAGACGAAAATTTATACACATTTTATATAAATTTTATAAATAAATAAAAATGGAAGTATGAAAAAAAACATTAAAATATTACAACTATTGAATGATTAAAGTGAATATGCATTGAAAAAATATATGATTCTTAAAATGTATACCTTACTAGCACATCCTCGCCGTAAGAGTCGAATACAATATTCATATGTTGGCTAACGCTGGAAGCATAAATATATTTAACGGAGCGTGTGTTACAACTATACACGAAAAATCTAAATGACTTCAGTTCAACATGTCTTGGTCCGCAGAAACGACATCAGGTTTTCATCAAATACACTATCCAAGAGCCTAACTCTCATCCAATAATGTATAAATAGTTATTAAAAATTATCAAATAAAACGAAAACATTGGAAAGTCGACACAAAACATATGGAGTTCTCGCATCTTTTCAACTCGTCTACGCTAGATCAAGATTCGAGATGCCTTTTTGAAACGATTGCCTGCTCATATACTATAAAGGACCCCTGCAATAATGATGAAAATGGAGTCGAAATCTCACGAATGATTGACATTTGACGGATTCTTTGAATGTCACGAAATAATTGATAGTCATTAGATGATCAAGTTTTCAGTTGAACTTTATTTTCAGTTCTGTCTTTGATGTTTTTTTTAATCTATAACCACTTTTAAAAAACCATAATATTGGAAAGTCGTCACAAAATATATCGAGTTCTCACACTCTTTTCAATCGTCTGTACAATAGTAGTTACATGTAATTTTAAAGAAATTTTGATTAATTTTAAAACTTTGGTAGTTAACTATCATATTTTGTTTATTTCTTAATTTTTTTTTACAAAAACGACATCTCAGTCACCACATTAATTATACCATAATCCTCTTCGCAATGCGCAAATTATCATTGTTGGTGTTAAGGGTAGAGTACGGTTATAAAAATATTTTTGTAATTTTTATAAAATATTATGTGAAATGTCATGTTTATAAAATATATTATAAAAAATATAAAAATATAATTTTTGATTATTTTTAACACATTCATTAAGTAAAATTTTAAAATATTATCAAAAATAGGCTTAAAACAGGTGCAAATACAAAAAACTCCTTGCAGGATAAAAGTTGTCGAAGGGCTTTAATTCAAGAAAATTTAAATTTATATGCATATAAACTTCAACTTTACACAGCGAATGTGGTGTATCTATAAAAATGCAATTTCTGCCTTGATAAACCCAATTGGTTTACTAATTATTTAAAAAATGTAATGTTTTTCATTTAAAAAATGAACATAAAAATGTCACATTTAACTTTAAAGAAAAAAGGCTGTGTAACTATTTTACATATACTCATCTAAAATAAGCACGATCAAAATACAACCAAGTGAGCGTTAGCGAGCGAGGTATCTGTTGCTACTATTAAAATTATAGTACTTGTTATTTAGATTCATTTCTAAAAATTAAATATTTACCAAATACTTGGCTTTATTGTCATTAAGATTTGGGTGGTGCACGAGAGTCATGTAAGAATATTAGTGATATGTATATAGCCTTTCATGAATAGTAAAATCATAGCTGTGAATGGTTATCCATTATTTACATTCATTATATAAAATTAATTAGTTATCAGGTATCTTGCTTTATAGTCGTTGATATATGATTTATATTATAAAATATACTCTATATTTGCGAGTAGATTTATTTCCCGATTTTGAGATATTGTCTTCGTAATTAAAATCGATTCGGTATATGCATGAAGAAGAGCGGCAGGCCAGTTGTTAAAAATAAGTATATTTACGACGAAATCAACTACGTATGCATAACCAGAAAATAAAGAACGACGCGACCTTACATACTTTGAGTAGTCTTTTCTTAAATATTAATAATGAAAGTTGGAACGTTTGTGAAATTGTTTAAAATAAATAGCTGTATATTTACTTATTTTGAAAATGTTTAGTATTATTCTAAACTGAGACAAGCTAAATTATTAAAATATTAGATATTATTCAACAAAATAATTTATTGTACTTTTTTAAACAACGAAAATTAATTATTATCATAATTGTTATTGTCAAAATTTTCAAAACGTTTTAATGAAAATAAAATCATGCTACTTTTTATTTCATTTAAATAATACTTTTACGCTAGGTTAATTGCATGACATAATATATACTTTTACTATACTTTTACTTTATATATATAATTATATGATATATAATACTACCCTTTTTTATATTTTCATATAAAAAAGTGTGCGTCGTCTGCTATACGGATCAAAATGTGAAATTATTGTGGCTATGTAGGCACAGAACATGCATAAGATGTATTTCGCAAATTCATCGAAGAAACTGTCCATTATGTCGAACGTACATCGAATCGTATCAGCGTGAGGAAACAGTTCCAGTTGTTGAAATACAAACAAAAAGTGTATAATGTAAAAAACATAACGTAAATTAAGATTAATATTCCCTCAGCAACATCGACTGTGCCGAACAATGCCAAAAATCAAAATACACGACTCTCCAGGGACTTAAGGTCAACAAAAGTATAACAAAACTCACCCAGTGGTTGCAATAAAAATTTCATTGAAAGCACCATGCAATTTTCAATCCAAAAGGCATGCATCACTCCCCTGCAGCATGCATACATTATAAATTTTAAGGTCATATGACCAGCCGCGGTGGTTCATGGGTAGAGCTCCCGACTCTCACACCGAGGGCCGTGGGTTCGATCCCAGACGTGTACCTCTGAAAATTTTTTCATGTGCATTTTTCGAACACCGCGACTCAGTGGCTCGGCGTGTCACTATAATGTGACGCCAGTTCAGGTGCGCGTGTGTTTCGTGCACTTGTCAGTGCATGAGAGGCACGGGCATCTGAACTATAGGGAACGTTAGGGACGCGAAGATGTAAAGAGGATCGCGGTGGTTCCATCGGGAGGACAGGAAACTGTAATTATTAGACTAATTACAGTGACCGATGATATCTTCCGATGGACACAAGCACCACTGTTTCAACTACATGTGCTTTGTTTACAGACACACCGTTCACCTCCGTCGCTGATTAGCCCTGGCAGCATAAATAGAGCGACGTTAAATAACAAAAAAAAAAAAAAAAGATTAATATTAAATATTAATGTATTATTAAATTTAAGTTCTACAATTCATGTTAATATTATTATTCTGATGTAATTTTATTTAATTGTATGGTGTACATATGAACATTTTTACATATATATGTAACGCGGTGATCACAATGAGTTTTTGCGCATCAGTTGCACGAAGCACTAACTATTTGTTCCTAATTTTACGTTTTCTAATATAAAAACTAACGAAAACCGGTATTGTAGAAACTAATGCTTAAATTTCTGAAAGTTACGGACTAATAAAGCAAATTTTCAATAAAAACCCTTTTCACTTTGATCGCTGATCACTCATCAGCTGTTTTAGATAGCGGTTCAGATTTAGGTTCAAAATACCGGAACAAATAGTTTCCATTAAAAAAAGTAATTTGTTTTTGGTAATTTGACGCCAAGGTATGAAGGAAACAACAATGGTAAGAAATTTTAATCAAAATTTTGCTATAAAATTACACACTTATATTATCTAACAAATTTCACATTTCTTTTGTCTATTATAAATTGACGCTAAATTATAAAAAAAATACGTTAATTTTAAATCAAATTATTTATTTGTATGAAATTGATATTTTTATCAATATTTATAACACAGTATATCGAAGTAACAAATGCAAATTTGATTTCTTTCTATACAGATTATTTAATATTCACTAATTTTTTGCCAGTTTAGGATAAATAACCGTCGTATGTAAGTGGTTAATTTGGCCAATTCTATCACTCAAAATTCGCCAATTTCAAAAAAATTGGTAAAATATTTGTCAAAAACTACTAAACTTTTCGACCAGAGTTCTTTAAAATTAATGTCTTTGCTTTTGCATTTATTATATTGTTAAAATATGTATACCTTTTTTTAATTCTAATAAACCTTTCGAAACTTTTTCAAACACTTTTTTTGCACAAAAAATGTATTTTTTATATAACTATAAATTTATATAATATATATAATAATATTTTTGAACAACTATCAACATTGTAATTGTAAAGATAATAGAAAATATTGATGGTTTAAAGATATTCATAAAATGGAATGTTCGAGTCCTTAATTATTTTATTAAATGGTTACAAATGCTATTTCCGATTTCGTAATGATAGCCATTAATTGTAAAGTTTTTAGTTCATAACAATTTAATTGTTAATGTACAATTCTTCATGTTTTCAGTTTATGTTACAATAAATGAAGAAAACTGTTATTCTTTCCAATGTTTACGATACAAACTTTGAATTATTTATTATATTATTATTAGTTATTACCGATTTTAGCTCTTACAGAAAACCGCTGTCAATTCATTGTTATGTAGCTTCCTCAAAATTAATGTACCAATATTCTATATAATATATTATTTAAATATGTAATTTAATTAATTCTAATAAAATTACCTAATTTGTTTCGAAAATTATTTATTAAATTTAAATATTAAGAACAAAAAATAATTATAATACACAAGAAAATAAAATTTTTTACATTATGATTTATACTAAATAGATGCAAGTATAATATTGATAAATTGCTCTCCATTGTGTATTTCATTTAGTAGTCTGATCGAATGTGGAAGTCAATGGTTTTTTTAAGGTGATTAAAAAAAGGCTTACAAGTAACCTTATCCAACAAAATACTTTAGAATTTGTACATCTTACAGATATTATAGTGGTGTAGTTTTATGATTTATTGAAGTCAATTTACTGTTTAGTTTTAGAAATATCATCGTTAAAAAATTTTTAAGAAAATATGTAAAAAATAAATAACAGCAAAATCCGGAAGTTCGTTTTAGCTGTATATAAGGCAGTGCCACGTACTCATGCTTGCCTCGGGTGCGCGACACGCGCTCCTTGATTTCTACTAATTTCCGGAACAATAACTGGTTGGATTAGGAAAATAGTAGGACTTTTAGCTACCAACAAGACTATAGTTTTTCAAAATTTCAAGTAGATCGAAAGCGTTCTACTCACGGAAAAGCGACAATAAAAAACGCAAATTTTGGTTTTTATTTTGTAACAAAAATTAAATAATAAAATGACTTGAAATTTTATATTATATAAACATTATATATTACAGTATATAATTACAGTATATAATTTGTCTTTTTAAAAAACAAAAAAGATATACAGCTAACTTAAAATTTACTTTTTGAGAGAATAGGTTTTTTAGTTTCTACAAATTAAATTAAGTCCAATTTAACAATACAATTTATAGCTTTAAAAATATTTAAAGTTTCATTTTTTAAAAATCGAAAATGTATTATAAAACAAAAACGTATCTTTGAATCGAAAGCAAGATTGTTTTCCCGAATTCAAAATTTAAAAACAGTTCTATACATCCAATCTGATCGATATTGATCAAGTAGTTCCAGGAATATGCGGCGGTATACATACACACAATATGTTTTTAAAAAATCAAAAATTTTACAATTACAAAGCTTCCTCCATGAGGAAGAGAATAATATTTTTTTATTAATTAACATTATTTAACACTAACATTATCGTGATTTAGAGTAAAACTAAACATTAATATGTGCTACGTCAATCGAAGTTTGTAATAATAGTAAAGGAAAAATTTGACTATGAAAGAATCAAGAAAATTAAACATTCACGTTTACGAATAACAAATCGTTGAAAGTCCTAAGTTGTGCAACTGCTTGGTAAGAATAAGGCCGTCGATTGTAATCCGAATCAGGAGTATTACATTTTTCTTGTAAAGTTTTATAATTTACATTTTTTAATAATCATAAAATGTGTGTATATATATGAAATATTCCACGTGAAGTGGTCCGATCAAAATTTTAAAATGCACCAAATTTTTGGTACACATTGGAAATGTTTTTCAGAATACAGAAAAAAATTTTTAGGTACTGGAATCATTCGTTGCTAATTATGTCTAGAATTTATCCTTCAGGGTTAGAATTTCTAGTCTCAAGGTCAATGTCACATAAACTACATGTCAGTATTCAACTTCAGAAAAGCGTGAGTGCGCCACAATTGATGTTTTTTCCAAAAATCTAAAAAAAGCTTGAAGCAATACCTTTCAAATGGTTTGAAGCATTTTTATGGCCTTCAATTCTGTAAAAAGTTATGATAATTTAAAGAAAGACAAAATTTTGCAAAAAATTCACAAATATTTCGTGGTCTAAGTAAAGCCATTTTAAAGAGATACATTTTCATCCTATCTTTTTAGCTTCACCGTAGTCACGTAAAATGAATACTAAATTAGCGATAATCAATAAATAAAATAGCAACCTATAATTATTATTATTATTATTATTATTATTATTATACGTGTATATGAATGAATGAAAATTACGAACACATACGACGTGACGTCATAGATGGCGAAGGAGAAAATTTCGTTCGGAAAGTGAGTCAACATAAAAGTGTAAGTATTTTAATATATTATACATATATAGATGTTTTTTTTTGCAACTTTCAACTGTGGAAGATTAAGGATTTGTGAAATATATAGTTGCTTTTTTCAAACGCTGTGCGCGGAAGCTCGACTTTACAGCCATCTACATTGATCCTAAAGATATCGATTTACGCACGCTTCAGAGGTATGCGAGGGGAATTTGAATATTACTCTAGCAATTGTTTTGATTAATTCGGGCGAGTAAAATAACATAACCGTGTATTTAAGGTTAAGTAACTAAGTAAATGTGAGGATGACAGAAAATAGTTCAAAGTCAGATGACATCTCAGATTATGAAGACGAAATTCCTCCTGAAATACTTCAATCGGCAAAAGAAGTATTCCTTGATATACTGCCTGATAAATCAAAACGATTGTATGTTGCGACGTATAATAATTTCAAAAAATGGCGTTCATTAAAAAAAACAACATTGTTGGTTGAAGAGGTGTTTTTAGCGTATTTTAAAGAGATTTCAATAGCAGTTGCACCGCCAACATTGTGGAACCGATTCTCGATGCTATAGGTCACAGTGAAGACATTTGATAAAATAGATATCGGAAATTATTTTCAATTGGTAGCTTATATTAAAAAAAAGAATGCAAAATATATTAAAAAAAAAATCAAAAACTTTCCCGGTCGACAATATTACAAGTTACTGTAATAATGCACCTGACGAAGCTCATCTAGCAAAAAATGTAACATTTTTTTCAAATGATTTGCAATTATTTATTATCGCACTAACCGCAAAAGCATGTTAAAAAAATTGTTTTGCTGATCGTACATAGTTTGAACATTTTTACTTCAAAGCATATTTTAAATACATTATTGTTTACAGACGCTTCAAATTTTTGGAATTCTTGGTGCGTTAAGGCGTGTAGAATTATCGAATATGTCAGTAGATGGTGTCGAAGATGATTTAAGTACTCTATTGGTACGTGTTCCAATCACAAAGAACAATATTCCTCGTTTTTTCTCAATTCACGGAGAATTTTACAAAATTTGTAAAAAATACATAAGCTTACGACCCGTTGGTATTGACAATCACAAAAGGTTTTTTTTACATTACTTTAATGGAAAATGCACTCGACAACCTATCGGTGTCAATACAATAGGTCAAATCCCTAAACAAATTGCAATTTAGCTATCGTTAGTAGACCCGCAATTACACACCGGTCATAGTTTTCGACGAACATCTGCAACTTTACTAGTCGACGGAGGAGGAGATATCAGTGATTTGAAAAGACACGGCGGTTGAAAGTCGACTACAGTAGCTGAAGGTTATATCGATGAATCGATGCGCCACAAGGAGGAGGTACATACAAAAATAACCAAAGGAATTTTTCTAAAGCAGACCGAGACAATTTCCATATCTAATGCGAATGAAAATGAAGATCGAAATAAAGGCGCATCTACGTCCACAATAATTTACGAACGACAGAGCCAACATGTAGAACGAGAATCATCATTTAATAAGACTGATCAATTATACGATGATGACGAATTGGCCGACAGTCTAATTGGAAATGACATTTATAAACAAACGTACACCCAGCAGTCTACGTGTGGTTCATCGTTAAGAAAGCGCCAAAAAGATACCACTACGGAGCAGCATGAACTGCTTTCTTTGCAAAACGATAAGCATGTTACACTACAATTTCATAATTGCAATGTTACTGTTAATATTTATAATAACAATAATAAAACCGAATGATAAAACTAAGTATACAGTTAAATCCTGATTTGTATTTATCATTAATTTTAAATATATGCACTGTAGTTTCATTCAACATCCTACATTTTTTTCTCTATTCTGTCGAGCTCCGCGCACTCGTTTGAAAAAGTAGTATACGCAACTCGTGCGATAGAATGGCGACTTACACACGAGTGTGAGTTCAGCGAACTCACAACGCGTGCGTAAATCGCCGTCCCTTCGCACTAGTTGCGTAATATACTATTTATCGTTTCACTGTGCATAGTTAAAATGAATGAGGCCTGCGATGGCTCAGTCGTTAGAGCGATGGGCTCGTAGCTGAATGCTTCGAGTTCGATTTCCGATCTCTCGGTTGATAAAAGCAACACTGAAGAATCAATTTTACAAATGATTATTTCAAATGTAGTATTAAGGTTAGCAAGCTTTGTATCAGATGCTTCAATACGACCATGTTAAATACTAATTTCGAAAGCATTATATGCTTGATCGAGCTAGATTCAAGTATTCTGCTTAGTAACCTAGTGCCTAAGTCGACTTTGTAAATTGAGTTGCAAATTCACCTTCAAGTAAACCACATGCCATATATTTTAATAACAGCACAAGCACTGTCAATGCTTTCACTTGTAACTGTTGATTTGTAAGATGAATAAGAGAAATTAGTATAAAAATAAGAACTTGCTGAAGAAATTTTTCTCTTTATTTGATAGAATCAAAATTTAAAATCATTTATTAAAAAAAATGTTCGCAATGTCACCAAGTGATAAATGATTTAATAACAATGATGGAACACTGCACATTTACACTTGCATTGATGTTGTTTTTTGACAGCCCACATTCCACAAGCACAACCATAATACGAAAATTGACATAGCGCCATCTTATGGTCCCACTATCAAAATCATATATATATATATATATGTGCGTGTGTGTGTATGTGTGTAAATTCTTTTAGACTAAATGGTTTCACACTATTCTCAGTTTTCAAATTTTAAAGATTTGTTTAAAATATTACATAAAATTGGGCTGTGGTATCAAAATATCAAATTCTGAAAAAAAATATATGAATTTATTTTTTGAATATTCGTGTACGCATAACGATCGTAGCACCACAGCAACATTACGGTAAAAACTAAATCATAAAATATAAGGAAAATTTTTCCTCAACTTTTCACATTTTCAAAACCAGAGACCAATTCTGTGTAAAATTATACGTAATCTGTCCACATTTGGTGTAAATCGCTTCAGTAATAACTGAAAATAGTGCGAAACTGTGATTTGTTGAGAACCTATATTTTGAATCAATTTTTTTATTTCATATTTATTTTTTTCGTAATTTTGGCATCAGAGCTCAATTCTTGGATCTACTTTATGCAAACTGACAAAATTTGGTGTCATTGCATTCAGAAATAAAAGATAATAGTGCGAAACCATAATTACGTAAGCGAGCCAAATATATATGGATCTGAAGTTTACATCGTTGGAATCCAACGAAATTTCAAAATTTTAAATTTCCAACTAAAAACCATTAGAATGCATTAAAAGTCATATAAAATGACAAAAGTAAAAGAAATACACCAAGAAAACCCAAATTTAACACCAGGGGGTGGATTTAAGGGGTACACGCATATAACACATTAGCGATATACACGTTAGGTAAGGTAATCTCTCTATGTATCTCACTAAAATATCCTCTACAACAGCTCACACTTCATATATAAACATACATGAGTAAGAAAAGATAGTATAGACGTTATCAATGCCCGGAAGTGGAGGTCGACTAGGTATAAGGGTAGTTATTCCCCCCTCCCCCGTAGAGCGAAAAACACTCTTCAACATTTAAATTAACAAGATTAGCTTCTCTTAGTATTAGAAGATGTAGGAAAAGTTTGATCGTTTCGAAAAAGATAGAAGGGTAGTTTAGGAGGGATGAAGAGTGTCATTTTTACTATTTTCATCGGTTTTCTCGAAATTTCAAACTGTTGTCATCCTCTAATTTTCTTTATATTGAAAAGCTAAGTTTGTCTTAGTATTAGAAACATGTAGGAAAAGTTTGATCGTTCGGAAAGGATAGAAGGGTAGTTTATGAGGAATGGATAGTGTCATTTTTGCCCTAAATAAGTTCTTTTAAGCGGTTTACTCGAAATTTCAAACTGTTGTTATCCTTTAATTTTTTTTATACTCATAGGTTAAGTTTATCTAAGTATTAGAAAGATGTAGGAAAAGTTGGATCATACGGAAAAAGATAGAAGGGTAGTTTACAAGGAATGAAGAGTGTCATTTTTGCCCTAAAAGCGCTATTTTCATCGGTTTTCTCGAAATTTCAAACTGTTGTCATCCTTTAATTTTCTTTATATTGATAAGCTAGGTTGTCTTAGTATTATAAACATGTAGGAAAAGTTTGATCGTTCAGAAAAAGATAGAAGGGTAGTTTATGAGAGTGAAAAGTGTAATGTTTTCCCCAAATACGCTATTTTCAGCGGTTACTCGAAATTTCAAACAGTGATTCGATATAAACAATGAATATTGTGCTTTTACGGCAAAAATGACACATTTCATCCCTCATAAACTACCCTTGTATCTTTTTCCGAACGATCAAACTTTTCCATATCTGTGTAATACGAATACAAGCTTAACTTGTTAGTTTCACGAACAGTGAAAGATGGGAACATTTTGAAATTTTGAGAAAACCGATGAAAATAGCGAATTTGGTGCAAAAATGACACATTTCATCCCTTGTAACTATCTTCTTATACTAAGAGAAACTCAACTTATCAATATAAAGAAAATTAAAGGATGACAACAGATTGAAATTTCGAGTAAACCGATGAAGACAGCATATTTACGGCAAAAATGACGATTTTCATCCCTTATAAACTACCCTTCTATCGTTTTCCGAACGATCAAACTTTTTCTACATGTGTCTATTACTAAGCTACACAAATTTATTAATATTTTACTTTTACGCTCAAACAAATTATTTTTGTGGAAAATTTGCACACGTTTTTAAACGGGGAAAACATAAATGTTGAAGTTTTTCTGCTTTATGATAAATAACTTTTATTGTGAGGACGTCGAAGCCATTTTTTTTTACCGACAGAGCCGCGATATCGGTAAAATACTTTGTCGGTAAAAAAAAATGGCTTCGATGTCCTCACAATAAAAGTTATTTATCATAAAGCAGAAAAACTTTACCATTTATGTTTTCCCCGTTTAAAATACGTGTGCAATTTTTCCACAAAAATTATTTGTTTGAGCGTAAAAGTAAAATGTTATATTCATAAATTAGGTAGCTAAAAAGATTCCAAAAGATGCTAGAAACTAACTATTTGAATTTATCTTAGCTTAAATTAGAAGATAGTAATTTTTGCAAAAAAAATACGCAAATAAGTTCAAAAATATCCCAGAATTGGGGCAGTTTTGAACAAAATGCTTCTTTCAACCGTAGAATAAACCGTCCTATCGATAAAAATAACATAATAATAATATTTTAGTACCGGAAAATCCATAAAACTCGTGAAATTAATAAATTACTCATATGGTCTCGGTAGATTGTAAATTTAATTTAATTAGAAAGTTAATTTACAGTCGATTAAAGCTTACAAATACGTTAAAATTTCAATTATATAACTTCCAATAGATTTCAAAAAACGTTAACAACTAATAGAAAATAAAATATAATATCGTGGAACAGTTAGCAGCAAAAAGGAGCAGCTCGAATCATCGGAATTTGGCGCATTCGGTCGCTCGCATTCCTTTCCCTTCCAGCCGCCGAATCAGTACCGCAGTAGATCGCGCCTAGAGCGCACCCTGCCCCTTAACCAAGGGGTATTTTACTAACAGTTTCGGGAGTATCTTTTTTACGCGCCTCTCTCAATTGTGCATTTTATGTGCTACGTGAAGGTATCATTTTGATAATAATTATTAAATAAATATAAGAATAGATCAAACTGCGATTAAAAAAATCTTAGAATGTTTATGGTGATGGAGTGTAAAATAAAGTTTTGGTTTCTTTCACTAATCCAAAAAAATATAATAAAAATATTTCAGTATCATTTTAATATGAAAAATTCCTAAAATTAATAAAATATTTATATAGTCTCGGTAGATTATAAATAGACAAAGACGATTTTCAGTAAGCAGTAAAATTATTATGATTCCATAAATGCTTAAAATACAGTTTAATTTCAATTTTATAACTTTAAATAGGTTTCAAAAAATGGTAAATAGAAATATAAATTAATAAATCGAGGAGTAGTTAGCAGAAAAAAGGAGCCACTCGAATCATCGGAATTTGGCACATTCGGTCGCTCGCATTCCTTTCCCTTGCAGCCGCCGAATCATTACCGCAGTAGATCGCACCCAGAGCGCATCCTGCCCCTTAACCAAGGGGTATTTTACTAACAGTTTCGGGAGTATCTTTTTTACGCGCCTCTCTCAATTGTGCATTTTGTGTGCTACGTGAAGGTATCATTTTGATAATAATTATTAAATAAATATAATGATAGATCAAACAGCGATTAAAAAATCTTTAAATGTTTATATTGATGAAGTGTAAAATAAATTTTTGGTTTATTTCACTAATCCAAAAAAATACATTAAAAATATTTCAGTATCATTCTAATATGAAAAATTCCTAAAATTAATAAAATATTTATATAGTCTCGGTAGATTATAAATAGACAAAGACGATTTTCAGTAAGCAGTAAAATTATTATGATTCCATAAATGCTTAATAAACATTATAATTTCAATTTTACTTCTTTAAATAGGTTTCAAAAAATGGTAAATAGAAATATAAATTGATAAATCGAGGAGTAGTTAGCAGCAAAAAGGAGCAGCTCGAATCATCGGAATTTGGCGCATTCGGTCGCTCGCATTCCTTTCCCTTCCAGCCGCCGAATCAGTACCGCAGTAGATCGCGCCTAGAGCGCACCCTGCCCCTTAACCAAGGGGTATTTTACTAACAGTTTCGGGAGTATCTTCTTTACGCGCCTCTCTCAATTTGCATTTTGTGTGCTACGTGTAGGTATCATTTTGATAATAATTATTAAATAAAAATAATAATAGATCAAACCGCGATTAAAAAAATCTTTAAATGTTTTATGGTGATGAAGTGTAAAATAAATATTTGGTTTCTTTTACTAATCCAAAAAAATATAATAAAAATATTTCAGTATCATTTTAATATGAAAAATTCCAAAAATTAATAAAATATTTATATAGTCTCGGTAGATTATAAATAGACAAAGACGATTTTCAGTAAGCAGTAAAATTATTATGATTTCATAAATGCTTAAAAACATTATAATTTCAATTTATAACTTAAATAGTTTTCAAAAAATGGTAAATAGAAATATAAATTAATAAATCGAGGAGTAGTTAGCAGAAAAAAGGAGCCACTCGAATCATCGGAATTTGGCACATTCGGTCGCTCGCATTCCTTTCCCTTCAGCCGCCGAATCAGTACCGCAGTAGATCGCGCCCAGAGCGCATCCTGCCCCTTAACCAAGGGGTATTTTACTAACAGTTTCGGGAGTATCTTCTTTACGCGCCTCTCTCAATTGTGCATTTTGTGTGCTACGTGAAGGTATCATTTTGATAATAATTATTAAATAAATATAATAATAGATCAAACCGCGTTTAATAAAATCTTGGAATGTTTATGGTGATGAAGTGTAAAATAAATTTTTGGTTTCTTTCACTAATCCAAAAAAAATATAATAAAAATATTTCAGTATCATTTAATATGAAAAATTCCTAAAATTAATAAAATATTTATATAGTCTCGGTAGATTATAAATAGACAAAGACGATTTTCAGTAAGCAGTAAAATTATTATGATTCCATAAATGCTTAAATACAGTTTAATTTCAATTTTATAACTTTAAATAGGTTTCAAAAAATGGTAAATAGAAATATAAATTAATAAATCGAGGAGTAGTTAGCAGAAAAAAGGAGCCACTCGAATCATCGGAATTTGGCACATTCGGTCGCTCGCATTCCTTTCCCTTGCAGCCGCCGAATCATTACCGCAGTAGATCGCGCCCAGAGCGCATCCTGCCCCTTAACCAAGGGGTATTTACTAACAGTTTCGGGAGTATCTTTTTACGCGCCTCTCTCAATTGTGCATTTTGTGTGCTACGTGAAGGTATCATTTTGATAATAATTATTAAATAAATATAATGATAGATCAAACCGCGATTAAAAAAATCTTTGAATGTTTATGGTGATGAAGTGTAAAATAAATTTTTGGTTTCTTTCACTAATCCAAAAAAATATAATAAAAATATTTCAGTATCATTTTGATATAAAAAATTCCTAAAATTAATAAAATATTTATGTAGTCTCGTTAGATTATAAATAGACAAAGACGATTTTCAGTAAGCAGTAAAATTATTATGATTTCATAAATGCTTAAAAAACATTATAATTTCAATTTTATAACTTTAAATAGGTTTCAAAAAATGGTAAATAGAAATATAAATTAATAAATCGAGGAGTAGTTAGCAGAAAAAAGGAGCCACTCGAATCATCGGAATTTGGCACTTTCGGTCGCTCGCATTCCTTTCCCTTCCAGCCGCCGAATCAGTACCGCAGTAGATCGCGCCCAGAGCGCATCCTGCCCCTTAACCAAGGGGTATTTTACTAACAGTTTCGGGAGTATCTTTTTTACGCGCCTCTCTCAATTGTGCATTTTATGTGCTACGTGAAGGTATCATTTTGATAATAATTATTAAATAAATATAAGAATAGATCAAACTGCGATTAAAAAAATCTTAGAATGTTTATGGTGATGGAGTGTAAAATAAAGTTTTGGTTTCTTTCACTAATCCAAAAAAATATAATAAAAATATTTCAGTATCATTTTAATATGAAAAATTCCTAAAATTAATAAAATATTTATATAGTCTCGGTAGATTATAAATAGTCAAAGACGATTTTCAGTAAGCAGTAAAATTAATATGATTTCATAAATGCTTAAAAAACAGTATAATTTCAATTTTATAACTTTAAATAGGTTTCAAAAATGGTAAATAGAAATATAAATTAATAAATCGAAGAGTAGTTAGCAGAAAAAAGGAGCCACTCGAATCATCGGAATTGGGCACATTCGGTCGCTCGCATTCCTTTCCCTTCCAGCCGCCGAATCAGTACCGCAGTAGATCGCGCCCAGAGCGCATCCTGCCCCTTAACCAAGGGGTATTTTACTAACAGTTTCGGGAGTATCTTCTTTACGCGCCTCTCTCAATTGTGCATTTTGTGTGCTACGTGAAGGTATCATTTTGATAATAATTATTAAATAAATATAATAATAGATCAAACCGCGTTTAAAAAAATCTTTAAATGTTTATTGATGAAGTGTAAAATAAATTTTTGGTTTATTTCACTAATCCAAAAAAATACATTAAAAATATTTCAGTATCATTCTAATATGAAAAATTCCTAAAATTAATAAAATATTTATATAGTCTCGGTAGATTATAAATAGACAAAGACGATTTTCAGTAAGCAGTAAAATTATTATGATTCCATAAATGCTTAATAAACATTATAATTTCAATTTTACTTCTTTAAATAGGTTTCAAAAAATGGTAAATAGAAATATAAATTGATAAATCGAGGAGTAGTTAGCAGAAAAAAGGAGCAGCTCGAATCATCGGAATTTGGCGCATTCGGTCGCTCGCATTCCTTTCCCTTCCAGCCGCCGAATCAGTACCGCAGTAGATCGCGCCTAGAGCGCACCCTGCCCCTTAACCAAGGGGTATTTTACTAACAGTTTCGGGAGTATCTTTTTTACGCGCCTCTCTCAATTGTGCATTTTGTGTGCTACGTGTAGGTATCATTTTGATAATAATTATTAAATAAATAATAATAGATCAAACGCGATTAAAAAATCTTTAAATGTTTTATGGTGATGAAGTGTAAAATAAATATTTGGTTTCTTTTACTAATCCAAAAAAATAATAAAAATATTTCAGTATCATTTTAATATGAAAAATTCCAAAATTAATAAAATATTTATATAGTCTCGGTAGATTATAAATAGACAAAGACGATTTTCAGTAAGCAGTAAAATTATTATGATTCATAAATGCTTAAAAACATTATAATTTCAATTTTATAACTTTAAATAGTTTTCAAAAAATGGTAAATAGAAATATAAATTAATAAATCGAGGAGTAGTTAGCAGAAAAAAGGAGCCACTCGAATCATCGGAATTTGGCACATTCGGTCGCTCGCATTCCTTTCCCTTCAGCCGCCGAATCAGTACCGCAGTAGATCGCCCAGAGCGCATCCTGCCCCTTAACCAAGGGGTATTTTACTAACAGTTTCGGGAGTATCTTCTTTACGCGCCTCTCTCAATTGTGCATTTTGTGTGCTACGTGAAGGTATCATTTTGATAATAATTATTAAATAAATATAATAATAGATCAAACCGCGTTTAATAAAATCTTGGAATGTTTATGGTGATGAAGTGTAAAATAAATTTTTGGTTTCTTTCACTAATCCAAAAAAATATAATAAAAATATTTCAGTATCATTTTAATATGAAAAATTCCTAAAATTAATAAAATATTTATAGTCTCGGTAGATTATAAATAGACAAAGACGATTTTCAGTAAGCAGTAAAATTATTATGATTCCATAAATGCTTAAAATACATTTAATTTCAATTTTATAACTTTAAATAGGTTTCAAAAAATGGTAAATAGAAATATAAATTAATAAATCGAGGAGTAGTTAGCAGAAAAAAGGAGCCACTCGAATCATCGGAATTTGGCACATTCGGTCGCTCGCATTCCTTTCCCTTGCAGCCGCCGAATCATTACCGCAGTAGATCGCGCCCAGAGCGCATCCTGCCCCTTAACCAAGGGGTATTTTACTAACAGTTTCGGGAGTATCTTTTTTACGCGCCTCTCTCAATTGTGCATTTTGTGTGCTACGTGAAGGTATCATTTTGATAATAATTATTAAATAATATAATGATAGATCAAACAGCGATTAAAAAATCTTTAAATGTTTTATGGTGATGAAGTGTAAAATAAATTTTTGGTTTCTTTCACTAATCCAAAAAAATATAATAAAAATATTTCAGTATCATTTTAATATGAAAAATTCCTAAAATTAATAAAATATTTATATAGTCTCGGTAGATTATAAATAGACAAAGACGATTTTCAGTAAGCAGTAAAATTATTATGATTTCATAAATGCTTAAAAACATTATAATTTCAATTTTATAACTTTAAATAGGTTTCAAAAAATGGTAAATAGAAATATAAATTAATAAATCGAGGAGTAGTTAGCAGAAAAAAGGAGCCACTCGAATCATCGGAATTTGGCATTCGGTCGCTCGCATTCCTTTCCCTTCCAGCCGCCGAATCAGTACCGCAGTAGATCGCGCCCAGAGCGCATCCTGCCCCTTAACCAAGGGGTATTTTACTAACAGTTTCGGGAGTATTTTTTACGCGCCTCTCTCAATTGTGCATTTTGTGTGCTACGTGAAGGTATCATTTTGATAATAATTATTAAATAAATATAAGAATAGATCAAACTGCGATTAAAAAAATCTTAAATGTTTTATGGTGATGAAGTGTAAAATAAATTTTTGGTTTCTTTCACTAATCCAAAAAAATATAAAAATATTTCAGTATCATTTTAATATGAAAAATTCCTAAAATTAATAAAATATTTATATAGTCTCGGTAGATTATAAATAGACAAAGACGATTTTCAGTAAGCAGTAAAATTATTATGATTCCATAAATGCTTAAAAACATTTAATTTCAATTTTATAACTTTAAATAGGTTTCAAAAAATGGTAAATAGAAATATAAATTAATAAATCGAGGAGTAGTTAGCAGAAAAAAGGAGCCACTCGAATCATCGGAATTTGGCACATTCGGTCGCTCGCATTCCTTTCCCTTGCAGCCGCCGAATCAGTACCGCAGTAGATCGCGCCAGAGCGCATCCTGCCCCTTAACCAAGGGGTATTTTACTAACAGTTTCGGGAGTATCTTTTTTACGCGCCTCTCTCAATTGTGCATTTTGTGTGCTACGTGAAGGTATCATTTTGATAATAATTATTAAATAAATATAATGATAGATCAAACGCGATTAAAAAATCTTTAAATGTTTTATGGTGATGAAGTGTAAAATAAATTTTTGGTTTCTTTCACTAATCCAAAAAAATAATAAAAATATTTCAGTATCATTTTAATATGAAAAATTCCTAAAATTAATAAAATATTTATATAGTCTCGGTAGATTATAAATAGACAAAGACGATTTTCAGTAAGCAGTAAAATTATTATGATTCCATAAATGCTTAAAAACATTTAATTTCAATTTTATAACTTTAAATAGGTTTCAAAAAATGGTAAATAGAAATATAAATTAATAAATCGAGGAGTAGTTAGCAGAAAAAAGGAGCCACTCGAATCATCGGAATTTGGCATTCGGTCGCTCGCATTCCTTTCCCTTCCAGCCGCCGAATCAGTACCGCAGTAGATCGCGCCAGAGCGCATCCTGCCCCTTAACCAAGGGGTATTTTACTAACAGTTTCGGGAGTATCTTTTTTACGCGCCTCTCTCAATTGTGCATTTTGTGTGCTACGTGAAGGTATCATTTTGATAATAATTATTAAATAAATATAATAGATCAAACCGCGATTAAAAAATCTTTAAATGTTTTATGGTGATGAAGTGTAAAATAAATTTTTGGTTTTTTCACTAATCCAAAAAAATAATAAAAATATTTCAGTATCATTTTAATATGAAAAATTCCTAAAATTAATAAAATATTTATATAGTCTCGGTAGATTATAAATAGACAAAGACGATTTTCAGTAAGCAGTAAAATTATTATGATTTCATAAATGCTTAAAAACAGTTTAATTTCAATTTTATAACTTTAAATAGGTTTCAAAAAATGGTAAATAGAAATATAAATTAATAAATCGAGGAGTAGTTAGCAGAAAAAAGGAGCCACTCGAATCATCGGAATTTGGCACATTCGGTCGCTCGCATTCCTTTCCCTTCCAGCCGCCGAATCAGTACCGCAGTAGATCGCGCCCAGAGCGCATCCTGCCCCTTAACCAAGGGGTATTTTACTAACAGTTTCGGGAGTATCTTTTTTACGCGCCTCTCTCAATTGTGCATTTTGTGTGCTACGTGAAGGTATCATTTTGATAATAATTATTAAATAAATATAATAATAGATCAAACCGCGTTTAATAAAATCTTGGAATGTTTATGGTGATGAAGTGTAAAATAAATTTTTGGTTTCTTTCACTAATCCAAAAAAATATAATAAAAATATTTCAGTATCATTTTAATATGAAAAATTCCTAAAATTAATAAAATATTATATAGTCTCGGTAGATTATAAATAGACAAAGACGATTTTCAGTAAGCAGTAAAATTATTATGATTCCATAAATGCTTAAAATACAGTTTAATTTCAATTTTATAACTTTAAATAGGTTTCAAAAAATGGTAAATAGAAATATAAATTAATAAATCGAGGAGTAGTTAGCAGAAAAAAGGAGCCACTCGAATCATCGGAATTTGGCACATTCGGTCGCTCGCATTCCTTTCCCTTGCAGCCGCCGAATCATTACCGCAGTAGATCGCGCCCAGAGCGCATCCTGCCCCTTAACCAAGGGGTATTTTACTAACAGTTTCGGGAGTATCTTTTTACGCGCCTCTCTCAATTGTGCATTTTGTGTGCTACGTGAAGGTATCATTTTGATAATAATTATTAAATAATATAATAATAGATCAAACCGCGATTAAAAAAATCTTTAAATGTTTTATGGTGATGAAGTGTAAAATAAATTTTTGGTTTCTTTCACTAATCCAAAAAAATATAATAAAAATATTTCAGTATCATTTTAATATGAAAAATTCCTAAAATTAATAAAATATTTATATAGTCTCGGTAGATTATAAATAGACAAAGACGATTTTCAGTAAGCAGTAAAATTATTATGATTTCATAAATGCTTAAAAAACATTATAATTTCAATTTTATAACTTTAAATAGGTTCAAAAAAATGTTAAATAGAAATATAAATTAATAAATCGAGGAGTAGTTAGCAGAAAAAAGGAGCCACTCGAATCATTCGAATTTGGGCCATTCGGTCCTCGCATTCCTTTCCCTTCCAGCCGCCGAATCAGTACCGCAGTAGATCGCGCCTAGAGCGCACCCTGCCCCTTACACCAAGGGGTATTTTACTAAACAGTTTCGGGAGTATCTTCTTTACGCGCCTCTCTGAATTTGCATTTTGTTGTGCTCGTGTAGGTATCATTTTGATAATAATTATTAAATAAAATATAATAATAGATCAAACCGCGATTAAAAAAATCTTTAAATGTTTTATGGTGATGAAGTGTAAAATAAATTTTTGGTTTTTTCACTAATCCAAAAAAATACATTAAAAATATTTCAGTATCATTTTAATATGAAAAATTCCTAAAATTAATAAAATATTTATATAGTCTCGGTAGATTATAAATAGACAAAGACGATTTTCAGTAAGCAGTAAAATTATTATGATTCCATAAATGCTTAAAAAACATTTAATTTCAATTTTATAACTTTAAATAGGTTTCAAAAAATGGTAAATAGAAATATAAATTAATAAATCGAGGAGTAGTTAGCAGAAAAAAGGAGCCACTCGAATCATCGGAATTGGGCACATTCGGTCGCTCGCATTCCTTTCCCTTCCAGCCGCCGAATCAGTACCGCAGTAGATCGCGCCAGAGCGCATCCTGCCCCTTAACCAAGGGGTATTTTACTAACAGTTTCGGGAGTATCTTCTTTACGCGCCTCTCTCACTTGTGCATTTTGTGTGCTACGTGAACGGTACTCATTTTGATAATAATTATTAAATAAATATAATGATATGATCAACAGCGATTAAAAAAATTCTTAAATGTTTATATTGATGGCAAGGTGTAATAATGAAATTTTTGGTTATATTTCCACTAATCCAAAAAATACATTATAAATATTTCAGTATCATTTAATATGAAAAATTCCTAAAATTCATCAAATCATTTATATAGTCTCGTGTAGATTTATATAATAGACAAGCCGATTTCAGTACGCAGTAAAATTATATGAATTCCTAAATGCCTTAATTCAAACATTATAATTTCAATTTTACTTCTTTAAATCGGTTTCAAAAAATGGTAATATGAAATATAAATTGATACATCGAGGAGTAGTTAGCAAGAAAAAAGGAGCCAGCTCGAATCATCGGAATTTGGCGCATTCGGTCGCTCGCATTCCTTTCCCTTCCAGCCGCCGAATCAGTACCGCAGTAGATCGCGCCTAGAGCGCACCCTGCCCTTAACCAAGGGGTATTTTACTAACAGTTTCGGGAGTATCTTTTTACGCGCCTCTCTCAATTGTGCATTTTATGTGCTACGTGAAGGTATCATTTTGATAATAATTATTAAATAAATATAAGAATAGATCAAACTGCGATTAAAAAATCTTAGAATGTTTATGGTGATGGAGTGTAAAATAAAGTTTTGGTTTCTTTCACTAATCCAAAAAAATATAATAAAAATATTTCAGTATCATTTTAATATGAAAATTCCTAAAATTAATAAAATATTTATATAGTCTCGGTAGATTATAAATAGACAAAGACGATTTTCAGTAAGCAGTAAAATTATTATGATTCCATAAATGCTTAAAATACAGTTTAATTTCAATTTTATAACTTTAAATAGGTTTCAAAAAATGGTAAATAGAAATATAAATTAATAAATCGAGGAGTAGTTAGCAGAAAAAAGGAGCCACTCGAATCATCGGAATTTGGCACATTCGGTCGCTCGCATTCCTTTCCCTTGCAGCCGCCGAATCATTACCGCAGTAGATCGCACCCAGAGCGCATCCTGCCCCTTAACCAAGGGGTATTTTACTAACAGTTTCGGGAGTATCTTTTTTACGCGCCTCTCTCAATTGTGCATTTTGTGTGCTACGTGAAGGTATCATTTTGATAATAATTATTAAATAAATATAATGATAGATCAAACAGCGATTAAAAAATCTTTAAATGTTTATATTGATGAAGTGTAAAATAAATTTTTGGTTTATTTCACTAATCCAAAAAAATACATTAAAAATATTTCAGTATCATTCTAATATGAAAAATTCCTAAAATTAATAAAATATTTATATAGTCTCGGTAGATTATAAATAGACAAAGACGATTTTCAGTAAGCAGTAAAATTATTATGATTCCATAAATGCTTAATAAACATTATAATTTCAATTTTACTTCTTTAAATAGGTTTCAAAAAATGGTAAATAGAAATATAAATTGATAAATCGAGGAGTAGTTAGCAGCAAAAGGAGCAGCTCGAATCATCGGAATTTGGCGCATTCGGTCGCTCGCATTCCTTTCCCTTCCAGCCGCCGAATCAGTACCGCAGTAGATCGCGCCTAGAGCGCACCCTGCCCCTTAACCAAGGGGTATTTTACTAACAGTTTCGGGAGTATCTTCTTTACGCGCCTCTCTCAATTTGCATTTTGTGTGCTACGTGTAGGTATCATTTTGATAATAATTATTAAATAAAAATAATAATAGATCAAACCGCGATTAAAAAAATCTTTAAATGTTTTATGGTGATGAAGTGTAAAATAAATATTTGGTTTCTTTTACTAATCCAAAAAAATATAATAAAATATTTCAGTATCATTTTAATATGAAAAATTCCAAAAATTAATAAATATTTATATAGTCTCGGTAGATTATAAATAGACAAAGACGATTTTCAGTAAGCAGTAAAATTATTATGATTTCATAAATGCTTAAAAACATTATAATTTCAATTTTATAACTTTAAATAGTTTTCAAAAAATGGTAAATAGAAATATAAATTAATAAATCGAGGAGTAGTTAGCAGAAAAAAGGAGCCACTCGAATCATCGGAATTTGGCACATTCGGTCGCTCGCATTCCTTTCCCTTTCAGCCGCCGAATCAGTACCGCAGTAGATCGCGCCCAGAGCGCATCCTGCCCCTTAACCAAGGGGTATTTTACTAACAGTTTCGGGAGTATCTTCTTTACGCGCCTCTCTCAATTGTGCATTTTGTGTGCTACGTGAAGGTATCATTTTGATAATAATTATTAAATAAATATAATAATAGATCAAACCGCGTTTAATAAAATCTTGAATGTTTATGGTGATGAAGTGTAAAATAAATTTTTGGTTTCTTTCACTAATCCAAAAAAATATAATAAAAATATTTCAGTATCATTTTAATATGAAAAATTCCTAAAATTAATAAAATATTTATATAGTCTCGGTAGATTATAAATAGACAAAGACGATTTTCAGTAAGCAGTAAAATTATTATGATTCCATAAATGCTTAAAATACAGTTTAATTTCAATTTTATAACTTTAAATAGGTTTCAAAAAATGGTAAATAGAAATATAAATTAATAAATCGAGGAGTAGTTAGCAGAAAAAAGGAGCCACTCGAATCATCGGAATTTGGCACATTCGGTCGCTCGCATTCCTTTCCCTTGCAGCCGCCGAATCATTACCGCAGTAGATCGCGCCCAGAGCGCATCCTGCCCCTTAACCAAGGGGTATTTTACTAACAGTTTCGGGAGTATCTTTTTTACGCGCCTCTCTCAATTGTGCATTTTGTGTGCTACGTGAAGGTATCATTTTGATAATAATTATTAAATAAATATAATGATAGATCAAACCGCGATTAAAAAAATCTTTGAATGTTTATGGTGATGAAGTGTAAAATAAATTTTTGGTTTCTTTCACTAATCCAAAAAATATAATAAAAATATTTCAGTATCATTTTGATATAAAAAATTCCTAAAATTAATAAAATATTTATGTAGTCTCGTTAGATTATAAATAGACAAAGACGATTTTCAGTAAGCAGTAAAATTATTATGATTTCATAAATGCTTAAAAAACATTATAATTTCAATTTTATAACTTTAAATAGGTTTCAAAAAATGGTAAATAGAAATATAAATTAATAAATCGAGGAGTAGTTAGCAGAAAAAAGGAGCCACTCGAATCATCGGAATTTGGCACTTTCGGTCGCTCGCATTCCTTTCCCTTCCAGCCGCCGAATCAGTACCGCAGTAGATCGCGCCCAGAGCGCATCCTGCCCCTTAACCAAGGGGTATTTTACTAACAGTTTCGGGAGTATCTTTTTTACGCGCCTCTCTCAATTGTGCATTTTATGTGCTACGTGAAGGTATCATTTTGATAATAATTATTAAATAAATATAAGAATAGATCAAACTGCGATTAAAAAATCTTAGAATGTTTATGGTGATGGAGTGTAAAATAAAGTTTTGGTTTCTTTCACTAATCCAAAAAATATAATAAAAATATTTCAGTATCATTTTAATATGAAAAATTCCTAAAATTAATAAAATATTTATATAGTCTCGGTAGATTATAAATAGTCAAAGACGATTTTCAGTAAGCAGTAAAATTAATATGATTTCATAAATGCTTAAAAAACAGTATAATTTCAATTTTATAACTTTAAATAGGTTTCAAAAAATGGTAAATAGAAATATAAATTAATAAATCGAAGAGTAGTTAGCAGAAAAAAGGAGCCACTCGAATCATCGGAATTGGGCACATTCGGTCGCTCGCATTCCTTTCCCTTCCAGCCGCCGAATCAGTACCGCAGTAGATCGCGCCCAGAGCGCATCCTGCCCCTTAACCAAGGGGTATTTTACTAACAGTTTCGGGAGTATCTTCTTTACGCGCCTCTCTCAATTGTGCATTTTGTGTGCTACGTGAAGGTATCATTTTGATAATAATTATTAAATAAATATAATAATAGATCAAACCGCGTTTAAAAAAATCTTGGAATGTTTATGGTGATGAAGTGTAAAAAAAATTTTTGGTTTCTTTCACTAATCCAAAAAAATATAATAAAAATATTTCAGTATCATTTTAATATGAAAAATTCCTAAAATTAATAAAATATTTATGTAGTCTCGTTAGATTATAAATAGACAAAGACGATTTTCAGTAAGCAGTAAAATTATTATGATTCCATAAATGCTTAAAAAACATTATAATTTCAATTTTATAACTTTAAATAGGTTTCAAAAAATGGTAAATAGAAATATAAATTAATAAATCGAGGAGTAGTTAGCAGAAAAAAGGAGCCACTCGAATCATCGGAATTTCGCGCATTCGGTTGCTCGCATTCCTTCCCCTTCCAGCCGCGCAAATTTGTACCTCAGCTGATCGCGTCCAAGCATCTTTGCGATCTTTACTTGCATTTGTCGATATATTGCAACGTTCTGTTTTACCGTTTTATTTTTTTCGTAAAATTTTTTTTTCAGTTTTTATTATTAATCAACTAAATAAATTGTAATATATTTAATAATTATCGTTTTTATAAAATCTCATAATAATTTGTATTAAATTTATATTGGTATTAAGTCAAAATACATTCTATTATTACTATCTAATGCGAATAAATAAAGTCATTTAATACACAATTTTAAAATTCCCCTTTCATGTCTTTTTCATGACTAGAAATATTTAGTTTCTTTTTTTCATAATTATAATTTTGCAGATGATACGTCTAGCTGGCAAACAAGCTAATACGTACAAATTTTTTTACGAAGGCTATTTTTTTTACTGCGATAGTCGAAATGGGTTAATATATCGCTGTAACGAGAAAAATTATGGATGCCAGGTAACGTTGTACGCGGACAATTTAAATTTTGCGGTAGCAAATGTTACTGCAGTTGGCGAACATACGCATGTTGTTGTGACGAACTTACTAATAAAAACGCGGTTTTTACACGAGATCCTGCATCTTGTTCGCACGACTTTCGACGATGCAAAGGATATATTTGATGCAGTTTTACAAAAAGAAGAGTGAGTATAATTTATTATGTACTGGTTAATAATTGCTTAAAATCATAATAAACAAAAATTTTTTAATATAGTTATACCTGCGAAATATTAGTTCTAAGGATTGTTTGATTATTTATATATGAAAGAATTTTTTTCGGTGTTATCCAATAAATATTCGAGTATTATATTACTATAAATATATGCTATATATTTTAATATTTTATAAATAGTTCTCAAGATGTTAAAATGATATTTATATTTATTTTCATTAAACTCTTAAATTACCTAAAAACCATATAATTACATCATTAAAAATGTATGAATATTCTTTAGAACTTTTTTGTTTATATGCCTAATTAATGTGAAAAATAGTAGATTTCAATGAACGTTATTTTTATGTCAAATGGTAACCACCTTTTGTATGCGGAAATACCTATTTAACCCTTAGAGTACCGGCGTGAACACATAAGTTTTTTAAGATTGGGGACCTGTCATCTCTTTTTCATACAAACCATAGGTATTGAATATTTCTAAAATCCCGGTATTTTAATTTTAATATTTATAATCCTTATTAATTTTCAGCTAGAAAAGTAGGTCAACTTATCTCATTTTTAAATGGAAATAATGAGGTTTTGTAAGGACAGCTATATGCGTCTGAAGTTTGAACTGCTACCGCGTAACAAATATCCCAAATTTTTCTAATTCTAATGAAACAGCTATTTATACCTCAAAACATTAAAGTTATTTTTCATCTTGTTAATTTTTATATAAAAAACGGGTGTCCAATGATTTTTTATTCGAAACAAATATTAAAGGTGATTACCATGCTTAAAATCGGCCGAAAATAGCGAAATTCCCGTTATCTTTGAAATTTTATTATATCCCAAATACGCCACCTTTTAAGTGATTGAAATTGATAGGAAAGGTTTATTATAAGACAATAAATGTGTACAATGAATTTAATGACTTACAGGGGTAACACCGAACAAAAATAGAAAAAATCCCGTTTTTTCGGCGTTTTTGTAAATATCTCCAGAAAGCCTATTTATAAATTAATCAATTTGATAAGGCAAGTTTCTTGTAACACAATGAGGGTGTACAATAAGTTATCTTATCCGAATCGAATATTAAGGGTGGCTGCCAGGGGTAATATCGACAAAATGGAAAAGTTCCCGTTTTCTTCGACACTTTTGTAAATAACTCCAAAAAGCCTTTTTATAAACTATTAAAATTGATAAAGTACGCTTCTTGTAACTCAGAGAGGGTATACAATAAGTTTTTTTATCCGAATCGAATATTAAGGGTCGCTGGAAAAGCTAATATTGTCCGAATATAGCAAAATTCCCCTTTTCCGACATTTTATTTTATATTTCAAATACGCTTTTTTTAAATGCTTTGAATTGGTAGGGTAAGTTTCTACTAACACAAAAAGTTTACAATGATATTCTGGATAAATATTATAGGAGGATGCCAGGAGTAAAATCGGCCGAAATAGAAATAATCCCATTTTTTTCGGCGCTTTTGTAAATATCTCCAAAAAGCCTTTTTATAAACTGTTCAAAAGGATCAGGTAAAATACTTGTAACACAACGAGGGTGTACAATAAGTTTTTATATCCGAATGAAATATTAAGGGTGGCTGCCAGGGTAATGTCGGCAAAGATCTGAAAAATCCCGTCTTGTTCGGCGCTTTTGTAAATATCTACAAAAAGCCTTTTTATATTTATTAAAAAAAACTAATATTTTTAATATTTTTAAAAATAATCTAAACGTCCAACCCTCTAAAGCATGTTTTCAATATGTCCAAATTATTCTAAAATTTTAGATTAAAATTTAATTAAAATTTTTAAATAAAATTAAACAAAAAACTTTGTTCTTAAACTTGAAAAATTTGGACTTGAACGTTAAATAAACATAACGAATTTATTGTGTCCGCGAATTCTAAGAATATATTGATTTTATATTACTTAAATATATTTGTCTTTTCAAATATTATAATGACTTTTTTCTTAATTTTTCTTAATTTATTTAATTAATGAAAAAAAGAAATGATTAACGTTTACATGCTATTAATAACATTGTTTAATTTAAAATAGAAGTTAATAATTCACTCTTTATGTACATATTTCAATTTATGACTTTGTTCACTGAGTTTTTCACTTGACAAATTCATCAATTTAAACATAAAGTACATATAGGTACCATACACTACTCTAAATATACTACCAAAGAAGGCACCCGATAACACATCTTTGGGACCTAAATTAAATTTATATAATGCTCCAGTAACCATTCCACCAGCTGCATAATAAAAAAAACAAAGCTTCATACAAATGAATTTCTTAAAAAATTAACACATTTAAACAATAAACATTAATGCTGCTCTATATCGAATAAATAAATTAAGTATATTTTTTCATATAGACAAATTTAAATTGTACAATATTTTATCATATTTACTTACTTTTACTGTCCAAAATATACGTCCCATTAATATTGTTTCACCAAATATTCTTTAGAAGGAACATTAATGAAAAAAAAAACTATACGGTTTTATATAAACATATGTAAATTATGTACATATGTATTTTTTTTTAATCACGTTACCTCTTCTTCCAAAAATGTGTTTCCTATTACTTCTTTCTTGCCAAATATTTTTTTTTTAAATTTTTGAGATATTTGAGGAACAACATTTTTCTCTTCAATACATTGATATTCAGATTATTAGAATTATATCTACAATTTAACATCTATAAATACATTTGAAGTTTATTATTAAAACATATATGTAAATGCAAAATAATAATTCCGCATACTATAATTACAATTCTAATTATTATTATTATTATTTTATATAATAATAAAAACCACTAACGGTGCGAGGGCGAAGCGCGAGCTAGATTCGGTCGTGCCTTAAATTTCTGTTCTCAGGCGCAGCCTCTTTCGCGCGGCAGCGCGCAGGGGGGCTCGGCCCCCCTAGTTTAATAATTAACATTATTTAACATTAACATTATCGTGATTTAGAGTAAAACTGAACATTAATATCTGCTACGTCAATCGAATTTGTAATAATTGTAAAGGAAAAATTTGACTATGAAAGAATCAAGAAAATTAAACATTCACGTTTATGAATAACAAATCGTTAAAAGTCCTAAGTTGTACAACTGCTTGGTAAGAATTAGGCCGTCGATTGTAATCCGAATCAGGAGTATTACATTTTTCTTGTAATATTTTATAATTTACATTTTTTAATAATCATAATATGTGTGTATATATATGGAATATTCCACGTGAAGTGGTCCGATCAAAATTTTAAAATGCACCAAATTTTTGGTACACATTGGAAATGTTTTTCAGAATACAGAAAAAAATTTTTAGGTACTGGAATCATTCGTTGCTAATTATGTCTAGAATTTATCCTTCAGGGTTAGAATTTCTAGTCTCAAGGTCAATGTCACATAAACTACATGTCAATATTCAACTTCAGAAAAGCGTAAGTGCGCCACAATCGATTTTTTATCCGAAAGTCTAAAAAAAGCTTGAAGCGATAACTTTCAAATGGTTTGTAGCATTTTTATGGCCTTCAATTCTGTAAAAAGTTATGATATTTTAAAGAAAGACAAAAAATTCACAAAAATTAACATGGTAATTAGCATTTAAATTTTTAAAAAAATTTCGTGTTTTTTTAAATTATCATAAATTTTTACAGAATTAAAGGCCATAAAAATGTTACAGACCATTTGAGAGGTATTGCTTCAAGCTTTTTTTTAGACTTTTGGATAAAAAAATCAATTGGAGCGTACTTACACTTTTTCAAGTTGAATATTGACATGTAGTTTATGTGACATTGATATAGAATGTTACATATAATGTTCTACAGTACAAGTTGATAGATTTTGAATTAAATATCGGTAAACCCAGCTGGTGGTGAAACAAACTTGAACTAATCCACTTTTTGAGGTTAGAATAACTTTTGAGTAAATAGATTCCAGTACCTAAAAATTTTTTACTATATTCTGAAAAACAGTTCCAATGTGTACCTAAAATTTGGTGCATTTTAAAATTTTGATCGGACCACTCCACGTGGAATGTTCCATATGTATATGTATATATATATATATATATATATTATAAATGGTAAAAGGAGGACAGACTTGCGCTTCTATAAAAATTAGTATTTATGATAGTAAAATTACCATCAGTTTAGTAAATATTTTTATTAGTACTGTAATTTTTTTACTATTATTGCTTAGTATAGTAGTACCGAATTTATGAGCAGTACTATATAGTATACACGGTTGATATATGAATAGCCTCATGAACAGCCATTGATACTGCTCATGAATTCGAGAACACTTAATAAAAAACAATGTCTCAAAAAAGAACTGAGGCACAACAATTTTATAGAAAACACCTAAAAGTGTTAAAACACGTTCACTGGGGATCAGGGTGAACGGCTCCCATACAATAAAATAACAACACTTTTATTCGAGCTAGAGACTTTAATAATAATAAATTAATAAGAATACACAAAATAAACGAACAAACTAGTCACAGTCGCCAGCCGCGTTCACGCGGCAAAATTTATATATTTAGCACATGCGATTACCGCACACACACGCACAAATCACAGCTTACACGGGAAGCTGGAAAACAGGGAGTTTAGGCAGGAATTCTCACCTGCAGATGCTCGAAATTAAACAATTAATTAAAATATAGCCACTCTCGGTAACAACTACGTATCAGTTTTAAACTAAACGTCTCGTTCGACGGCCCGACTCGGAATCACCGAGTTCGTCGTGTTGAGCCGAGCAGGGAGTCCGCGCGCATACGCTTGACACAACAGTCCCATCTCGTCCGCTTGACTCGGCCGATCCGACGCGCGTATACTGTGTGTATAGCGCAACTTCTCTCTTTCTCTCTCTCTCCTTCTCGCACCTTACAATCAACATGCCATTCTGGAAGCTCGACATTAATAACGTATACAGGAACAGCTTGAAAACCAAACAAGCAGTAAATGTTCCTTATATCAAACTCAAATTAATGTCGAATTTGTCCTTGTTTTTAATATCTATTTTAAGTGCGGTTTACTGGTAGAAGCTCGAGTACAGTAATATACAGACTTGGTACAGCTCGGCGTTATACATAGCTGGTCATCATCTTCAAAGCTAGGCTTTCAAAGAGCTAGAAGGACTACCAAGGTGCTAAAAGGATTTTTAAGGAGCTGCAAGGTTTTCAAAGGAATTAGACAATTTGCTGTAATAGCGTTTGTGTGTGTGCGCATGTCAATAACTAAAAGTCCGAAATCTTTCCTCACGGTCTAGACTATCTGGATTCCGAGTGAGTTTTACAATTAATTCCTATAAGCTACGGGGCTTTGGAATAATTAATATACACTATAAATATAAAGTAAGTATGTGACATGCAGTTAGAACTGCCATGTCACAGTGTATAACAAGATCTTGTTTATTAATTTATATTACTTTGTAAAAAATGTCGTTGCACCGTGCATAAAAGTAATGTGCACTATTTTTGTGCACAAATAATTGTGTGTTTCGTTCTTGGGTGTACAAGTCTACTTCTTGTCATATAAATTTAGAAATTTAGAAATTCGATTTTGTACTTATAAAATATCGCACTTTTTATAAAGAATAAAACATCGGATGTTAATCTAAAAATTGTAAATTATAGATTTTTGTTAATTGTTAAAATAGAGTTCTTATTGTATATTAGTAAAATTGACTGTTTTGTACACAATCGAAAATCATTCTTCAATCAAACATCAAAACATTATAGAAAATATCCATAAAAGCATTATAGAAAAATCAATTTTACCAAAGTACAATAATGGTTTTAGTTTAATTTTATTTCTTTAAATACAAATCGAATATCTAAATATTTTAAATTGATATTCATATATTTTACATTTAGCAATATAAATATCTCGATACAGTCTTTTTAGAAGTATAATTTTTAATTTACACTTTTAAAAGTACAAAACAACGGTCGTTAATTACAAAAATTGTAAAGTATTTTATACTATGATAAAGTACTAAATTTGTAAATAATACAATTATATCAAACACTTATATTTTAAAATTTATTGAAAATATACACGAATGTACAAGTTTTTATACTTTTGCATGTATATTTTCAATTTTAAATACTTACCTTGTTATTAGTTCTTAAAATACATTTTTTTTGGTTTAAAAACTATGTATTTGAATTAATTCATGAGTAAATCCTTAAATCACGATTTTTGACAGACTTTAAAATATTCAATTTCTTATAATCTGCAATTATAGCCTTTTTGATCGTTATTTACAATTTTATACTTTACAAAAGTGTAAAATATCATGTTTTAAACCTGCGACGCTACTTTTCGTCGGAAAGAATTCAATTAAATTAAATTAAATGCCGACGGAGGTTCCGTCGTAGCGACGTTCAAAATGGTTATGATATCGCCGATTTGTATTTAGTTGGGCGCCTGGCGATATTTAAAATAAAAAGAATGATTACTCTAACAACTACTCGGCAACCCGGCAAATCTTCACCTCGACTCCTCGTCACAGAGGAAATTCCGACGGCTAACCACCTCGGAACCGGCGGCTTTTAGAGTAAAGGAAAATTTACTGAAATAACACTCACGAATTCAATAATAATCACAACTAACATTTATTGAAGATTTAAATCAATATTATAAGTTCCGGCACCGACACAATATTTAATCGCGATTCGCGACCGACTCTCACACGTCCACACACTCACTCAACTCCGTCCGGCGGTATATAAAAATATAAAGGTTAAATATTAATAATTCGACCGCCCGTCGGGCTAACCGTAACTATACTCGCCTAATTAATTTTCAACTCCAACCAACTCGACTCACACCTCAATTCTACTTCTCGACTACTACTCTACTCTAATCTACTCAACAAAAAAAAATGGCTACTCTGCCTCAAAAATACTACAAACAAACTAAATCGACTGCCTCGTCGGACGATCAGGTAGCGAATCGTCGAGACCGGCTTCTTCATCCGGCTCGCGGCGTGGCTTGATCCCCAAAATTAAGGATTTTCCTCCCCACCCTATCGCTATCATTTTCTATCTTATTCTACTCCTTATCTACCGGCGTTGATTATGGTGGTTGATTGCGTGATCTATACGCGTAGTCAGCCTTGATCTTATTTCCGTCAGGGCCGATTATCCAATAATAGTGGTTTACGTCACCACCAACCTGTTAATTATTAGGTCGATCACGCATCCAATCATTCCCGACACTCGGAAGGCGCGCATTACAAATAATTAATTACCATATCGGTAACCCAGTCGGTGCTGCCGCCCCGTGCCTACCGGCTATATAATTAATACTAACTATCCCGACACACTCATACAACAATTAACATTTAATTCCGACTACTATTTACAAATATATACATTTTAAAAACTATTAAAAATCGCCCCAAATTCTACCGACGGATTTACATATTTTTATCTAATTAATTAACTACGCAACGTGATTAAAATAATTAATTAAGCTAATATACGTGTGCGCGCTATATACAATAGTATACACCAACACATAGGTGTGCGCGCACCGTCTATATATATATATATATATATATATATATTCTATTATGCCGCGGTATACCTTCGCACGCATACATTAGGTATACCGCGACTCCTACTCTACTCGCACGCTTCCACCCATAATCCCACTCACGGTCGCTCACTCGAGCTCTTCGCGCGCGCAATTCTCTCGCTTCTCGAGTGATTTCCTCCTGCCCGCGCACCTCACCTAGACCCGCACGATCGTCGCCGTCGGTGCCGCGTTCCCCGGTATACGGGTGTAAGGTGGGGGAGCACCCTGGCTCTCCGAGACTAGTCACCCATGCGCCATCTCAGCCGTCGTCGACTGCTGAACACGTGTGACGGTTGAGGTTAGGACGCCGCCTAACCTCCCGTCTCGTCGACATCAACGACGGATTCGCCAAGTATCGTGAGACGACCTGGGCTCGGTCCGTGGCTCACGATACCTCTTGGCCGTGGTCTGGGTCGTATTCCGCGTACTACCGTCGGGTATCGGTCGCGTCGTTCGTCGGCTCCGACTCTAAAACATACCCATACCATGGGTATCAGTGCTTATTTTAAAAGTGCATCGGTGCACTTCGGTCCGCCAGCGAGGGATTCGTTACCTGCGACGCGATCGCGAGCTAACATAAGTTAAAAGTATGCATGCACATGACTTGTAAATATAAGCCATGTGCATGTACTTGTGCGTTGTATATTTTACAACGTCACAAACCATACAAGTTTTATTTTTTCACTTTGAACACGTAGATTTTTTCATACATTTTTGGAAAATTTTTTGGACAATGTGTTATTGTCACATTTTACAATTTTAAAGTGTATAATTATAAATATTGCAACTTTTTACAAAATTATGTAATTATAAGTTTTTAATTTTTTCGATTTACACATCCTGACGTTGATTTTTTCATTTTAGAATTTAAAATGTGTACTTGTTTGTTTTTTATTACATTTTTTTTTAAATTAAAATTTAAAATTTTGTAATCTATCACAAAAACGTTTTTGACAAATCAATTTTGTAAATATAAGTTTAATACATTTTTTGTTAAAAAAGCACAATGGTAAATTTAAATTTAGTAAAGCTTAACTGAATTTTTTAAGTTATTTTAAACATATTTCTATCCGATTAAATTTTCGATACGCATTTTTAAAAAGATACTGATTTATTTTTTAAAATTACTATAAATAAATCTCAAAATTATGTCTTTTTTTAAATATTGTACGGCATAAAGATGTGTATAAAGCGATTTTCATATTAATGAAAATTTTTATTAAATTGATTTTATATTTACAGCTTGGGATAATTTACTACAGGAGATCGACAGTGACGTGACCGTCTTTGAGGAGCAAGAAAGCAGCATTGGTGAAGGTGATTCGAACGATTGTACGAGCAGTTCGTGCGCCTGTTTAAACTGCACCGAGCGATCTGTTGAGGATGTTCGACCCAATGTATCAACCAATTATAACAACAACTCTGAACAACCGTTGGATCTACGTTTGACAGTCGTGCCAATGTGGAGATTAACCAAATAAACTCGGAGAGCCATATACAGACCGACGAAGAAGAGTTAAGCGATTTGGATGAATCCTCCACGTACTTGGATATGGATGACATCTAGAACGAGGACGCTGGAATCGCCGCTGCCAGGGCAACTGGTCCTCTGGCTCACATTATAAGGTCCAGTTACACCGAGCCTCTGTACGTTATTGAGAGAGCCTTGGGAGGTCGTGCGAACGCATCCTCGTATTCTCCGTCGCCTTCTACATTGGCGGATGCAACGCGGGACGAGGCAAGACCGTCTGATCCCGAGGCTGCATTTGGCAGAATTCAAGCGCTCCGCCAATTTAACAATAGGCAAATCTCGGAGCGCGAGCGATCTTTTCACCTGGTCCAAGGAAACCGGTTAATTTACCACAGATTTGATGAAAACCACATTATAGATTGACATATAAATGAATGTAAGTTTAATGTTTTTTACTATCTATGCAAATAATTAGATATAATTATCATTTCTATCATTTTCTATTTATAAAGTATTACGACGGGAAGAGAACGGTCACGATTCCATTGAACGATGGAACTCGGCGACGCTGACCGTCTATGCCGACCGCATTCGAAACGTACGTCGAGCTCAAGAGCTCAGATGGATTCATACGATGTTGGAAGATTTTAATTCTCCTATATGAGCCTGACGCACTAGATTCATTAAATCGCGTACACGACAGTTTTAATGGTCCGGCAGAAGAATAAAATATAATTTTTAAATAAAAACAATATCAATGTATAAAATTTGCACTTGAAAATATAAATTTTATAAAAATAAGTTTTTAATTCTCTCTTTTTTGCAACCTTTAATTTTTTCAGCATCCAACAACAGCAACGAGAATATAAACACCGAATCTATCCAGGTAAGAGGTGGAGGTGGACTTTTCGACAACAATATTCGTAAAGCCGATGTACGATTCGCTATTGAAAGCGAACAAGAGCATTTTGTACGTAAGTTTAGGTTGAGCGCGCGACGAATGGCGTTACGCGTACTGTTACTGGACACAAATGCCAATGTTATATTATACTTAGAATCAGCAATGCGTGATATTCACGCACATTTAATTGCGTTAGAGAATGAAAATGATGTCATTGGTGTTAGCGTAAACTGCGATCATTTCATACACGGTGCAGCGGCTACATACATTAAAGATCGTAAAAAGCGATTCGCTTTTGGAAGAACGATTGACGAAGCGTACGAAAATACAGTTGTGAAACTAAGAAAAATGCGTGAATGCGGCTACGATGTGCGATGTATGTAGGAGTGTGAATTTGACAAAGTGAAACGCGATAATCCGGAGATTGCAAATTATGTATCCAACCAGCCGTTGATGAGTCAAATCACGTTAAACCCTCGCGACGCGTTTTTCGGAGGACGCACGGAGAACATTATACCGTATTACGCTGTGGAAAACGAAGGTGAAAAAATAAGATATACGGATATATGCTCGTTGTATCCGTACGTGTGTAAAAGAGGTAAATATCCATTGGGCCATCCGCGCATCTTGGTAGGCGACGAGTGTCTCGAACTAACGCGCGGTAACAATAACGATCTCTCTCGCGTGGAAGGTTTGATCAAGTGTAAAATATTACCGCCTCGTAACTTGTATTTACCGGTGTTACCAATCAAAATGCACGGTCGTTTGCTATTTACACTGTGCCGTTCTTGCTGCGAATAAACGCGTCAAGACGATTGCAACCACGAGGATCCAATTGAACGCGAATTTATGGGCACGTGGGTGGTCGACGAAATTCGCAAAGCCATCGAGGTTGGCTATCGTGTGTCGAACATTTACATTATTTGGCAATACGAAACGACACGTTTCGATGGTAATCAAGGTGGTCTTTTCGCCGGCTACGTCGACACGTTTTTAAAAATTAAGAAGGAGGCAAGCGGTTGGCCCGAATGGTGTACGAATAACGCGAGTAAACTTCAATATTTGCAAGATTACAAACGAGACGAGGGAATTGCATTGGACTAGAAAGGGTTAAAAAGAATAACGGTTTGCGGACCGTTGCTAAATTGTGTTTAAACTCGTTGTGGGGTAAATTTGAACATCGAACAAATTTACAGCAAACAACGATCGTTAAGGCTCGCGAAAACTTTTTAACCCTCTTGACTAGCTGCGACAAGGAAGTTTTAAATGTTCTACCGGTCAACGATAAAATTTTATATGTAGCTTGGCAATTTAAGGAAGATAGCGTACCACAAGTTCCGCTTACAAATGTCGCTATCGCGGCATATACCGCAGCTCAAGCGAGACTCGTACTTTACGAGCATGTGCAGCGCCTAGGTAGACGTTTATTGTTTTGCGACACGGACTCTTGTATTTTTGTAAAAAATGACAATGACCCCGAACAGTACGAACCACCTTTGGGTAGTCTCTTGGGTTCAATGAGGGACGAACTGGCAGTTCACGGTAAAGGTACCTACATAAATACAATGGTTGCGGTAGCCTTAAAGTTTTATGCCTACAGAGCCATAGCAGAATCGGGTGAGATCGTTGAATGTTGTAAAGTCAAGGGTGTAAGCTTAAATTTCAAAAATTCGTTAAAAATAAATTTTGACAGTATTAAAAACATGCTCAAATGTACTTTTGACGAAGAAAACAGAGATAATTCTACAACGGGTAATCCTTTTGTAATTAAACTTAACTTTCCCGCTATCAAGCGCACGTTACACCACGAGATCGTAACCTGTAACGAATTTAAAACTTGTAGCGTAGTTTTAAAGAAAAGACGATATATTTCGAAAAGTTTGTCTTTGCCGTTTGGTTATAAAGAATGAATGTATTAATATATAATATTTTTAATAAACTATGTTCGCAAACGTTTACAATAATATTGCATTATTTTATCGTATTTTTTCACTTATAATTCCTTACCCAAATTATTCTCTTACAAACATGCGATTATTGGTGATACCCTCGAAGCACGTCGATCAGATCCTCGCGAGGGTTTGCTGGATCCTCGCGCGGATTTAGCTAGTTTACCGCGAGTATTTGCTAGTCCCTCGCGAGGAATTAGTTCCCCCGCTAGGGGAGTTTACCTACAACCCTCGCGGGATTTTAATAAATTCCCGCGGGGGTTCTGCTAGTCTCCGCCGCCGCCGCCGGGGGTGAGTGCGATACAGTAGATAGTTTCCTACTTTTTCGGAATAGTTTTCGTAATAAAATACCGTATTTATAGCTTTTTTTAATCAGTACTCGTTATGGATACACGATGGAAACATCCGTTTACCTGCATATGCGCAGGTCCTACAATGTCGGGTAAATCGTTTTTCGTCAAACGATTTTTGGCACATCTGTCGAAGATGTGCGATGTACGTTTCGATAGAATATTATTTTACTACGGTGAGAGGCAAGACTCGTACCGCACCGATTTCAAATCGGACGGTAACCAAAAAATTGAGTTTAAAGAAGGGCTACCGCAATCCGCGTATTTCACGCATGACAACGATAGAAATAAGCTGTTGATACTCGACGATCTTATGCGCGAATCGTCCAATAATGACGTATTCGATCTTTTTACAAAAGGCAGTCACCACAAAAATATAAGTGTTATTTTTATTACGCAAAATATTTTTCACAAAGGCCGAAATCAACGCGATTTATCGTTAAATTCAAATTATATAGTTTTGTTTAAAAATCCGAGAGATCGGGCGCAAATTTTGCACCTTGCGCGTCAGGTTTATCCTGAAGATGCAAAATTTTTACAAGAGGCATACTCGGATGCGTGCACACCGCCGTACAGTTACTTGCTGTTGGACATGAAGCAGGATACACCGAATGAGTTTCGATTCCGGACGTGTATATTCCCGGATGATAAAACTCAATATACATACGTTCCAAAGTATACGATCGTTTGAATAGAATAAATAGAATTAATCCATTTCGCGATAAACAGTGTGTCGGTAACGATGGACGAGACAACATCGTCTTTTGATGGTTGTATTTCGGGTAAACACTTTTCAAAGAAGCAAGTTGTACTTTTGAACGCTCCTTGCCACGTTGACGCTCGCCAACGCAACGCTTTGCTGCGCACAGCTGATAAGAATCTTGTAAAGTGTATTTGTGAGTGCGCTCTTAACGTGTTGCACAGTACCGTTCGACTCAATCATTCCGAAAAAAACCGTTTAAAGAGACGCAGAGCCTTACTGCGTAAACTAATATGTAATTATCATCTGCGGGCGTTGGTTGGCAAAGAAAGAAATGCACAATAATCCAGAGCGGTGGCTCGTTTCTACTTCTGTTACTGGCGCCTCTGACAACCACGGTATTTTCAAAGATTTTGGGAAACTGATATGGAAAGAGGTCGCAAGATGGTTTTGGTACCGGCTGAAATGTTGTCAAATCAACCACTTGGTAACCCAGACGATTCTCAAACTGGTGAGGGTAAAGAAAGTGAACATACCGTGCAAACTTTTGGTGATCAGTTGTCGCGTCTGGACGCGGAAATGTTTGACATAATTAACTCCAAAAAATTTATAGACGAACGCGAAAAGTGCAAACACTACTTACAAACGTTGAGGAGATACTTGTTTTTCAAAGACAACGAACGTTACGAGGACAAGGACGCAGCGCGGACAATTAACGAGATAGAAATAGCTTTGACACAGCTTACGAAAGAGTCAATTTTGGAAGACGTTACGATCATTCACGCTAAAAAAGCCCGACTACTGTTAAAATACTGGGGAAAGAGATTAAAGTGGAATAATTTGGGTAACGTAGTTATCGACGATAAGGTTATCCCGCAGTCGAACATCGTCGAACTGTTAAATTACGCGTTAAGCAATAATACCGCCCACAACAGCGAACCGGTCGAAAGATTGGAATTTGTAAAATTTATCGACGATACCGAAACACCTGCGAAACTTATTGGAAATCCGGAACTGGCAAAAATTTCCAAGCGACTAACTAAACCGGCAAAAACAGCCAGACGAAGATCAGCGCCAGTTTTACAGGATACAACATCTTCAAATACGGTCGATCGGAGAATAGCTTGCGCAGTACACACACCACCTTTGACGAGAAACGCTGCTAGAAAGAAGTGGTTGAAATCGGATATTTAAAGAAACATGTACGATAAACAGTACTACGATCCTGCTCACAAGGCTGGCTTCGCCGGCGCTCGCAATTTGCTTCGAGTCAGCGCAAAGGGTAGATCGATGAGTGAGACCGAAAAGAAACGGTTGTACGAATGGTTGAGCAATCAGGATGCGTACACACTACATCGCCCGATACGAAGAAAATTTCCAAGATTGCACTACGATGTTTCCAACATTGACGATGTCTGGGAAGCAGATTTGTGTCAATTAACGTCTTTAAAAAAGGAAAACGATGGGTTTTGCTATTTACTCGTTGTCGTGGATGTACTCAGTAAATTCGCGTGGGTGGAGCCATTGCGCAACAAATACCCGCACCGTAGCCACGGCGTTTGAACAAATTCTCAGAAGAGCCAACGGTAGATCACCGGTTTACCTACAAACGGACAGTGGGAAAGAATTTGTTGGCGCCAGTATGCAGAGCGTTCTCGAGAAACACGACATACGATTTAGGGTAGCTCGAAATCCTGACGTAAAGGCTGCAATCGTCGAACGTCTCAACCGCACTCTTAAAGAGCGTTTGTGGAGGTACTTTACATATCGAAATACGCATCGTTACGTAGACAATATATAAAAAATTGTGTACGCCTACAACAACACCATGCATACCACGATTAAATTACGACACGCAGACGTAAATTTGTATAATGCCACTGAGGCGCGCGCCCAATTACAGAGGCGTGCACTTCGTCAAAAGAGTAAATCAGCCAAAGAGTCTAAATACAATGTCGATGATTACGTACGCATCAGTCGGTCTAAGGGTACGTTCGCGAAAGGATTCGAAAAGAATTATAGCGAAGAAATATTTGTGGTGAATCGCGTTTTGAAACGTCAAAATATATATACGTACGAACTGCGAGATCTGAATGGTGAAACTATCGACGGATTTTTCTACGAGGAATTGGTTTCTGTAGGATCGAAACGTTTGGAAACCGCCCAACGATTTAGAGTGGAACGCGTTCTATGAAGCGGAAGTCGCGGATCTAAAAAGCAGTTGCTAATTAAGTGGCTGGGATATCCTGACAAATTTAATTCGTGGGTTAAAGTGTTCGACATTGGACCATTGAAACATGGATAACACAGACAATTTTTACTTGGTTTTGCCGAGTAACAGTAGTATGAACTTCTTTCCCGACAATATCACCACCTATTTCAACACACATCTATACAGAGAAATGCGTCTGACTGGTGATTGACAAGTGAGGCTAGCCGAAATTCACATACCTTGTACGATAATGCACGTGCAAAGAAAAGATAGCTCGTACACTTTCAGACAAGGCTTAGAGAAGAAACCTAAAGCTGAAAGTAGCGAAACCGTTTGCAATTTTCCGTACGGTGTTTACGATAGCATCGAGCAACTGGCCAATGAGATAAATAAAGCGCATCTCGCGCGCGATCATCAGTCTCTAGTACCAACGGAATTTCAGAAAGGGTTTTACGTATTGCGCCGTACTTGCGCGCGCGATCAACCTCATTATTATCAAATTTGAACGAAAAACTTTGTCGCATTTTTGGTTTTGAGGACGTTGTACACAGAAGAACCGGTACTTTTGTAACCTCCAAAACTGGAACAACCAACAACGTCGCTACTCGACCGGCATGTCTCGCGCGAGCTATACCGGATCAATTGTACGGGTACACGGACATTTGCGAACCGTACACCGTCGGTGACACGCAGGCCGCTCTTTTGCGGATAGTCGCTTTAGAAACAGCTAAATATAGATTTGGTACAAGTAAAGCATTTTGCACCTATACATTTCATACCTCTTTTGCACCATACTTTTAGAAAGGTCGTCGTAGATATAAGAAATCAACATGGTCAAAGCATACCATTTGCGTATGGTACGTTGACGGTTACGCTTCACTTTAAGCGTATCCGTTGAGGTATGAGTTATTATATTAATTATTACGAAAATCAGGTTGGCGGTGGAAGAGGTGTTAGAAGCGTTTTCGAGGGATCTAATTATCAACGCGGTTGCGGAATCGGTAGTTTCATAGGATCAATATTCAGCAAGATTGTGCCTTATCTCGCTAGCGGGGCTAAAGCGGTAGGTGAAGAAGCTGTACGTACCGGTTTGAATGTACTGGACGACGTTGCCAACAACGGTGCCAATTTAAAAGAATCTGTAAACATTCGTGTTCGTGAATCTGGAAAAAATATGAAAAGAAAAGCCGCAAATAAAATTTGCGAAATGATGCGAGGAAGCGGATAAAAAACGGGGTCTGTCTGAACAGTGCTTAGTATAAATGAAAAACAGTTTTTATTTTTAAAATACATATACAGATCTATATCTTTATATTGATGCATCATCCAGAAAAAATTTAAAGTGGTTTAAAGATATTCAACATAATGTTTATTTGCAAAATTGGAAATCAACTATTTCAAAACTTAGTCTTGTCCTATAGATACAAGGCTTGGTTAATGATTCCTTAAAATATATTTGAATATGTCTGCTCAATTTGGTATGGTTTGGAACAACAGAAGCTGTATATTGTGTTCTAAAGAAGGAGACGCACATTCCATAACTTAAAGATAAAAATATGTTTGTGTCATGTAAAATGTAAAATAAGTTACAATGATATAGTCAGGGTTTAAGGGGGCCAAGTTTAATAACATAAATATAGCTTTCCTCACAAAAATGTATTAAACTATCTTACTGAATTTTTCCAATTATTAATTGTCAGTAACAATAGATGTTACCTAGATTTTATAACCAAGTTCATAAACTATTTGCTTGCATCTTATCTCTTTATCAGTTTATATTCATCTGTTGCCTTTACAATTAACTAATAAATATTTTAACTAAAAACTAAAGTTCAAGTGAGTGCAAAGGTTTGGAATACCTCTAATGAAATTCATTAAAAATTAATTCTTTTTTTTTAAATATTAAAGTGACCATAACCTGTGTCAAAGACTGACTTTATTAATCTAACTAACTTTATTTTCAAGCTGTTCAAGAATACTTTTTTTTTAGGTGGATTAGATGAAAATTAGATCAAAAGCATTTTGAACGTGCCTATACTATTTATATATCACATATCTAGTATTAATCTACATTTTTCTTTAATTTTGGTTATCTAAATTATTAAATGTCTATATGTCAGTTCTTATCAGTAATTTAAATCATAAATGAGATTAATTAATTTTTCTTTTAGTGCTCATTCTAATATATAAATACTATAAACTTTTGCATCGCATATATGCTTTGCTAGCATAACTATTTTTAGCATACAATTTGCTTCATATTGTTATATTTTCTTAGAAAATTATTTATTAATCTTTGCATATGTTACTATTACTTTTTCTTTGTAATTTCCTTATAGAGATTTGGCATTATATTGCTTTATTATTTGCCAAAATCTTAGAAATTTTTTTTTTTTTTTGTTATTTAACGTCGCTCTATTTATGCTGCCAGGGCTAATCAGCGACGGAGGTGAACGGTGTGTCTGAAACAAAGCACATGTAGTTGAAACAGTGGTGCTTGTGTCCATCGGAAGATATCATCGGTCACTGTAATTAGTCTAATAATTACAGTTTCCTGTCCTCCCGATGGAACCACCGCGATCCTCTTTACATCTTCGCGTTCCTAACGTTCCCTATAGTTCAGATGCCCGTGCCTCTCATGCACTGACAAGTGCACGAAACGCACGCGCACCTGAACTGGCGTCACATTATAGTGACACGCCGAGCCACTGAGTCGCGGTGTTCGAAAAATGCACATGAAAAAATTTTCAGAAAATTTTTTAAGGTGGATCGTTTTACTATTTAAGCATTATCTCTATCAATAAGTTCTGTATAATTTAAATTTGATTATAGAAGCAAATGCTTAGAAAAGTTTTGCGGTATTGCTTTACTTTCATAGCAATTTATAGCACAAACTTTTACCTTTATTTTGATATATTCTATTTTTATTTATGCATTTCTTGTTATACAATTATTATATATTGATCATTTATACTTTTGTCATTATTTTAAATCTGTTCATAAACGGATATTGTGTAATATTTAATTCAATATAATGATAAGTCTTTAAGTATTCTGTATAATAAACAGTTTTACAAAAATAATATTAGCACAAAAAATATGAATATTTCTGAAAATTTTTACCCAAATGTACCTAATTATTGGTAATATACCTACATAGATATATGCGTACGTAATACATACAAATACTTTCCAACAGTTTGTGCAGAAACTTTGTTTTTTCGCACGTAAAATTCGAACTTTTCACACATCGTATAAAAAGCAGTAATGTATAGATACAATACAAGTAAGGAAAACTGATTTTGATCGTTTCATGTGTAGAACTTGCTTTGCTCGAATACAAAAGACACACAAAACATAAATGTACTTTCCAGCACTAGTATAGTATTTTACTGTTTACTACTTACAATACTAAAGGAAATTTATTTTGTGATTTAAAATTTTAAATAAATGCATGTTTAAAATTTATGATTTCAATTTATTGCTTTATTTTAAAATGCTGATAAAGTTTATACATATAAGTGCAAACATTATGTAACTGAGTGTTTTTTTTAGTGAGAGATGACACATCTGTACGTGTATAGGGAAAGTTTCAGCGGGGTGCAAACATTAGAGACCGTGATAAAATTTTTCAAAATCATAGCTGATAATTTATTTAGTGGAAGATGACACGTCTCTACACTTTGGGCAAAGTTCCAGCGAAGTGCAAACACTAGCGGCCGTGATAGAATTTTTCAGAATCACAGGTTACCTATTTTTTCGCGATTCCACCCCCTCAAGAGTGACTTCCGGATAATATTAAGAGCTGATCATTTTTTTATTTGGAGAAGGCACATATGTACGTGTTTAGGCAAAGTTCCAGAGGGGTGCAAACATTAGCGGCCGTGTTAGAATTTTTCAAAAGCAGAGGTTTCCCATTTTTCCATGATTCTACCCCCTCAAGGGTGTTATCTAGTGATGCATCATATCTCTTATTTTATCTGGATTATTTACTTGTATAAAGAAGTATATATTTATTTTTGTTGGGGTAAATAAAAATAAATTTCATCGATTGTCGTTGCTTGTCAACGATGGAAACTGAATACTTGTATAGAGGGAAAAGAAAAAACAAGTGCCAACGGATGTAGAGGCAGCTTTACCAACATATACTCCGGGATTGTCTTCACTAAGGAATGTTATTTCTTTGATGGGTAATATTTACTCTCCATTTCCCCCATTAAGGCTCTCTTTATTTTTGGTTATTTCAAATTTTGTAGAGTTTTTCAACGGGATACAGATGACGACTTGATGGCAGATATTACGACACAAAAGTAATTAGTTAATTAAATTAATTATGAAAAATAAACGCTATAACTTTTACATGCTTAAAGCTCGTGACTTGAATATTCGTAGAAACCTATTAGAGTAGATGCTGATAAAGTTTAGATGGGGGACATTGTGATACAAAAAAAATTAGTTAATCTAATTAATTAACATTAAAATGTTAGGAATTTATATGAAATTAAAAGATAAGACACGGTTGGAAATAATTAACTAAACAATAATTAATAATTAAATTTTTAATTATTTATCACTAGTAGATAGGCTATGTGCGTTCTGGCTCAGAGCTAGAACGCACATAGGGTTTGGGTTAAGCGTTCCCGACCCCCCCGCCCCTGGATAACCCTGAGCCAGAACGCACATACCTTCTGGGTCGAGAAAATATTTACTTCCTTCAAATAACCCAAGCTCTCGGGAGCGGCGAACTCGCACCGAGCCACCTGGGCCGCCGGTCTCACCGAGTCGCGCACGGGACCGCCGCTCGGTCGTCGAGTCTCGGCGATCTTCGGGTCCGCTGCTCAGCCGTCGGGTCGCGCCGAGTCGCGCAGGCCTCCGGGTCTCGCGCGCGGGATCGCCGCTCGGTCGTCGAGTCTCGGCGATCTTCGGGTCTCGCGCGCGAGGCTGCCGCTCGGTCGTCGAGTCTCGCCGAGGCGCGTGGATTGTCGGGTCTCGCGCGAGGCTTCTGCTCGGCCGCCGGGTCGCGTCGAGTCTCGTGGATCTTCGGGTCCCTTCGTGTTGCGCGCGCGAGGCTGATGCTCGGTCGTCGGGTCTCGCGGGACTGCTGCTCGACCGTCAAGTCAGCCGCCGAATTGTCGACTGTTGCGCGGTCTGCTGCTTAGCGCACGACGTGGCAACAGCTCGCGGCTGATTTGCCGAATCTCCGTGAGTTTTTTATGCCGAGAATATTCACGATTGTTTATACAATCTAGAATATTCTCGAATGTTTAAAATGAATATTAATAGGTAAGTAAATTTAAATAAAATGTTTCCATAACAATTTATTAAATTATATTTTGTATTATTCCATTAAATTCTATAATATTAAATTATATTTTATATATTATTCTATAATATTCTATAATATTCTATAATATTCTATTACATTCTATTAAATTTTTTTATTTACTATTTTAATAGTTCATAGTAAATAAAAAAATTTAATAGAATGTAATAGAATGTAATAGAATATTATAGAATATTATAGAATATTATAGAATATTATAGAATATTATAGAATAGTATAGAATTTAATGCATGAATATAAAATATAATTTAATAAATTGTTATGGAAACATTTTTGATAATTCACTTACCTATTAATATACATTTGAACATATTGAATATTCTAGATTGCTCGTACAGTGTGTTTCTCGAACAATCCTTCGATTAGATTCCATTCTTTTCTATTCTTTTCTATTCTATTACATTTTTAAACATTTTTATTTACTATGAACTATTAAAATAGTAAATAAAAATGTTTAAAAATGTAATAGATTGTAATAGAATAGAATAGAATAGAATGGAATGGAATCTAATCGAAGGATTGTTCGAGAAACGTTGCGGCGCTGTCGTCGATACGTTATATAAGCAGGGCTAATCGAGCCCTTCGTCAGTCGCGATCCAGATCGGAAGCGAAATGGAGCAGCCGCAAGAGCAACAGCAACTGCTACTAGTTGTTCCACAAGGATGGGCTGGTGGACACGGGAGTCAGGTAAGTATATATATATTCTTTTCTCTCTTCTTTTTATCATTTTAATTTCTATGTTTTATTATTTTAATTTCTTTTTTTTAATTTCTTTTTTAATTTCTTTTTTATAATTTTAATTTCTTTTTTTAATTTCTTTTTTTATTATTTTAATTTCTCTTTTATAATTTTAATTTTAATTTCTCTTTATAATTTTAATTTCTTTTTTATAATTTTAATTTCTTTTTATAATTTTAGTTTCTTTTTTATAATTTTAATTTCTCTTTTATAATTTTAATTTCTTTCTATTAAATTAATTCTTTTTTTTTCAGCATCAACTTCCCCTAATGTTGGTTCCGGTGGCGCCGATGGGTCGGTGGCCAACAACAACTTCGTCCATCATACCTCCGCAACCGTCAGCTGCACAATTAACATCCCTGTTCCCATCCCCTCTAATCACTTCATTTTATATTAACCCTCCTCTTCCGCCTTCTGCACCTCTACCCCCTACCTCTCCCCCACCTCCCTCTCCACCAAAAACCCCTCCCCCACCTCCTTCTCCTCCAAAAACGCCACCCCCACCTCCCTCTCCAGCTCTTTCATCTATTCCCTCGACCCCAACAACTCCCAAAACCCCTAGACTTGAGTTGTGCAGTAAACCGTTGCGGAAGTATGATGGACGAAGTCTAGACTTCTCATCTCCGCCGATGAAGATGAGTAGGCCAAGGACACCAACGACACCGTCTCCATTAAAACGAGCGCTACGCTGCAGCTCCTGCATTTCAATGGAAGAACTGCAGGAGCTGCTGCATCTCCCACCACCACCACCACCCCCCCCTCCCACATATGCCGATAATTGATGTAGAGGGAGGCAGGGGTGCGGCTCCAGTGCCAGTTCAACAAGCGTGGAAGACTGGAGTTCAGCAACGGGTTGAAGAGTATAAGCCATGGGTAAGGAAGCCTACCCGACCAAGACCCGTTCCTACCGGGCATCCTCGACCACCAAAATATCGTTAGATATTATTTTGTATTTTTTTTTGTATTTTAATAATTTATGTATTTTGTATTTTTTTTGTATTTTAATAATTTATGTATTTTGTATTTTTTTTTTATATTTTGTATTTTGTATTTTTTTATATTTTGTATTTTTTTATATTTTGTATTTTATGTATTTATATATTTTATGTAATTAATGTAATTTGTTTTAATAAAGATTACAAATGAATGTGTGTGTGTGTGTGTATGTGTGTGTGTGTATATGATTAAAATAAAAAAAGGAATGCTTGGGGTATGTATGAGTTTTAATGTATATATGTGTGTATGTGAGTGAATGTTTAAAATAAAAAAATATGTGTGTGTGTGTAAATGATTAAAATAAAAAAAGGAATGCTTGGGGTATGTATGAGTTTTTAATGTATATATGTATTTATAGATATGGGTGTGTGAGTGAATGTTTAAAATAAAAAAAAATATGTGTGTGTATGTGTGTGTGTGTGTGTGTGTGTGTATGATTAAAATAAAAAAAGGAATGCTTGGGGTATGTATGAGTTTTAATGTATATATGTGTGTATGTGAGTGAATGTTTAAAATAAAAAAAAAAGTGTGTGTGTGTGTGTGTGTGTGTGTGTGTGTGTGTGAGAGAGTATACGATTAAAATAAAAAAAAAGGAATGTTTTAGAATATGTATGTATGTGTTTATAGATGTGTGTGTGATTTAAAACAATTAGAAAGTGGAAAGGGCCCCAACCATCGCCCCTTCCTGTGAGACGCTCCTCTCAACATTTTCGTCCCTCCATTACCTTTCTAATTATTATTATTTTTTTTTATTTTTTTTAATTTTTAATTTATAATCTTTATTATTATTATATATTAATATATACATTTATTATAATTATCAATACAATGATTATCTTAATTATACATTAAATTATTGTTGAATGTTGGCCTATAGTCCATTTGAACGTCTTCTTCTCCATGTAGTCCCCTTAATAACCACCTCTGCAGGTTTTGTACGTTTTGTACTGCACACACGGAGCTAACACTCTGTGTATGTATAGAACAGATGTACTGTTCATATCTTGTGAGTTTCTTCAAGCTTGGACATCCTAAATCATCTAGATTAAGGAATAGCCTGGAAATAAAAAAAGGTAAGTAAGTAAGAAATTTTTTGTAGCATATATATATATATATATATATATATATATAAAGTTAATTTAAAAATATACTTACTGGTTTGGTAATAATTTATTGAGCCATATTTTTTTCTCCAATCCTTTCACGAAAATTCTTCCTGCTTTGTACAAAACGTTGTTTAGCGTTCGTTCTAAATCTTCATACGGAATTTCACCAGATGTCCATGGAATTCCATGAAAGTTTATTTCCAACCATCTGTTGGAGCTCTGATATTCTTTCGGTAAATCATTCCATTTGTGAGGTGGTTTAAAATTAAAAACAATGGGGACTGCGTCGTATTGTAAGGCAATCAATGCTACCTCTTTAACAATAAATTTATTAAATGCTGTTTTAAAGCCCTGGTCGTCTATAATATAATCCATTTTTTTTTCCTCGAACTTTCTAGAAAATACGTGAGTGTTGTGAAATTCTTTCTATATGTCTACACTATTTGCAGGTTACCCTATCACGTTACAGATGTTTGGTCTGGAGAAAGATATTCTCTTCCTCTAGACAAACACCTTGACTCAAGGGTTTACCTATAAAATTTTACCTTACCAATATCTGCGACACCCTGAAGAACCACCTGGAGACTCTTCCTCGGGACTTGTCCTCTGAGACGAAGTGGAAATGAATGTGCCTCTGTTTCGAATTGCCGCTCTTTTATAGTTATGTAGTGTTCCCCACCACAGTAGCTCCGCCCATACCGCAGCGCCGCAGCTCCGCCTACCCCCCCACTCTCTCAAAACTGTATAAAAGGCGACGCTTTTTTTGCAGGGAGCATCAGTTCATCAAGTCATCTCGACTACAACGTCTTCTAAGTACAGTGGATAAAGACAACCCAGAGATTCAACGGTGACATGGAGAGAGCTTCTGGTTATATTGGGATAGTATTGAGCTAGTGCAATAGGCCTTCCCTGAAGAGGATTCTCATTGCGAGAGGTCATCCCCACCATTCAACAGCGCCGTCTTTAGGATATAAGGAACCGTTCGAGAGACATTTTCCGTCAGTCTCTGCGATGTCGTCGTTGGAGTACATCGGGTTAACGGTAAAGCTGCTCTTGAAGTCGTTGGACTATGTCGCCAAGGGTGATGCTGTCTACTCGGATTATACTCGATGGTTAGGACTATCCTCTGAAGCTATCCTGGCTTTGGAGAAGATGGTTGGTAAGGAAACGCTGTCGAGAGCGCAAAAGCAGAAATGTCAAACGTTTTTGACTCATCTGCTATGTGTTAAAAATTAGTTGTCGAGTTTGATGAAAGTAGGCGGTCGTGTCCAAGACCCAGAATCGACTATACCAGAAGAGCAAGAGCAAGAAACACGTGTCCAGTGGGATGATACGGAGTCTGCGTTCAAGAAACGTATACGATCTGGTATTATAACTAATCTTGGACACTTGGATATCATATCTTTCATGGAAGATGCTCGAGGTTTGTTTGAAACCAAGATTAAAGGCTTGCTAACGGAGCACAATGCCCTCAAAGTCAATGCTGAATTGGCTGCTGAGTATATAGTCCAGAAAAGTGATTCTGTCAGTGGAGAAGTTAAATATTTCAATACTGAGAACAGTGCCGTGTACAAATCAACAAATTTAAAGGAATTATTTGATCTTCACATCAAGCAGGTTATACAGCGTGAAATGGAGGAGTTCGAGCAGAAAGGATCTGGCTGGAGTCTTCGTCAAATTCTCAGTCTGACAATTAATATTAACAAGTTTGAGCCAATGAAAGGAAGTTCGTACATTCCATTGCCCGAAGCAATCATGAAAAGAAAGGCCTGCGTAAACGTGAAAAATCAAGACAATCAATGTTTTAAGTGGGCAGTGTTGGCTGGTATGTATCCCCAAAATAACAATTCTGAACGCCTTAACCTCTACAAACAATATGAAAACGATTTAAACTTTAAAGGAATAGAGTTTCCTGTAACACTAAAACAATTACATAAATTTGAATTACAAAATCCTGTGTCAGTGAATGTATACATATTAAAATTATGTAATAAGACGTATAAAGTGAACCCGTGTTATCTAACATCTTCCAAGAAGAAGTCTCACGTAAATCTGCTCCTCATTCAAGATTATTACGTTGATGAAGAAGGAGAGGATACAGAAGATAATGTTGAAAATGTTCCACCTACGAAGTTTCATTATGTTTATATAAAAAATTTGTCACGTTTGGTCAAAAGTCAATTAAGCAAACGTAATGATAAAATATTCATCTGTGATAGATGTTTACGTTTCTTCTACGCGGAGGAGAAACTCCAAAAACATGAAGTTGATTGTAGTCAAATTAATAAATGTAAGATCACATTACCTACCGTGAAGACTAGCAGCCTATCCTTCAAGAACTTTAGTAATCAATTGAAAGTACCCTTCGTGATATATGCGGATTTCGAATGTTTACTCAAACCTATGGAAGGAGACGTCCGCGCATTTCAGGAGCACCAAGCCTACAGTATAGGTTATTATTTAAAATGCAGCTTTGATGATTCGAGATCCTACTATCGGAGTTATAGGCAAGAAAAAGATGGGAGTGATAGCATGACACCTGCCGTCTGGTTTGTCAACGAACTTGAAGCTCTTCGAATTGAACTGGAACAATTACACAACGCTCCTCAACCAATGCGTCTTACTTCTACGGAAGTGCAACAGTTTGAAGAGGCTAACTCCTGTCATATATGTAAAAAAGGATTTTCTAAGGATCAAAGGAAAGTTCGTGACCATTGCCACTTAACGGGTAAATATAGAGGAGCAGCACATGAAGGTTGTAACATAAACTTCAAGGATGCTAGATTCATACCAGTCGTATTCCATAATCTGACTGGATATGATTCACATTTTATTATTAAAGAGCTCGCGACTGCTGCGAATCTGAAGGGTCGTGTACAACTGATTCCGGAGAATAAACAACGGTACATCTCCTTCACAAAATATATTGAAGGTAGCGATGTACATTTTAGATTCATCGATTCATTCAGGTTCATGCAGTCATCCCTTGAAAAGTTAGTGTCATACTTAACGGATCTCGACATTACAACTTTAGTATTTCAAAAGGAAGATCGGTATACTTTGGAACAGATACAGTTGTTGTTACGTAAGGGAGTTTTTCCGTATGATTACGTAAGTTCCTTTGAGAAGTTAAAAGAAAAAGATCTACCAACTCAAGAGGAATTTTTCAGTAAGTTATACAACACGGGCATCTCGGACTCAGACTATAAACATGCTGTGAATGTTTGGAATGCGTTTAACATCGAAACACTTGGTAAATATGCTGATTTATACTTAAAAACGGATGTGCTACTGCTCGCAGACGTATTTGAAAATTTTCGAAAGACTTGTATGGACGCGTACGGACTTGATCCAGCACATTACTTTACAACTCCTGGTTTGACGTGGGATGCGATGTTAAAGTATACGCAAGTACAATTAGAATTACTCACCGATGTAGATATGTTGCTATTTATAGAACGAGGGATAAGAGGAGGTATTAGCCAATGTTGTAATAGATATGCAAAGGCTAATAATCCTTATATGACTGAAAACTACAGGAGTGATGAAGAGGAATCGTACCTCATGTATTACGATGCAAATAATTTATACGGGTGGGCGATGACGCAACATTTACCATATGGAGAATTCAAGTGGATCGACTGTATGGATCAGCATGATTTCTTCAACGTTTCAGACGACTACGACGTAGGATACATCCTCGAAGTCGATTTGGAGTATCCGGGACATATCCACGACAAACATAAAGACTTACCACTGTGTGCGGAACATCTAACTCCACCTGGTTCAAAGCATAAGAAGCTGTTGACTACATTATATAATAAAAAAAGGTATGTTATACACTACCGAGCTTTGAAACAAGCCCTTCGACATGGATTAATTCTAAAGAAGATTCATAGAGTGTTACGGTTTCGACAAAGTCCGTGGTTGAAGTCTTATGTAGATTTAAATACCGACAGAAGGCAAAAGGCTAAGAATGAGTTTGAAAAACTCTTCTTTAAATTAATGATTAATGCCGTCTATGGGAAAACGATGGAGAATGAGAGGAAACGAGTCGATGTGAAACTCGTCAACAAGTGGAACGGTCGCTATGGTGCAGAAGCCTTAATTGCAAAGCCGAATTTTCATAGTTGTTCAATTTTTGAAGAAAATCTAGTCGCAGTCCAATTGACACGTACAGAGATTAGCATCAACAAACCCATTTATGTCGGTTTGTCAGTTCTTGATATATCCAAGACTCTCATGTACGACTTTCATTATTCCTACATGACAGAGCGAGTAGGAGGTAAATGTAAACTTCTGTACACTGACACCGACAGTTTTATTTATGAAATTCGCGGTGTCAATATCTATGAAATCATGAAAGAGGACATCGACCGTTTCGATACGTCAGACTACCCGGAAAACAATCAGTTTGGAATGCCTAGAAAGAACAAGAAAGTTATAGGTCTAATGAAGGATGAATGTAATGGTCAAATAATGACAGAATTTATAGGCCTTCGCAGTAAAATGTACAGTGTCCTTATAGAAAATTCCAGACAAATAAAGAAGGCTAAGGGTATCAAAGGCAACGTAGTCCAAACAAGTATCGACTTCAACGATTACAAGAAGTGCCTGTTCAACAAATCGAGTATTACATGTCAGCAAAACAACATCCGGTCCAGGAACCACATAGTGCGGACGGAAACGGAAACCAAGGTGGCGCTGAGCTCTCACGACGACAAGCGGTATCTTCTTCTTAACTCCACGGACACCCTCCCTTGGGGACATCGCGACATCTTTGATGACGAAGACCAGGAGGTTCTGGAAATGTTAGTATGTCTGCAAGGGGAGGAGTCAAGAAGTCAGCAGATAGGAGAAGGGGCAGCGCCAATCAGTGAGCACCTCATCGGAGAGAGGGAAGCTGTCGGAGTGGGGACAGGCTTTAATAAGCGAGCGCGATCAGCAGATCTGCACATTCATCACTTGGATGAGCTCGAAGAACAACCTCCTCCATCAAAGAAGAAGAAGGTCTGAATCTCTAAAGTAAGTATTATGGCTTATGTCTTATATTCAAATGTATTATTATTCAACATAGAATTTTTTTTTTTATATCAGAATGGATTTACATATGTTGAATAAAATTGCACAGAGTGCCTACCTTCCGCGGAAGCGTCTAACTGAGTTGGAGAAGGATACGAAGTACATGGTGACGAGAGTCAAGAGAGTGACTACCAAATATGGATCAAAGATAGTCCTCACCGTTGATGAAGAATGCGACATCTTCTTACCAGAAAGAGTATCCAACGCGTTGCTGACCAGTGATGACCTGTTCAACGAATTAGCCGAAAAGGCGAATAAATATGCTTTATTTATATTATATTATGGTGATGATAAGTTTAAATTTTGCGACTTATAATTTACTTTATGTAATGTATTAAAAAGAATGTAAATAAATATTACAATTTGTATTTAAAATATTAATAAAAAAGAAAGAGAAAGTTTAAGGAGAGAAAATGAGTTACGAGTGCGTATTATACATTGAGTCTACTCATTGTATAAGACTCATAAGTAACGATTGATTGGTTGTTTCTCACGGGTTGGGGGCGTTGGAGGGGGCCCCCCACCACTTTCTCTTATCTTTTATATATTAGATTTATCAATCCAACTATTGTGTGAATTATCAAATCCTAACCACTTAACAAACACCTGATTTCCTTTCCTCTTGATTACTTTTTCTACTAGATAAACATCTGGATACTTAACCTTTTGCAATTCTTGCTCATAAAATCCACCAGAGATTGCTTGACCTTGATAGTCTTCTAAGAGGTAAGTAATTGGTTTAGTATTAGCTACAGATTTAATTGTAAATATTTCAGTTGTCCAGTTAGGTGTATAACCTTTCTCAAATACATGCTTCGATTTACTTACTCGTACTTTATCACCAGCTTTGAACTTTGGTTTCTTTATAAGTATATTGTCATAGTTAAATCTAGATAATAGCAAAGGTGCATTTTCTACCGTCACATCTTTTGGTTTCATTCCGATTGTACGATGTTTTGTATTATTGTACGTAGTAATCAAATTTGGTAACATATCGAGCCATTTATTACTTCCTTGAAGACTAAACTGCAGCCACATCTTGTTTTTTAGTGTACGATTGAATCGTTCACATATAGAAGCTTTCAAATTAGAGTATGAAGAGTAGAGATTGATCTTATATTTTTTCATAAGATCTTGAAACGTTTTATTGTAAAACTCTTTTCCTCTATCTACCTGTAAATTTTTTGGGACTCTACCTTCACACAAAATTAATTTCATAGCTGCAGCGACGTCTTCACCAGTTTTTCTTTTGACTGGAATAGCCCAAGCAAATTTGGAGAGTACATCAATAACTGTTAGCATATATCGAAAACCTTTATTTTCTTTAGAATAAGGTAGCATTTCTACGAGATCAGCCTGCCATGTTTCATCGTAAGCTCGTACGTCAAACTTTCTTCGTGGATAGTTACGTCGAGCTGGCTTATGAAGCTCTTCAACTACTACTTTCTTATATGTCGTCATCATTCGACGCTTAGTTAGATAATGTTTGAGATATTTGTAGTACCATTCCTTTTATACTTGTACTCTTCAATCAAGATAAGACTTGTTTTCCATTTTTAATTCACTTGCATCTATCGAAATGATATTTTGAGTCATTTTTAGTACTACATCTTTGATATTCGCAATATCAATATCCCGTTTTCTAAACATATTTATAATTTCATTTCTTTGTGATTCAATGATGTCTTCTATATTTTTTAAATCACTTTTCAATTGAGAAATTGTAAACGACACTCTATTAATCTCCATACGTATTGTACGCTGTAACGTTTCTAGATCCACTGCTTCATGAGACTGATCAGGTGATGCAATATTGCATAGTTTTTTATTCTCTAAGTCGTAGTGACCGTCGTTGGTAGTTTTGAAACCCACACCAGGTGGACCTCGGCTACCTTCACCTCGTTTGAGATTACGTCCGAACACGTCAACGCTCATTGTGAAACTGACTATGTAGTGAACATTCAGTTTAATATATAGCCAGCTTCACGCAACTCCTCGATAATTGAATGAATTTCATTGATATGGCTAGGATTTCCAGCTGATCTTTCAGCCATTAATAATCGAAGTCGATTCACAAGCTCATTAGGATCATCCCAGTATACGTAATCCATTTTAGTATTACGTCGAGCAATCTTGTATAGTGGCAACGATCCTCCATGTTTCATTGTAAATAGTGGAAGTATTATATCATTAAATTTTTTACTATTATGATAACGAAGTGTTTCTTCAGCACGAAATTGCTTCTTGTGAGCACTCGTTGCTTCGAGGATTTGTCGATAATTAGAGAAATCGTTGTTGGTAATGTAACTTCGATCTGGATTTTTCATAATTAATAACTCCAGTAAACCCTCTGATTTGGGATATTTATCACCCATCACATTTATAGAATTAGTATTAAAATATATAGGTGAATTGCCAAGTATGTATGAGTTACCTTCCTTACGTACTCCATATATTTTATCTAAACTATCTGATTGCTTATTTTCTAGCAATGATATATACTTGTCTGTATTTTCCTGTTCATCTCCACTACCAGCTGATTCAAAAGTTGTTTCCAACTCCCGATCTAGATTTCGTTGTTGGATAGTATTGTCTAGTGTTGATGTGCTTTCATTAAAATTGTCTTCATCATTATAATTAAGATTACGTGTAACTTTAATTGGCAGTCGATCATTACTATTTTCGGAAGATTGTCTGTTAATCTTTTCAGTACTAGCGACCAATTTCTGAAGTGGATCAACAATCGGTTTGAATGTATCGCCTATCGTTTTTTCAAAACTTTCTTTACCAAATTTTAACAAGTTATACTTTTGTTTAACTGCATTTTGAGCTTTGATAAGCTGATGCAATATGTCTTTTTTATGTTGAATCTTAGTTGAATCCATGTTGACTCTTAGACATTCAAATGTGAACTACCTAGTTGTTGATCAATATGCTATATTTATAGCAAAACTGTCAAACCCTTTACGATATCTACCAGCATTGATTGTGTTATCTTTGTTAATCACCAGAAATCCATACTTATCATCGTTCCAACATTTTGAACATAGATCTTTAAATTGTTGGTAGGTCATATCTGTATTAACATGATTATCATACAGATGTCTTAAATTTACATCATCTTGACGAAAAATTACCAATAGATTAACATTATCTCTTACAAGATGTTTTGGAATCTGAGCATATGATTGACAAAGATAGAGGCAATCTACATTCTTATGTCTACCCATGCAGAAATAAGATTTCACATTATCTTGCTTTTCACATGCTATATCGTCAAATATCATTATAGAATTTGGACGTACATCATTTGGAGCTATCACTTGTTCATGCTCACTGAATGGAAAGTATTCAATTCCATCTAATGGTTCCAATACCTCCTTCAAAAATTTATACTTTGGTTGATTTAATGATTTAGAGTAAACATAAACATTTTCAAATCTTAGACCATTTGGATGTATTACAAGCGCTAGTAAACTGTTGGTCTTTCCACAGTTGGATGGTCCGCAAAAGACAGCACGAATACTGTCAGGAAGCAACTGACCATGTCGATTAGACTTTTTTTCTTGCTAGACAATAGTATCGAAATTCAATACTGGTAGTTTTACATTTTGTTCTTTGAAGTTCATGTTGACCGTTTGAAAAATCAATTGTAACTGATCGTACACCTATAAATAGGCTGCTTATATACCGCTGGAATCAGTCTAACAGTAACCTTCAAACGTGATGATTGTATATCCACATCAAGGACGAGGTTTCGTTAATAAAATTATCAACAAGTTACCATTTGAGTTGCATTTACCGGGATATCATTATTGTGGACCAGGTACTAAATTAGCTAAACGATTAGCAAGAGGTGATCCAGGAATTAATCCACTTGACGAAGCTTGCAAAGAGCACGACATTGTCTACTCACAGAATCGTGAAAACATTCAAGCGCGAAATATAGCTGATAAAGTTTTAGCAGAAAGAGCTTGGCATCGAGTTTTGTCTAAAGACTCTGGTATTGACGAAAAAGTGGCTGCATACGCTGTTATAAACGCTATGAAGTTGAAATCAAAACTTGGAATGGGAGTGGGAAAGAAAAAGAAGAAGCCGGTTTCATTTAGTAAGATAGTAAAAGCTGCTTCAAAATCTATTGTTCCTGGTAGTAGATGTGCACGGAAAACTATTCTTTCTGCCTTAAAAGGTGCACGTAAGGCTGTAAAAGAAGCTGGCGGTAAAAGTTACATTAAGCTTCCTCGAGTATTACCTATTCCTCGAAAAACAGGAGGATTTCTACCTATGTTGGTACCTATATTTGCTGGCTTAAGTGCAGCAGGAGCAGTAGCAGGAGGCGCAGCAGGTATAGCTAAAGCTGTCAATGACGCTAGCGCAGCTAAGTTACAATTGGAGGAAAGGCAGAGACACAATAGAAAAATGGAAGACATTGCTCTTGGTAAAGGTCTTTACTTAAAACCTCACAAAACAGGTTTAGGTCTATGTCGTAGTAGTTTAAAGAAGATAAAAAAAAAAAAAGTTCGAAGACTTAAGACTTCCAGATAGGGCTCTCACGGATTACGATCTTATAAAATATGCAAAAGTTTTAAAGATTCCATACTTTCGAGGTGTATTTATGCGTGATGGCTTACCACTTGGTGGACCACACAAAAAGGAGTCAGCCATTGTAAACTTAGATGATCAAAAAGGTCCAGGTACACATTGGGTAGCATATCAAAAGGTAGATAACGATGTTGTTTACTTTGATAGTTTTGGAGATCTTCAACCACCATTAGATTTAATGTTATATCTAGGACTCGATAAAGTTAAATACAACTACACAAGATACCAAGACTACAATACATACAATTGTGGACACTTATGTCTACAATTTTTATGTAACAAGCTAGAGAAGGGTATATAAGGGGACGATTGCTGGAATTGTAGTCATTACGATTCAAACTGTCATGGAGAATTCATTTACTTTAAGTCTTTCTGGCATCTCACCTATACTTGCAGCTGAATACTTTCCACCAATTGAACTTTCACCAAATAAAAATTATGTTCTCGGTTTGGTAGAACTTTTAACTTTTAATTCAATACCTAACATTGATATAGATTGTAATAAATTTTACGTTGGATCAGAAGTAATATCACTTCCAATTGGTAGTTACGAAATTGAGGATATAGACGAATATCTTCGCGAAACTCTAGCTCCTAAAGAAATCTCAATAACATTAAAACCAAACAATAATACGCTACGTAGTGTAATAAAGTGTAGTCATCCTATTGACTTTCGACCAAAAGACTCTATAGGACAGTTATTAGGTTTTACTCAACGAGTTCTCATAGAGAACATCACTCACAGTTCTGACTTACCAGTGACTATTCTCAAAGTTAACTCTCTACGAATCGAGTGTAACATCACCTCTGGGGCTTATATAAACGGTAAACGGGCACATACGATACACGAATTTTTTCCGGCAGTACCGCCAGGATATAAAATAATTGAAGTACCATCGCACGTCATTTATCTTCCAGTCGTTGTGAAGAGCATTGATCATTTACAAGTGCGTATAGTCGATCAAAACGGAAACTTGGTTAATTTTCGAAAAGAAGCAATTAGCATTAGACTGCACATAAAGCAAGAATAATGGGTATTATTTACAATTCCAAAGTTGGTAGAGGGTATAAAAGCTCTAGAAACTACCAACCACCTATCAGTCTAAATAGAGCTTCCAAAGCACTAACACGGCAAAACATTCAGTTTTTAAAACACCTTGGCTTAAAAGCCGTAAGAATCCCTGGTGGAAAATAACTTGTATATTCTTTTGTTGCTTTACAAAGAAAAATGGAGGACATTCTCAGTATACAATCGCCCGTGAAATTCGACGAAACGATTGAGCATTATGAGGTACATGCTCATCAACCATATACAGTTTCTAACTTTAATAACAGCGATGAGATTCGAATAGCAATACAGCATCAGGATTTATGTCTATTACCATCACGTAGTTCATTACATATTTGTGGTAGATTAGTAAATAAAGACAACAATGCTACTACAAAAACTTTATTAGTCAACAACGCCATCTGCCATATGTTTGAGGAAATACGATATGAGATCAATGCTGTAGACATCGATAAGTGTAAAAACGTTGGTCTTACTACATTAATGAAAGGTTGGTTATCGTTCAATCCCAGTCAAACTTCAATTATTGAGAATGCTGGCTGGATTGATGTTGAAAAGAAACGGAAAATTACTAATAATACTGGTTACTTTGACGTATCTATACCTTTAAATATGATTCTCGGATTTGCAGAGGATTACCGAAAAATCGTTGTAAATGTAAAACACGAGCTTATACTAACGAGATCAAGAAGTGACTTAAATGCAGTTATACAAACAGAGGAAGAAGATTTTAAAATCCAGATAAACAAAATTGAGTGGTATATGCCATATATATCTGTAAATAATACATATAAAATTCGCTTGCTCAATCATATTCAAAAGAGCAAACCCATCGACATGAGTTTCAGGAGCTGGGAGTTGTACGAGTATCCACTGCTTCCAGCTACAACTAAGCATGTATGGACTGTAAAAACTTCTAATCAGCTGGAAAAACCACGGTTCGTCATTCTTGGATTCCAGACCAATCGAAAAGGTACAGCAAAAGCTAATGCGAGTCAGTTCGATCATTGTAACATAAGTAATGTAAAATTATTCCTTAATTCACAATATTATCCCTATGGAAACTTAAACTTAAATATATCTCAAAATGAGTTCGCTGTATTATACGATATGTATGCTTACTTTCAGCGTATATACTACGATAAAGAGATCTTGGAGCCAATGCTTAAAAGAGAGGAGTTTAAAAGTTACATCCCATTAATCGTAATCGATTGCTCGAAGCAGAACGAGTCTTTGAAAGGTGCTCCTGTCGACGTACGTATCGAATTCGAATCTCGTGATAATTTTCCAGCTGCTACGTCTGCTTATTGCTTAATCTTGCACGATCGCATAATTCAGTATAATCCGACAAGTGGTGACGTGAAGAAGCTTGTCTAACATGCAATACATAGTTGATCTACAAGGTTTTAAACAACCTGTTAATGATTTTGTAGTTAAGGAATTTGCATTTGTACCCCTCAATGAGGACTGTGAACCGGTTGTACTTATGTTCAAGGAACCTTATCCTTGGAGAAGACTTACCGATAAATATAAGCAAGAAAATTCTCGACTTGAACAATATCATGGTCTAACCTGGACGTCAGGAAATATTCCCTACATTGAAGTTGGTAAACATCTTCGAGAGGCTTTACGTGACGCAACGAATGTTTTGGTGATGGGCTCATTAAAAAAGAACTGGCTCGAACGCTTCAAATTTAATGTTTCCGACGTTTTAGAGATGGGTAACTTACCTTTACATGATGTGAAAGTGGTCACTGTTTGCCCTAATCATAATGACTCAAACAAAGTAAACTGCGCGCTTCACAATATTAAACTTTTGAAAAAATTTTATAATAATAATAATAATCGATCTGAACCTATGGATTGGGAATAGGTGTGGAAATTGTATAAATAGAGAGTAGCTACGCGATCTCACGCCATTTTACAATTACCATCATGGGTAACTACATCAGCTCCAAAGGAAACCGATCTCAGCAGACTGCTTCGCAACAAAAGGAAATTAATAAAAAACATTCAGGATATAAGAAAACTGAGAGTAAACCAATACCTATTTCTTACGACTGCCATATTATTCTTTTTAGAAGTAGTAACATCTAACGTAAAAAAAAGTTCATTAATTAATAGAAAAAGAATGAATCGAGATAAGATATCTTATACCCGCTTTGTTGAAAATGAAAGAAAAAAAGTCGATGATGGTAAAGAAAAGACTAGCTACAAAGCTACATCCGAATCATTATGGAAAAAAGTATCTACAAATACCCAGTCTTTACCTGAGCGGGATAATTATAAGAAATTTAAATGATTAATCTGATTGGTTAAAAGCATTAGAAAGCTAATGGAGAGACGAAAAAAAAAATATTGAGAGGAGCGTCTCACAGGAAGGGGCGATGGTTGGGGCCCTTTCCACTTTCTAACACGTCAACACTTGCTACTTGTGTAAACACGTTAACAGCTGTTGCTTGTAGCTAGCATAAAATGTGCACAGTGGTAGCGAGCTGTTCTCTGTGCGCTCAGCAACAGTCCCGCGAGACCCGAAGATCGCTGAGACCCGACGACCGAGCGGCGGTCCCGCGCGCGAGACCCGGAGGCCTGCGCGACTCGGCGCGACCCGACGGCCGAGCGGCGGACCCGCGCGCGAGACCCGGAGGCCTGCGCGACTCGGCGCGACCCGACGGCTGAGCGGCGGACCCGCGCGCGAGACCCGGAGGCCTGCGCGACTCGGCGCGACCCGACGGCCGAGCGGCGGACCCGCGCGCGACTCGGTGAGACCGGCGGCCCAGGTGGCTCGGTGCGAGTTCGCCGCTCCCGAGAGCTTGGGTTATTTGAAGGAAGTAAATATTTTCTCGACCCAGAAGGTATGTGCGTTCTGGCTCAGGGTTATCCAGGGGCGGGGGGTCGGGAACGCTTAACCCAAACCCTATGTGCGTTCTAGCTCTGAGCCAGAACGCACATAGCCTATCTACTATCACTGATGAATTTAGTTAATAATTAATTTTTATTTATTAATTACTCATGACTTTAGTTAATAGTTAATTTTTAATTAATAATTACATGATGCCTTTAATTAATAATTAATTTTTAATTATTAATTACTTACTGAATAAAAATGTCACTAAATTTAATGCATATCTCGCTTGATTACAATAGAATACATGACTCATCGTACTCCGTATGCTAGAAACGCAATGGAATTCTGTTTTTATGTACCCCATAAGCGAGAAATGCAATAAAATCATTGACTCACCTTACACCGTATCGATAAAAGCTATGAAATAAATGTCTCATATTACCCCGCAAACAGACAATGCAACAAAATTAATTTATAATATGAATAATTAATTTTTTAATTCGATTAAAACTTTGAGTAATTAATAATTAAAAGTTAATTACAAATTAAATTTTTCAAAGTATAATTATTAATTTAAGTCATCAGTAATTAATAGATAAAAACTAATGAGTAAAAATTAATTATTCATTAAAGTCATAGTGTAATTAATAATTGAAAATTAACTATTAATGAAAGTCAGGAGTAAGTAATAATTACAACATTTAATTATTAACTATTAATGGATAATTGAAATTTTTTTCAACCCTGGTTAGGAAAGATTGGTCACATGCTCCCAGATTTTGCACACCCTTGAATAATTAATCATTGTCTACTAATTACCGGGAGAATCGTGAAGTTTTGTTTTTTTTTGGTTTTGATTATTTATTAGAACTTAGTTTAACATAATTTCCATCATATCCTATATCAAAATTGAGAAAGCCCTCGAATCGAAAATCTCGAATCTCTATCTCGAAACTCGAATTTGATCATCAACTGTTTTCGAAATTTCAAAGAGGTTACAATCACAAATGTTATAATCAAAAACAAAGTGCAAACAAAACAAAGGCGAAATAGAATGTTGTTATATTTGTTATCTGAATCTAAATAACGTCAGTGAATGAAAAAATGCAAACACTGGCTCGCGTAGCGTGCCTTGATCATTTAGTTATATAAAAAGAAGAATTAGGTCGCGTAGTAGCAAAGCAGATGACGGAAACAGTAACCATTTGCGTTTGATGTTAGAGATGCTGTTGGTAATTTATCAAATTGTTTACAGAAGATGCTAAACAAAATATCAATAAAGCAAAGAACATAATTCTTAGATAAGTATAATATGGTGTAACTTCTGTATTTTGAAAAGTCATTGTTTAAACTATGATACTTTGTAATTGTTTTTGTCATTTTCAGATCAATCATGCAACTTCAAATCTTTCTCATGAATAATTGTATCTTACATACTTCCTTACTATTGTGATAAATTAAATTAAAAAGTATTAAAATAAAGTGCTTTATTGTATGAAAACAATACCACATAATTAAAATAATGGATTTTCCTCTTTGGAAGAGGATTGAGGTTTGTAAGTGGTTACTCATCTGTAAGCATATCTATTACATTTAATTATATAAAGAAAAAAAGTGCTAAATTTGTGGTAGAAAATTTAAAGTTTTATACTTATTTATAAGTTTGTAAATATAATTAATTTAATTTGTAACAATATGAATAATAAATATTTTTATCGTTATGCACACTATTCTTAATATTGAATAAAATAAAATAAAATATAAATAATTTTGCACTAATTGAATATATATTTCTTATAAGGGAATTGTTGGTTTTTATACTTATGGGGATTGGAATAAATAAAAGATGACAATATTTAATAAACAAACTTAGACACTTTATTATCATGTCACGAGAAAGGATAGGTCTTTACTGTACGAGAAGCGGTTCAAGACTAAACTAAGAACGATGCCTAAAACTAAGAAAGCATCCAAAATATTACGCATTATGCTCATACTGCACAAATATGGACAATAAGCTAGTTATAAAAATGGTCAGTTAGACCGTCCGCCGAGTACGCCGATGCACTCACAGGCAGTGCCATAAAACCCTTCTTTTTGTCACCTTTTGTCGAAACAAACATTCAAGCTATAGTCGAGTGATTTTTGTGAAGTACATTTTATTTACATTATTTTACTTGTATATTCCAACACGCCCCCTCAAAAATTAATCGACTTCACTTTTTAAACATTAAATCATTATTTGACTGTGCAGATTTTAACATTCTTAATTCCATAATAATCAATAATTTAATTTACCTTTTTCTTTCTCGTGACCTCTGGGAATATTACATATAGCCCAACATTTGTTGCAAGGGATAAGGGAATCCCAGTAAAACCTTTTCAGACTATGTTCAGTTGTTCATACATACAACTTTCAATACAATACAATACTTTATAATATTAATCATTTTTTTTATCGTTGAATATTTGCATAATTTCATATTGCTACTTTACATATCTACATAGTTTAAAATAATCCTTTTTTTTTATATCATTGTTTGTTATAAAATACATCAACCACGTATTGATTCTGATTCGAACAGTAGATTTGTAATTTGATTTCCTGTAACATAAATGCAAATCATATTCATTTCTTTGAATTATAATTTTTTGGATATATTTTTCAACATCAGGTTTTTACCAATATATTTTTTATTGTATATTACCAGGTATATTGATTTTTTTTTTTTTTTTTTTTTTTTTTTTTTTTTTTTTTTTTTTTTTATCGTGGGAAACTGGAGAAATCTTACATAAGACGACGACGAGGGTCCGCACTCGTCGCCAGTGCCGGATTCTTACCGGCTAAAACTCCAAACCCAAAACTCCAAACCCAACGCTTTCACCTGCCCAGCCCGGAACTGTTTTTCACATTACTTCAAGCTGAGAGGCGTGTCTTGTGACATGCGTCATCCGTTCCTTATTCTATCCTCCCACGTTGAGACTGCCACTTATCGTGAAGCGGCCTTTCGGGCGGTATTGAGCGCGCGCCTAAAGGTGGCACAGGCTCCGGACCCCGCCACGTGAGACACTCCCTCAGCATCCTTTGATGGACAAAGAAAGCATTTGGGAGCGCTCTTGCAATTCTTAAGGTTGTGTCCAGGCTCGCCGCACTTGTAGCACGACGAGGACCTGTCCACTCCCTTACAATTCCGTTTCGTGTGGCCGAAGTCTAGGCACCGATAGCACCTCTCGACCAAGACTCGATCCCGAACGCGACAGCTTACGAAGCCGACGCAGAGATGCCGCATCGACTTCAGCCTGTCAGCGCTCTCGTGATCCAGCTTCACGATGGCTGTCTTCTGTTGATTGCGGTTGGGACCCATAAGCTTCACCTCTCGGCTCTCAGGCGGAGACGCGAGAACTTTATCTAGGGCCGCTACCACTTCGTCCCTCGTTGTGAGAGCGTCCAGGTCTCTGATCTCCAGGGTCACCCTTCGATCTCGGATCCTAACTTCTCCCATCCCTTTAGTAGCCGTACGGACTTTCTCAGCGAATGCTGTTGCGTCCGTCTTCTTGCCCAGCCGGAGCAGGACATCTCCCCGCCCTGTTGGCCGTACGCTCAGAACCTGGGCGCCGCTGTCGTCCGGGTTGACTTCCTTTCGGAGCTTCCCCAAGACTTCAGCGAACGTACGGTCCCTCGCGACAGTTACCACCAGGGTGGATACCGGCGCCATCTGGCGCTTTCTCCTATCAAGAGGCGCCTGTCCCGACTTGACTGTCGGCTTTTTCCCCGCCACTGACGCGGACTTGGATTGCTCCTTGTCCGTGCCACGTGGTGGTACCTCCTTCCGAGGCTTCTTCTTCTTGCGGCTCTTAGAGACCTCAGGGGGGCTTTGGGGGTCCTCTCTACTTCTCTTTTGAGCCTGCATTCTAGCTGTAGCCGTAAAGACGGCTTTAGCTATAATGCCTCTTCTCTTAGGCCGCCGACGATTCTCGTGACCAACTCGATAATCCTCGACTTGGCACTTGTAATCGTCGACTGCCGAAAACATCTTTTTGGTTTTCCCGTAGAACTCTTGTACAAGAGTGTCTACGGTCTTCAGCCCTGTCTTGACGACCATGGAGATGTTAGGCTGCTTTGCACAAGCGGCCAACATAGCCTGGAGTTCGTTCTTTAGATGGTCGTAAGTTGAGTCGATGTCCTCCTGCGCCTTCTCTACCTTCTCGTATTCCTTGCGGAATATTTCGATCTCCTCTTGAGATTCCTTACTATAGGCAGAGATGCCACTGATGGCACTACCAAGGCTGGTAACGCTGCCGCTTCTTAACCTGTTTGCGGATGCAACACTCAACATCTGTAACGACGGCTGCTGTTGGGGGTTTTCTTTCGAGGGCCCCACCTCTGACGTGTTCGTAGAACGAAGCGCTTGGTGGCCTCCCCCAAAATCCGTGAGGCCAGCGCCGGCCACCGGGGCTTTCACCCGATCGGAACCGACGGCGGGATTGACTCCTAGTTTGGAGCTGCCCGCTTGGGGTATTAGGTATTCCATTCGCTTGCTCATCATCCTTCTTCAACTGTTTGGTCCACGGAGGCTATTTTGTTTCACCTCTACCCTTCACGCAAGCGTGACGAGCTTTCCCCCATCCGCCACCCGGGGGACGCGCCGCATACGGGAACAGGAAACCCCGCGCGGACCAGGTATATTGATTAGATGTGTAATTATTATCATTATTCTTTATGTATAGTCATTACAATTTTTAACTTTTCAATGCTTCATGGTTAATACCTTTCATAACAGGAATTACAATAACCCTTAAAACATTCAATAACGTATGCTCTGCTTTAGCAACTTCAAGTACAAAATGATTTGATTTTCTTAATCAATCAATTTAACATATTGCATTATGTTATTCTTTATTAATCATAAATTTACAGCAAATAAATACACTTTGCTTTTGCAAGGAACTGAATCCATAAACTTTTCATTTTTCTTCGTACAATTTTAGAGGAGTCCCTTTTAATCCTCAGGTAAAATCTTGTAACATGTGTAAACCATAAAATAATAAAACATTTAACTAGCAAAATATTTTAACAAGTAATTTGGGAAATTCCCTTCAGAACATTGTTTTTACTTAGTTCTTTTCAGATTTGTCAATAATTCTTTATTATTTTTATTTGTGAATCTACTTAAAATGTTTACAGCTGTACTTACAAGGAGTGCACCAGGCCTTCGGATCCCAGATCTTGCTGAAATTTTAGGAGGTGTTAATGTAACTATAATAAAGTATGAAACCACCCGTATGACTTGCCAATGCCTCTTGATTTGTGATTTACAAAATATTTTAGTTTGTTTAATTTATATCTATTTTACATTACCTTGATACGTTTACAGAACTTTATAAACTTTGTCCGATTGCTTTTGTGGCGCTGCAAATCTATTGCAATGGAAAATGTAATAAATTATTATCTAATAATTGCCAATATTTATTTTGCAAATGTGCGGTTTTAAATAAATTTGTTTTAAAAAAAAAAAAAAAAAAAAAAAAAAAAAAAAAAAAAATACAGTAAAGGCGTTAATTGCAATAATAGTTGTGTTTAAAAAAAAAAAATGCAGTACTCACTATGTGAACTGGATTTGCATTTTTAGAGTTGTCAAGCAGGTAAAGAGACAATAAATATAATTAACTGCACCTTTAGCAATAAAAAATACTGATGTATTATTTGTGCAGTTGAGAAAAAGATTTTTATTTCATCTGGTTGGTTGCAGACAGTTTGCCGATGAATGATAAAATCTGCAACAATTATAAAAGAATTAATTTCTACTTTGAAATTATATTTTGTTCTTTTCAATTTATTAAAATAAACATATTACACATTAAAAATATTAATAATAAAATTACGTGATTGTGTACATTGTTGTTTCATAACCTCAACACTGTACTGCATAAATAAGAGAGAGTGATAAAACATCAAATGCTTTTTTTTTCTCACTAATTGATCCTATCGCTGTGATCGCAATAATAATACCGTATCGAAAAATAAAAACATCTGTAGCTGATATCATAGCAGCAATTACAACAATCAAATTGGAAGAAGAGAAAATATGCCAAATTGTTTTTCACTTCATATTTGGACCGGGCCACATAGCCGTGTATATGCGCAAGCGTATACGAATGAGCGCGACTGTAAGTCTGTAAACTAGGAATTGTCGACATTGCCAACTTAAAAATAACAGTTCTAGATATACCTATTATATGCACTGTTGTTTTAAGTTGGTAACGTCGAACATTTCTAATTTTCGAGCCGCAACATTCAATACAAGTTATTTATTCAAAATTTGAAATAAATGTTCAAAGTTGATTTTTTCTTTCAAATCCTCAATATTGTTAAACGATTTAACAAGAATTCGTAAGATATAGTAATTTTATAAGTAATTTTTGTAACAAAAATACTGCTTTTTGAAAATATAATAATAGTATACAGTATTAATCAGCACTTTACAATAGTTGTTATGAAGAATATTTTGTACAGCAATTATTTTGCAAAATGGAAGTAGATAATTTTAACACCTTTAAGAATCAAGATTATTTTGATATAGATATTGTTACACAAAATGTCTATGAATGCGTTGAAATTCTAAAGAAAACAAAAATCATAACAAACGAAATACCACAAGTAACCAGTTCTGAAGCGAAGATTTTAGGAAATATATTTGCAAATGCGATTGTAGAAAATATTGATAATTACCAAACTCAAGAAGTCGAAGAACTTTTTGAAGAAAGTGAAATGCTAGATGAAACCGATATATTTTTAAATGACAATTATGGTACGTCACTTGCACTTACATACATTTGTAATTAAATTATAGTACTTTACGCTATACTGGTGCGGAAAAGGACGTTTACAACCGAGCAAAGCCAAGGTGGAAAGGCATACAAGACAAGAATTTTTTTTCCGCACTTGTATCGTACGTGATTTTTTAATACGCAACGTGTGGAAAGCTCGATTTGGAGCACGTATTTTTCGTAGAAGTGCGACTTTCTACACAGAGTGTCGAAAACGTAATCATCAATTTGTTATCAAACAAATTCAAACTACATTATCAAATTTTTTTTAATATTCAAAAAGAAATAATTCTATTATTTTATGTTTTGCTAATTTTGTATTATTGAATTTGTCCAGAAATTAAAAAATAATAAATATTCATAAATTTTGTTAGACTCACCGTTCACGTCATCTAATGAGGTAGTGAATTCTCAAGGAAGTGAATATGATTCTACACACGACGAACAACACAATTTAAAATCAAAAAGAATTTCACTAAAGCAGAAATTAAAGGCGGTTTTGTTAAGCGAAAGGCATCCGAATTGGAACCTTAAAACTTTGCATCGAAATGGGTGCTCTTTTCTTGTTAGAAAAGACGAGTTGCAACGTTATAGGAAATGCTTACTTCAAGGAGGAACTCAATACGATAAATGTAATGCAATAGACGAAGAAACTTATAAAAGATTTTGTGAAGCTAGAGAAAATAAAATTCCTGTAACGACGCGAAACATACAGGAATGGGCGTTGCAAACTGCAATGCCATATCAATCAGAACAATTTCGATTTTCAGCATCAAGTTCCTGGACGTGCAGATTCAAAAAGAAATATCGAATTCGTCAAAGGAAAGTTACGAGTTTTGTGAAACCGACAGAACAACGATCCTTTGAAGCTATTCAGATGACCACCGAAATATTTCAACAAGAATGTCATCAAATAATACCAACATATAATTTAGATCTTGTAATAAACTCGGAACAAATGGGTTGCGAATATCGTACACCTGTTGAAAGGACCATGGAACATGTCGGAACCAAAAAGGTTGAAGTCTTTTTAGGAGATGTGAATAAAATTACTCATACGTATACTGTTCAGTATAGCATCACAGCTTCCGGAAAATTAATAAATAAAGTATTTATTTGTTTGCAAGAGCCCACTGGTCATTTCGGTCCCAGAATCGTACAAGAAATGAAAGAGTTGGAAGAAAAATTAAAAAATGTTATAATAACCAGCTCTAAATCTGGCAAAATGACATCGCAAATTTTTGATTATTATACCACAAGCATTTTACAACCTTATGTTAATAATCAAAGATTTTTATATATTATAGATTCATGGACAGGGCAATCAAATGCTAAATTATTTGATAAATTTATAAATCCATCTGGAGTAAATACTTGTAATTTAAAAGTAATTCCACCTGGTTGTACACCATACTGTCAGCCTCTAGATGTATATTTTGATCGTCAGATTAAGTTGTTCATAAAAGACTGCAAAATGCAACTTATTTAATTCAGACACAACGACAACTAAATAGTCGAACTGATGCAGTAAAAATGCATTCTCTTATTTTAAATCAATTACAAGCTCCTGCTTTTAAAAACATGCTGGAATACGCTTGGTTTGCTGCAAAGCTTATTCCAAACAGAGACATTTTTAGCAGTGTAAAAGACATTTGCTTTCCTCCAATAGGGAAAATAGTCTGTAAATGCCAAAAAGTTTGTTTTGCTCGGTGTTCTTGGTGTAAAAAATATTTATGTTTTATTTGCTACTACGATAACTGTAGTAAAGATTCTTTAATTGATAAGAAGATTCTAGACAAGTTGTTATTCCAAATGCACATCTGTTCATAGTTACTAATTGAATGATTAGCAATTTTGTGTCTGTCATTCAATTGCATTTTTCTCGTAGTATCTATTCCATCCCCACGTGATAGCTAAAATAAAATGAAATTAATTAATTAAAGTGCAATGTTTTAATATTAGTTAACATTAATCATACAAAATCAGTAATTCTTTAATAATATAAATCAATTGTACGCAGTATAAGTTTGTTCATTTTAATGAAACATTTAACTACTACTTGCTGTTTAATTACTACTGTTTGATTTAAAAAATCTTCAACGTTTGTTGTAACTAAAAACATAAAAATGTACTAATGTAACTTATAATTTCTTTAATTTCAAGATTGATCGTTTTTAGATTTTTAGACATCATATTATTACTTTTGCAGAGCTTATCATGAATATATTAAAGAAACTTAAAGAAAAAAATTTACCCCAAAATCGTATGATCTTCTTTACAAGTGACGTTCTCGGATAAGCATTTTCGTTCAAAAGAGATCAGCTAACACTTGAATTACTCTTGGACTATGCAATTCACGCCGAGCATCACTGAAGTTACTTAACGTCTGTGATTACAGCTTGTTGTGTAACATATACACATATGTTTTAATGTTGAACGTCTTTCTTACAACCTTTCACAACAATTTCTCCAAATTCCAAACTCTTGAAGATGAGGTATAATATATTCAGCTTGAACCTTGAATCAAAAAAATGTTTTGTTGTATTAGTTTATTTTTTATACAGGCTATTCAATTAAAACAATCAATATCGACTTTTAATTAAAATACAAATAAATAAAAAATATGTATACTGTAAGCTTACTAGTTTCCAGTACTTGTTTTGCTTATCCAGTTCAAGAGCTAAATGATAGTTATGGAAATCCAGAACATATCCACACTGAAAGCTGAATTTGATTGTACGTTTTAAGAAACTGAGGAGGTTCAAAGTTTAATTTAACTCTAGAGTTCCACAACAGTTAAAACATTGTTGTCACTCTAAAACGAAGTACATCCCAGCTTCACTTCATTCTCTTGAAATATAATTAGAATTTATTAGTAAATAAAATGTTATCAACATACAAATTTTAATTTAAAGTAAGTTATGAAAATCTTATCTTTCCATTTTTCATACTTATTTTTAATAACATTAGAAATCGTATTAAACAAATAGATTTTCTATAAACGTTACTAAAGATATAAACAAGATATTTTTACCTTCTGTCGCTTCTTATTTTGGCAGCTATTTGTTTCCAGAATCTGCATAATAGAGCCTTGATGTACATTATTAAATTGATTATTTACATATTGTCTACGAACTCTTTCAATGCCGAGGAGATTTCACTTTGTAGACTGGAAAACACTGGTCGTACACATAAGCAGAGCCTATAAAAAGATCCAATGAGCCCTTCCGAGTCCAGATCGAACACAGTTGAGCGATCTTCAGTACACTATAAATGCATAGAGTGGTGTAATTAGTCAATTGCTCAAAGTCCTAAGAGTCCAGCGTTGTGAAAAAATCACCAAATGCAGGCTTTGACGATGTCAGCATATTCAAATGGAGGGAATGCCGTCACACCTGGTCTGACAGAATAGCCTTGTAGTCCTCGTGCAAAATTGTATAAGAGCCAGAATAGCCTTGTAGTCCTCGTGCAAAATTGTATTATAGCCAGAATAGCCTTGTAGTCCTCGTGCAAAATTGTATAAGAGCCAGAATAGCCTTGTAGTCCACGTGCAAAATTGTATTATAGCCAGAATAGCCTTGTAGTCCTCGTGTAAAATTGTATAAGAGCCAGAATAGCCTTGTAGTCCTCGTGCAAAATTGTATTATAGCCAGAATAGCCTTGTAGTTCTCGTGCAAAATTGTATTACAGTTTTCTGAAAATTAAAGATTAATAAATATTTACCTTCCACAAGAGGATTACAGGAGCAGTATAACTGACTACAAGAATAGGTTAGATTAGGAGCAATAATATTGCTTTATCCAGCAATATAGCAGCATATATTTTTTTATAGTAGCCCTCTAGATGAATCCCGATTTTTACTTTGTGTATGTCCTACTCATCACCAAGCATCCCGTTGAACAGCGAGGAATCCAGTAAAACGTTATAACAACGATGCGAGAGAGAGCGAAAGAGAGAGAGAGAGAGACATAGAGGCAGCGCGCGACAAACGGACATGATAGAGACGAGACTCGAAAGAGTGCAACCTGTAAACAGTCACGCAACGACGCAACTTATTAGTCCACATGATACTGTATACGGAACGAATTAATAAAAGATTTACCTGGCATATGTCAGCAATACTTCTACATCGCCGCTGATCTCCGTCGTCGTCGTATCCATCGAGCCAGAGACTTTATATTGCCTTACAGAATTCAAACTGTGACGAGCAGACGATCGAGTTTGCACTCTCTTGTATGCGAGAGAGCGCGCGCGCTGACAGCGCGCTGCGACTAAATTATATCTTTGTGTTCATGCGGCCTGTTGTCCTATTGGCCAAGCGTGGCAAGCTAATCTGTATCGGATCGCTGGTGAAATAGTAATTGTCGTTGTGCGTCGTCAGTGCGCGCGCTCTCTCGCATACGAGAGAGTTTAAATTCGTCTGGTTGTGAGGTTATGTAGCAACAATGTGTACAATCAGGCAGTTTTATTGTTAATATTTTTAATATTTATTTTAATAAATTTAAAAGAATACAATATAATTAGAATGTAGAAACTGATTCTTTTATTACTATTACAGATTTTATCTTTGAACGGCAAACTGTTTGCAGCAAACCAGATGAAATAAAAATCTTTTGTTCAGCTATACAAATAACATGTCAATATTTTTTATTGCTAAAGGTGCAGATAATTACATTTATATCCTCTTTATCTGATTGACAACTCCAAACAAGAATGGTAATTCCAGTTCACACATAGTAAGTACTGCATTTTTTCAAACATAGCTATTATTGCAATTAACGCCTTTACTGTATTTTTAAAACAAATTTATTTAAAACCACACATTTGCAAATTAAATATTGGCAATTATTAGATAATAATTTATTACATTTTCCATTGCAATAGATTTGCAGCGCCACAAAAGCAATCGGACAAAGTTTATAAAGTTCTGTAAACGTATCAAGGTAATGTAAAATAGATATAAATTAAACAAACTAAAATATTTTGTAAATCACAAATCAAGAGGCATTGGCAAGTCATACGGGTGGTTTCTTACTTTACTTTAAACTATACTTTATTAGGCTTACATTAATATCTCCTAAAATTTCAGCAAGATCTGGGATCCGAAGGCCTGGTGCACTCCTTGTTAGATCAGGTCTTGTACAGACCATTATATACATTAAGCAACCAATTAGATTACGGCAAAGGGCTTCATATTTTTCATCAGAATTCAAAGCTAAGTAATCAATTTTGCTTGGAAGTGGCGTGCTTACGGTTTTACAATCATTCATGTTAAATTATTCTAAAACAGTTTTTATATAAGCACTTTGATTTGATAATATTGTATTTCCATTTCTTTCAATTTTGATTCCGAGAAAAGCTTTTTTAAAACAGTCATGCAAAATTTATTCATAAAATACTGTTTAAAATATCAGCAGTAGCAATCACAAGATCATCCACATTCAAAATAACATATATATTTTTAGATATATCTCCTTTATCAAGTATATACATGCAACGATCAACTGATGAATTTCGAAAGCCCTTATCAATTAGTACTTTTCAAAAACTTCAAACCAACATCTTGCGGCTTGTTTTAAACCGTATAAAGCTTTGTTCAATTTATAAACTTAATTTCCATTATTTTTAACTCCTTCAGGTACTTTCATATAATATTCTTATTTTAATGTACCATTTAGAAATGCAGTTTTAACGTCCATATTGTGAATTAATAAGTTAAACTGATTTGAAAAAAAAATTATAAATCTAAAACTTGAAATTCTGGTAACGGGAGCAAGCGTTTCGTTATAATCAATTTGATATTTTTGACTGAACCCGCGAGCAACAAGACGAGCTTTGTATTTTACTGGCTTTCCAAATTCATCGTTTTTATCGTAAATACCCAGTTACAATCTATAATATTTTTGTACTTTGGCTTTGGAACTAATGCCCAAGTATTATTAATCAAAAGAGAATTTACTTTACTATTTATAGCTTGTACCCATTTATTTTTGTCGTTCCTTTCTTTTATTTCATTAAAACAAGCAGATATATTATAAATAAGAGAATTTGCAAACATTACGTAATCATACTCTGTATTATATTCATTATATGAAATAAGAGGTTGTTGTTTAATCCTATCACTCCTTCTTTGCTCACAATTTTCTTTCAAATTTTTTTTTATTTAAATTTTCTTTTGGTTCTAAGGATTTTATATTTTCTGTAATTTTTATTCGACCGATCATTATTAGATTTTTCTGAATGTTTCCACTCGATTGACTCATTCTCAACGTCTTGAGAAGTGCCACCTGATATAAAATCAGTCTGCGCTTTAATATTATTGACTTATTCTCAAACTCATGAGAACTGCGCTTTAATATTATTGACTCATTCTCAACGTCTTGAGAACTGCCACCTGATATAAAATCAGTCTGCGCTTTAATATTATTGACTCATTCTCAACGTCTTGAGAACTGCCACCTGATATAAAATTAGTTCTGCGCTTTAATATTATTGACTCATTCTCAACGTCTTGAGAACTGCCATCCGATAGATTACCATCGGTTCTGCGCTTTGATTCCAATGACTCGTTCTCAACGTCTCGAGAACTGTCAAAATCTTTAATGATCGGTCTAAAGTTTACATCTATTTTTTTTATAATAATCAATACTAATTCATTCATTTATTTTACTTCAGAAATTTCTTTTTATCATTACATTCCAAAATAATTCTGACTTTATCATCATTTTTTTATAAGGTATATCATCTTCGAATCATTTATATATTGTAACGGTTTTGCTATTTTTTAAATATAAATACAAAAAGATAATAACAATTAACTACCGTTAAAATAATAGTCTCTATGCGATCGGCCGCTCAGTAATAATACAAAACCAAACGTATATGCGGAGGCGGCGGTAATCTTTATTTAGCGAAACGCGAGAAAAAGAGGGTAAACAATTAAATAAACAGCAATGCAGTATTTAATTAATAACAGAAATAAATGTATTCGGGAAAAAACAATAATACAGGCGCGTCGCAGCGCGCGAAACGCAGGTCGATGTATACGCGAGGAATAAAGAGAGAAAGAGAGAGAGAGAGACTACAAGACTGGCACTTACAGTGCGAGAGCCGCGATCGATGAATAAACCACCAGGCGAAGTCTGCGTAGTCGCTACCCTTTAGCTTCCTGGGCTGCGTCGTCGCCAAACAAACTATTGCAACTTCACTGGATCACCAGCACAGCACCAGGATCACAAGCACAGGGCGATCAAAATATGGAGAAAACAAATCGCAAGGTTTCTCACGTCAGTGGCAATTAATCACACGGTTGACTTTTAATCTCTCGGCGGTTGAGATTAGTCGCTCCACGGTTGAGTTTAATCTCTCGACGGTTGAGCTTAGTCTAAGTGCTCTCGCACTTACGAACCGAAAACTCTCTCTCTCTTTCCCTACTTTTACCTTTACGAAGGTCCGCGAAAATCGCCGAAAATCGTCGAACGTCGACCTGTAACATCTGTAAATATTAATACACAGGCTAGACAGAGAGAGAGAATGTAACGAGCAATGTAATATAATCAAATATTACATTGATTCGTTACACTCCCCCCTTCCAGACGCTGGGTAGCCGAAGACGTACCAGCTCTGCATTTCTACTCTCTCTCTAGGCCAGAAGACAAAATGAAAAAGATAATTAACATAAATAATATTTATAAATAAATAAAATAAATTGATTTGCAAGCAAAACATCAGACAAAAGAAAATTTTAAGCAGGCCAACATATAAAGGATTTCTCTCTTTATTATAACAACAATTAAGAGCGATACGCCTTACGAAGATTACAAAATCGGAGAAAAGGTACGCGTAGATACATCAATCGCTCAAAGGAACATTTACAGTTTCTGCGACCGAGTGCGCTGTTCGATCGTTTCCACCGGGGATACGGGCTTGTTTTTTGCTCCCTTCGGTCTTCCGCGCCTAATTTCCGTCGTCGGAGGATTCGCGTATACAACAGTATTCGCGTTTAATCGCTCGTTAGAAGGGGCACGATCTACCGCAGTCATACGATTAACAATTACCCGAGTTTTGCGCGGCCTACCTCGCTTACGCTGTGCGTTCGCGCTCACAGGATCATTATCGTTGGACTCGTCGCTAGCTCTTCGCTCTGCGCTTAATCCCTCGCTGTCCCTCGTCGCATCCTCTCGATTTAATCTACTCTCCACAGATACGTCCGTTTGGTCTCCGTAGAATGGCTTAATATCACTTATGTGGCATTTACCTGCTTCTTTTCCATCATTGTCGATGAGCTCTACCACGTTTGAGCCGAGTAACGCCGAAACAATAAAAGGTCCGATGTACTTCGGAGCTAGCTTAGCAGCTATGCCTTGGGCAGCGGACGAAAGTATACGATTCCGCTTAGAAACTTTTTGTCCCACGGCAAATTGTACATCGCGGCGTTTTGAATTATAATATTCGGCCTGACGGGCTTGTGCGCAGGTCGCTCGTTCAGCAGCTTGAGCTTGCAGCTCTGGCAACGTTTGCATACGCTCTTGCCAATTTTGAACAGCTGCTGCGGCTTCGCTGTCAGCGACAGCCTAATCTTCCGAGAGACTAGATAATAGCGCTGCATGATGGGACGCGAACCGCCCACATCAATTTCATGCTCAGCTAAGTTAGTACAGCCTAGCTTTGCATTCGGAGCAGTCAAACGCTTTTCCAACAACTCATTGAGTTGTTTGCGTTGCGCTTCGTCAATATCTGCTAAGACAACGGCAGCTAGTGAGCAGGCCTCACCAATGCCGATAGCCGATACTTCAAGCTGAATTGCTTCGGCCACGTTCTCAATCACTAACTGATTTTCACGGGGCAACAAAACAGCATTAAATGCACGAATAAAGTCGGCACCGAGAATGCAGTCGGCGTCGAGATCGCTCATCACTAGTACGTCCAAGTAATGGCGTTCATTCGCTAAATCAAACGGCAGTTCCAAGCGTCCAAGGATTGGAACGCGTTGGCCGTTAGCGAGTCGTGCACCTGGTCCAATGTAAGGAGTTAACGGTTTTCCTATGGCTGATGCTATTTGCAAGCCTAAGGAATTAATAACCGTGCGAGCCGCCCCTGAATCGTACAAAGCGCGTACGCGGAATCCACCGATTCCGATCTGCAGCCACCAGCGAGTAAACTGCGGAGTTTCCTCCCCCACTGGCGTTTCAGCGCGGGAATCGCAAACACCTTTTTCCGCTGATTGTCTGTCCACTCCGACAGGCAAAAGCGAGGGCACTTTTTCCGTTTGCGCAGGTACTGATTGTGACTTATCACCATCAGAGGTCTCACTAATAATTGGGGCGATAGGGACCTTATCTATTCGCCCCTTTTCTCGTTTCCCGAGCACTCAGGACAATCCGTCTTGATATACCCGGGCCAACCGCAACGATAGCAGTACACACGCTCTTTGGGACCTGCTTTCTTATCGCGGTTGCGACTACGCGCGGATTTCCATTAGTAATGGATGATTTATTTTGATCATCATCCTTCCTCTCGGTACTAGTCACGCCAGATGGCTTATCAGAAACATTCTTTGCTCCTTTCGGCGCACCTGGTTTACTAAAATTACGCGCGTTTTGGCCTTTCTTATTGGCGGAATTCGCAAACGAATTCGCATATTTGCTAAATTCTTTCATCTAGCATCTTCTCTAAGAGTTTGGCCAAATTTTCCATTGTCGGTTCTGCGATACTCGCTACTTTTACCGTAGCATCATCGCTAGCAGCTTTTCCGCCCTTCTTACCTCTAATATCTGGCTGCTTATAAGCCACAGAAGGCAGAACGCTCTTTCTGGCGGCGGAGGCGCGGGAAAATTCCGCTCTTCCTCGATAAGCTCTTCCGCCTGACGTGCTAGCTGCACAAGCCTATCGACGCTTGTAACTTTTTCTTTCGGAACTAACTTCCGAACAAACGGGGCAACAAAACAGCATTAAATGCACGAATAAAGTCGGCACCGAGAATGCAGTCGGCGTCGAGATCGCTCATCACTAGTACGTCCAAGTAATGGCGTTCATTCGCTAAATCAAACGGCAGTTCCAAGCGTCCAAGGATTGGAACGCGTTGGCCGTTAGCGAGTCGTGCACCTGGTCCAATGTAAGGAGTTAACGGTTTTCCTATGGCTGATGCTATTTGCAAGCCTAAGGAATTAATAACCGTGCGAGCCGCCCCTGAATCGTACAAAGCGCGTACGCGGAATCCACCGATTCCGATCTGCAGCCACCAGCGAGTAAACTGCGGAGTTTCCTCCCCCACTGGCGTTTCAGCGCGGGAATCGCAAACACCTTTTTCCGCTGATTGTCTGTCCACTCCGACAGGCAAAAGCGAGGGCACTTTTTCCGTTTGCGCAGGTACTGATTGTGACTTATCACCATCAGAGGTCTCACTAATAATTGGGGCGATAGGGACCTTATCTATTCGCCCCTTTTCTCGTTTCCCGAGCACTCAGGACAATCCGTCTTGATATACCCGGGCCAACCGCAACGATAGCAGTACACACGCTCTTTGGGACCTGCTTTCTTATCGCGGTTGCGACTACGCGCGGATTTTCCATTAGTAATGGATGATTTATTTTGATCATCATCCTTCCTCTCGGTACTAGTCACGCCAGATGGCTTATCAGAAACATTCTTTGCTCCTTTCGGCGCACCTGGTTTACTAAAATTACGCGCGTTTTGGCCTTTCTTATTGGCGGAATTCGCAAACGAATTCGCATATTTGCTAAATCTTTCATCTAGCATCTTCTCTAAGAGTTTGGCCAAATTTTCCATTGTCGGTTCTGCGATACTCGCTACTTTTACCGTAGCATCATCGCTAGCAGCTTTTCCGCCCTTCTTACCTCTAATATCTGGCTGCTTATAAGCCACAGAAGGCAGAACGCTCTTTTCTGGCGGCGGAGGCGCGGGAAAATTCCGCTCTTCCTCGATAAGCTCTTCCGCCTGACGTGCTAGCTGCACAAGCCTATCGACGCTTGTAACTTTTTCTTTCGGAACTAACTTCCGAACAGACGGCAACATGTTAGCATACAACATGTCTAGCTGAAACTGCGTACTTGGAGGCGCATTCATTCTGCTAAATATAGTTAGCAGACAGAATATGTAATCACGAGCAGGTTCTTCTCTACCCTGCTTGCGTGCTTGCGCTTCCGCCATTAAGCGCTGCTGAAAGTTCTGCTCAACGCCATAACATCGTCGAGCAGCATTGCAAAAATCAGCCCAAGTATTCCAATCTTTCCGCGATTGGCGATACCAATGTAGCGCTACGCCAGTTAACAGCTCCGAGAAAGCATTCAGTAAATCCGCGTCGGAAATATGCGCTAACTTGCGACATTCTTCTATGCGCTGAATAAATTCCTCGATGCTTTCGCGTTTTTCGCCGGAAAACTTAATATTCCACTGGCGAACTGTGCGACCTACGTCATGTGACTGTATAGGCGCTCTAGTCGACATATTCGACAAGATTTGCGTAAGTTGATCGCTTGTAACTACAGGCACATTTTCCCCCCTTCCAGACTCTTGCCAATCCGCAGGAGCTGGCAGAGACGAGAAATTTGACGTAGGAGTCGGAAAATTTAACGCGTTTGCGTTTAAACGCGATCCAAGCGACTTTTCCGTTTGCGTGTGTAATACCGCTTGAGGTGCTTCAGGATGCTTATTCGTTTCAAAATAATTTAAATTAAAAGTATCTTGAAAATTAACACTTTTGCGATTTTTCCGCTGCTTTTCCGCTGCAATTGACGTTTGCGTCGGAAGCTGCGTACTCGTCGCAAAATCCGCTAATTGCTGCCTTAGATAATTCAACTCCTTCTCTTGTTGAAAGGCAAGCGATTGCGTTCTACTCAACTCCAGGGCTAAACCCCTTGGAGCGTTGTAGACTACGCCATTAGCTAATGCACATAAAACGATATCATTATCTATTTTATTATTTTCTTTTGAAGAAAATACCGTTTTTGGTATCGCACCTCTTGATTGTAAATGCGTACTCGCTGCTTGCGTCGTCGAGTACGTAGTTGTAGTAGCGGTGGTTATCATCGCGGTCGAAATGGTAGGAATTGGCCTTACCGGTATGGTTGTGTTAAGCGTTTTTATCGAAGTCAATTCAAAATTTGATTTACAATTATTTTCGGCGGTGTTTTCCGCCGCGTTTTCCGCAAGGTTCCCCGCGATATTTCCCGCGTTAACCTCGCTATGCTGCGATTCCGCATCGGAATCGGCAAGTTGATCGTCATTTGACTTCGAGCTATTGGCAAGCGGAGAGAATCCGCTCTCATCCGCTCGATTGAGATTTTCAAATTGTCTGTGCGCAATCTGTACTTGCGCTTCTTCGCTAAATTTCGCATGTTTCAAAATGGTGCAGAGTCTTTGTTCACGACGAGTCCGCGAAACTAAATCATCGTCACTAGTTGACTGGACGAAATCCGCGGCTGTATAATCGCCGCGTAAACGCCTATATAACCTGTCTACACGTACAAAGGGCGTACCGTCGCGCGTCAATTCTAGCTGATCAAGTACAGAATCGAATTGATCGCTTGTTAGATTCAAAATCCATCCTTGGATCTCAACTCCGTACGTTTGATCGAAATCACACTCGTTCATACACGCCATTTTGAATTATAGAAATTAAATAAAATTTAAATTTTAGGCCTTATTGGCAAAATAAATTCTCACAATTAAAAAAAAAATTTATTAAACAAATTACAAAATAATTGCGAATCGCTATCAAATTATGCGCAAATTCGCTTAACCAAATTAAATTTACTAAGATCAACCACTTTGTAAAAAAAACAAAATATTACAAATCTGTAATTTGTTAAAAATAAATTTTTCAATTGTTTACAAAAAAAAAATAGAATTAAATTGAATTAGGGAATTTAATATACAAGAAATTTGAAGAATTTAAAATAAATTGTTTAAATATAATAATTATTTAAAAAAAGACAAAATTTTAAATTGCGAAGAAACGCTATAAAAATTATTTTAATAATTTATAATAACAACAAAAAAAAATTAAATTGAATTCAAATTAAAAAAAAATTAATTTACTTTATTTGCGCACACGCTTACATACACCTACATACATGTACCGCGATACGCTACAATACTTATATTTACCGCGTAAATCACACACACACTTACACGCACGCACGCGAAATAGACTAACTCAACCTAAATTGCGATTATACAGTTTACGAGAAATTATTAGAAAAGCAATAATTTATTTTCGCGGTGTCGCTAATAATTATTTAAATAAACAATAAATAATAAAAGAAGCACGAAATAATTGCGAATCGCTATCAAATTATGCGCAAATTCGCTTAACCAAATTAAATTTACTAAGATCAACCATTTGTAAAAAAAACAAAATTTTAAATTGCGAAGAAACGCTATAAAATTATTTTAATAATTTATAATAACAACAAAAAAAAATTAAATTGAATTCAAATTAAAAAAAATTCAACTACATTACGTAATTATTTCAAAAAGAATTGCAAACACAAGTATTTAACGAACACGTTATACCTCCTTTTTCTCTAATATATTTGACAAACATATTTGACAAATGTCAAATTTCTCGAGAGTTTGTAACTCATATCAATAAATCCATTTATACTTATCTCCAGTATAATTCGTTGGTCCGATTATTTAATCCATTTTTCAAATACTTATTTATCTTTGATTGGGGGTTGAAAATCGAAGACATCAGAATGTCGTCCACTTATCTCGGTTGATCAAAGGCTTATTGGTCCAAGGTAAATTAATTTTTGCCTATCATCTACTTATAACAACACTTCACGAATTTTCAATTTTTAAATGAACTATATACCTATATAGCTTTAATCAACGCGATATCAATTTTAACAAAACACAGATTTTAGACAACGATGTCTGGGCCCATAACCTGTTGGTTTTTATACATATGGGGATTGGAATAAATAAAAGATGACAATATTTAATAAACAAACTTAGACACTTTATTATCATGTCATGAGAAAGGATAGGTCTTTACTGTACGAGAAGCGGTTCGAGACTAAACTAAGAACGATGCCTAAAACTAAGAAAGCATCCAAAATACTACGCATTATGATCATACTGCACACATATGGACAATAAGCTAGTTATAAAAATGGTCAGTTAGACCGTCCGCCGAGTACGCCGATGCACTCACAGGCAGTGCCATAAAACCCTTCTTTTTGTCACCTTTTGTCGAAACAAACATTCAAGCTATAGTCGAGTGATTTTTGTGAAGTACATTTTATTTACATTATTTTACTTGTATATTCCAACAGAAATATTTATTAAAAATGTTTATAAGAAATTGGCTTATTTATAAAAAATGCCCCATCGGCACAAACAAAAAAATATATTTATATTAAGAACATAGTAGATATTAAAGCAAAAAGAAATGTTTGAATGTCCATACTATTCAATTGCTTATTTATTAATATATTATTAGTTGTACTTAATTGAATGAAAGTTTTCTAAATAAGATTGTATTGTAACGTGGTCCTCACTATCGTGGCCCGTAAACCACGTTACTCGATTCCACTTTATTTAAGATATATCTCTCTATAATATATAAATATTTCGCCGCCGCCGCCGCCGCCGCCGCCGCCGCCGCCGCCGCCGTGTCTAAGAATTCAGGATTCAACATATATATATATATGTTTTATATATATATATGTCATATATATATGTTATATACATATGTTATATATATCTCTCTATAATATATAAATATTTCGCCGCCGCCGCCGCCGCCGCCGCCGTGTCTAAGAATTCAGGATTCAACATATATATATATGTTTTATATATATATATGTCATATATATATGTTATATACATATGTTATATATATATGTTATATATATATGTCATATATATATGTTATATATATATATATGTCATATATATATGTTATATACATATGTTATATATATATGTTATATATATATGTCATATATATATGTTATATATATATATGTCATATATATATGTTATATACATATGTTATATATATATGTTATATATATATGTCATATATATATGTTATATATATATGTCATATATATATGTTATATATATGTCATATATATGTTTTATATATATATGTCATATATATATATGTTATATATATGTTGTATATATATGTATGTCATATATATGTTATATATATATGTCATATATATGTTACATACCGCTGGTGTAAGTTATGCCCTAAAATACATGAAAATTAGTGATTTTATGAGGTTTATGGCGTATAACTTACACCAGCAGTCTTGGCCAATAATCTAACCACAGCCATTCGAAAGCTCTCCAAAAATGTGATCTTCTGAGCGGTGTTAGATCAAAATCGATTGTGGCGTGGTCGCCTTTTTTTATATTAAATATTTTCGAGTGTCCTATCTCTTCGAAATTTTAAAATTAAGAATTGTAACCCAAGTAGATAAGTTCTAAAAATTATTTTGAACAAAAGTTGTTTATAATGTATTTTTAAAAAAATCAATAGATTTTGAGATAAATGGCTTTGAAAATAGTAAATTCTCTAAAAAATTGAAAAATTTCCATTTTTCATGGTGGAATAACTCTTAGGCAAATTATTTTTAACACCTAAAATTTTTTTTCTATCTTCTGGAAGATATTTCCAGTCTGTTCACAAAATTTGGAGTGATTTAAAATTTTCATCGTACCACTTGACGTGAAATAGACCATATATATGTATATATATATGTATGTATGTATGTGGGTGTGTGTGCGTGCGGCGGAATATTTATATAATATATATATTTTAAAATTGTTTTTTTAAGAATACATAATATATGTATTTTTTCCGTGCGCAAAAAAAAAGTTGTGAACATAACTTGAAAGAATGTGTATTTGTTTACTCATTCTTGATAAAACTCATAAAATTTTTAAACGTATACTCAATAATAATAACGGATCTAAAATTCAATGTAATGCTTTGAATGCAGATGCAGAATTGTTTGAAGATGAAATAAATATTAATCAAGTATAACATACACTTTTCCAAATATCCATATGATATGTACAATGGGTTAAAAATTAAATATATTAATTATTGCATTTTTAAGATAATTCTATTATAAACAGTATAGGCAAAAGAAAATTCAAATTTTAACAGTGGCAATATAAAATACGAATTACATTTGAATAGATTTTCAAAAACTATTAATTTAGGAGCATTAATTTAAATATTTTTTAAATTAATATTTCAAAATTGTATGGATATATATAATTTATATTTAAATAACACAATATTTTAAATAAACAAGTATGTATTTATTAGAAACAGAAGGATAATTAAGAAATGAATTTGTTTATAATAATCAAACTAAATATTTGGGCTCTGCATAGTAAAAATAAATTGGACATAATTATGGATTAAAACGCAAATTTTGAAAGAGGGTGCAAATTACGAATCACGGGAGAAATGGAAGAAACAGGTTTTTACTTATATGCCGCTAATTTGTTATAAATAGTTCTTTAAAATTACTACAAAAATTTATTTATTAAAGAAGAAAGTTTTATTACTCTAAAAGTACAAAATGTTAATGACATAGAACTTCTGACAATGATCGTTCGTCATTAAATAAATTAATTTTAGGAGGTGAAGTTCTATTTATAACCGTTTAAAATAATCCAAAATTTTAATAAGTTGTTAACTAAAATACTACAAGATAGTAAGTATATGTACTTTACTATTTTTGGTAAGTTAATTTTTCATTAACATTTATAATTATTAAAATATAAATTTAAGCTTTATAAGAATTCGTATAGTTTAAAATTTACAGTTAACATTTAATATGTCTCTATTTTTTTTTATTATTTTTATTCTGATTTCATTACACTAAATTTTGGTAAACTTTTATTTATAAATTATAATAACTATAGCAATACCTCCAAGGTGTTGTGTGAATCTGTTTAATTTGTAAGGTGTCCATGGTAGTGAAAAAATAATACAATTTAAAATATTATTTTAAATAAATTAATTATGAAAAACCTTTTTCGAAATTAAAAATAGGGGGTTGGCGCGCGAAGCGCGCAGGGGGGCGAAGCCCCCCTAGTATATATATATATATATCTCTATAATATATAAATATTTCGCCGCCGTGTCTAAGAATTCAGAATTCAACATATATATATATATGTTCTATATATATATGTCATATATATGTTATATATATGTCATATATATATGTTATATATATATATGATATATCTCTCTATAATATATAAATATTTCGCCGCCGCCGCCGCCGCCGCCGTATCTAAGAATTCAGAATTCAACATATATATATATATGTTTTATATATATGTCATATATGTTATATATATATATATGTCATATATATATGTTATATATATATGTCATATATATATGTTATATATATATGTCATATATATATATTTTATATATATATATCATATATATATGTGTGTGTGTGTGCATGTGTGTATGTGTGTGTGTGTGTGTATTTGTGTGTGTACGTGTTATTTGTTTTTTCAAGAATAGATAATATATGTATTTTTTCCGTGCGCAAAAAAAAGTTGTGAATATAACTTGAAAGAATGTGTATTAGTTTACTTATTCCTGATAAAACTCATAAAATAAAAACAGACCTAAAATTTAATGTAATGTTTTTAAAAATATGCACAATTTTACGAAGATAAAATAAATATTAATCAAGTATAACATACACTTTTCCAAATATCTATATGTGAAATATACAATAAATTAAAAATTAATACATTAATTATTGCATTTTTAAGATAATTCTATTATAAACAGTAATGGCAAAAGAAAAATTCAAATTTTAACAGAGGCAATATAAAATACGAATTACATTTCAAAAATTTTTTGAAATTTATTATTTTAGTAGTATTTAATTTAAATATTATTCAAATCAAAATTTAAAAATTGTATGAATATATAAGTAAGTAGATTACGTATATTTATATAAAACAATATTTTATATAAACAAGTATGTATTTATTAGAAACAAAAGGTTATTTAAGGAATGCCTTTGTTTATAATAATTAAAATAAATATATGGGCTCTGTAACTAAAGGGAAAAATAAATTGGATATAATTATGGATTAAAACGCAAATTTTGAAAGCGGGTGCAAATTACGATTTACGGGAGAAATGGAAGAAACAGGTTTTTATTTATATACCGCTAAAATGTTATAAATAATTCTTTAAAGCTAATACAAAATTAATTTAATTAAGAAGAAAGTTTTATTACTCTTAAAGCATAAAATATTAATGACATGTAGAACTCTTGGCGATGACTTAAATAAATTAATTTTAGGAGGTAAAGTTCTATTAAATCCGTTTCAAATAATCTAAAATTTTAATATGTTTTTACTAAATACTACAATGAAGTATATGCACTTTACTATTTTTGGTAAGTTAATTGTTCATTACCATATATATGGGCTATTCCACATCAGTGGTACGATGAAAATTTGAAATCACTCCAAATTTTGTGAACAGACTGGAAATATCTTCCAGGAGATAGAAAAAAAATTTGAGGTGTTAAAAATAATTTGCCTAAGAGTTATTCACCATGAAAAATGGAAATTTTTCAATTTTTTAGAGAAATTATTATTTTCAAAGCTATTTATCTTAAAATCTATTGATTTTTTTAAAAATACATTATAAACAACTTTTGTTCAAAATAATTAAAATAAATATATGGGCTCTGTAACTAAAGGGAAAAATAAATTGGATATAATTATGGATTAAAACGCAAATTTTGAAAGCGGGTGCAAATTACGATTTACGGGAGAAATGGAAGAAACAGGTTTTTATTTATATACCGCTAAAATGTTATAAATAATTCTTTAAAGCTAATACAAAAATTAATTTAATTAAGAAGAAAGTTTATTACTCTTAAAGCATAAAATATTAATGACATGTAGAACTCTTGGCGATGACTTAAATAAATTAATTTTAGGAGGTAAAGTTCTATTAAATCCGTTTCAAATAATCTAAAATTTTAATATGTTTTTACTAAATACTACAATGAAGTATATGCACTTTACTATTTTTGGTAAGTTAATTGTTCATTACCATATATATGGGCTATTCCACATCAGTGGTACGATGAAAATTTGAAATCACTCCAAATTTTGTGAACAGACTGGAAATATCTTCCAGGAGATAGAAAAAAAATTTGAGGTGTTAAAAATAATTTGCCTAAGAGTTATTTCACCATGAAAAATGGAAATTTTTCAATTTTTTAGAGAAATTATTATTTTCAAAGCTATTTATCTTAAAATCTATTGATTTTTTTAAAAATACATTATAAACAACTTTTGTTCAAAATAATCTTTAGAACTTATCTACTTGGGTTACAATTCCTGATTTTAAAATCTCGAAGAGATAGAACGCCCGGAAATATTGAATATCAAAAAAAGCCGACCACGCCACAATCGATTTTGATCTAACACCGCTCAAAAGATCACATTTTTTGAACACACAAACACCAAATTTTTTTAAAAATTTAAATGGGAAATACCATGTTAATTTTTGTGAATTTTTTGTCTTTCTTTAAACTATCATAACTTTTTACGGAATTGAAGGTCATAAAAAGCTACAGACTATTTGAAAGGTATTGCTCCAACCTTTCTTTTAGACTTTTGGATAAAAAAATCAATTGCGGCGAACTTACACTTTTTTAAGTTGAATATTGACATGTAGTTTATGTAACATTGACCTTAAGATTAGAAATTCTAACCCAGAAGGATAAATTCTACACATAATTAGCAACGAATATTTGTATAGTAAAAGTTGATAGATTTTGAGTTAAATAGCGATAAACCCAGCTGGTGTTGAAAAAAACTGGATAAAGTTCACTTTTTGAGGTTATAATAACTTTTGAGCTAATAAATTCCAGTACCTAAAAATTTTTTTCTGTATTCTGCAAAAAAATTGGCAAAGTGTACTCAAAATTTGGTGCATTTTAAAATTTTGATGGACCACTTCACGTGGAATACCCCATATATATATTATATATATTACACCTTTGGTGTAAGTTATGTCCTAAAATACGTGAAAATTAGTGATTTTATGAGGTTTATGAGGCATAACTTACAACAGCGGTCTTGGCCAATAAGCTAACCCAAGCCATTCGAAAGCTCGCGAAAAATGTGAACTTTTGAGAGGTGTTAGATTAAAATCGATTATGGTGTGGTAGCCTTTTTTTGATATTCAATATGTCCAGGTGTTCTATCTCTTCGAGATTTCAAAATTAAGAAATGTAACCAGGGTAGATAAGTTCTAAAGATTAATTTAAACAAAAGTTGTTTGTAATGTTTTTTCAAAAAAATCAACATATTTTGAGATAAATGGCTTTAAAAATAGAAGTTTTTCTAAAAAATTGAAAAATTTCCACTTTTAATGGTCGAATAACTCTTAAGCAAATTATTTTTAACACTTAAATTTTTTTTGTATGTTCTGGAAGATGTTTCCAGTCTGTTCTCGATTTTGGAGTGATTTAAAATTTTCATCGTACCACTTGACGTGAAATAGCCCATATATATGTATATATATGTATGTATGTATGTGGGTGTGTGTGCGTGCGGCGGAATATTTATATAATATATATATATATATTTTAAAATTGTTTTTTCAAGAATACATAATATATGTATTTTTTCCGTGCGCAAAAAAAAGTTGTGAACATAACTTGAAAGAATGTGTATTTGTCTACTCATTCTTCATAAAACTCATAAAATTTTTAAACGTATACCCAATAATAATAACGGATCTAGAATGCAATGTAATGCTTTAAATACAGATGCAAAATTGTTTGAAGATTAAATAAATATTAATCAAGTATAACATACACTTTTCCAAATATCTATATGTGAAATATACAATAAGTTAAAAATTAAATATATTAATTATTGCATTTTTAAGATAATTCTATTATAAACAGTATAGGCATAAGAAAATTCAAATTTTAACAGTGGCAATATAAAATACGAATTACATTTGAATAGATTTTCAAAAACTATTAATTTAGGAGCATTTAATTTAAATATTTTTTAAATATAATATTTCAAAATTGTATGGATATATAAGTGTGTAGATAATTTATATTTATATAACACAATATTTTAAATAAACAAGTATGTATTTATTAGAAATAGAAGGATATTTAAGAAATGAATTTGTTTATAATAATCAAAATAAATATTTGGGCTCTGCATAGTAAAAATAAATTGGATATAATTATGGATTAAAACGCAAATTTTGAAATAGAGTGCAAATTACGAATCACGGGAGAAATGGAAGAAACAGGTTTTTATTTATATAGCGCTAAAATTTTATAAATAATTCTTTAAAAATAATACAAAAATTAATTTAATTAAGAAGAAAGTTTTATTACTATTAAAGTACAAAATATTAATGACATAGAACTTTTGGCGATGATCGTTCGTCATTAAATAAATTAATTTTAGAAGGTGAATTTCTATTTATAACGGTTTAAAATAATCCAAAATGTTAATAAGTTGTTAACTAAAATACTACAATTTAGTAGGTATATGTACTTTACTATTTTTGGTAAGTTAATTTTTCATTAACATTTATAATTATTAAAATATAAATTTAAGCTTTATAAGAATTCATATAGTTTAAAATTTACAGTTAACATTTAATATGTCTATTTTTTTTATTATTTTTATTCTGATTTCATTACACTAAATTTTGGTAAACTTTTATTTATAAATTATAATAACTATAGCAATACCTCCAAGGTGTTGTATGAATCTGTTTAATTTTTAAGGTGTCCATGGTAGTGAAAAAATAATACAATTTAAAACATTATTTTAAATAAATTAATTACGGAAAACCTTTTTCGAAATTAAAAATAGGGGGTTGGCGCGCGAAGCGCGCAGGGGGGCGAAGCCCCCCTAGTATATATATATATATATATATATAGATATAGCCGCATAATCCGGTAAAGACCGTATTTATAATATCCTGGGCGCCAGGTCTTACCAAATAACGAATAGCTTCCCGGTTCGACTCCTCAGGACGTGGCTCCAACGCCAATACGGAGGTAACGAATCCAACGACGAAACTTGTCTCCTTCAAGAATGTGTGACGGTACTTTATCGAGATATAGATTTAATAGGTTAAAAGAACTCAATAATTCAATGTAATTAAATTAGAAGTTAATGCAATTTATTCCTTCAAAATCATAGGATTCCAAATTCCGATCACTACGGGTGATCACCGTTACAATTTATATCGATGAAGTAAGTTTTATAAGTTAAATCTCCGCAAGCTGGCCCGATCTTCCGATCACCGATAATCTCGTAGTATTATTCAATTAATCCGATATTCACGTCTTATCAACTCCGGTAATAAATAATAAACCGATTCCCAACCCTTAAAACGGACAAAATCGACTTCGCGGCACGTGCTAATATGGCGGCACGACTCGCAGGAGATCTATACGCGACGCGCAAGAAATCCCCGACGATTCTTTCAATTATTAATTAATTGATGGCCGTGCAGCTTACTTACCGCAACGAAACAGACCTTCTTCAAAATAAAACTCGACTATTATAATAACTGCTAATACAAAACTACTACTATTTGGAATTACTCGGTGCACTCGGTGAGACTATATGGCTAGACTATCCGGCTACGAATGACGATCGAGACTCGTAGCATCCCGCTCGTCCTCGTAGTTCGTCAAAGCGCGGCGCTGATTGTCGTCTTCTTCCTTGTTTGACTACCAATAACATCCTTTTGATTAATTGGATAGATAACTATTACCGCCGTCCACGCCATCTATTCCCGTACCAATCTCCAATTCCTCAGTGACGGAATAGCGAAATAACCCGTATTCCGTTGAGGAACTGACTTGCGCCTCCACCAATACAAAAGGTGTGTCTTCTTTCTCTGCATAGTAAAAATAAATTGGATATAATTATGGATTAAAACGCAAATTTTGAAATAGAGTGCAAATTACGAATCACGGGAGAAATGGAAGAAACAGGTTTTTATTTATATAGCGCTAAAATTTTATAAATAATTCTTTAAAAATAATACAAAAATTAATTTAATTAAGAAGAAAGTTTTATTACTATTAAAGTACAAAATATTAATGACATAGAACTTTTGGCGATGATCGTTCGTCATTAAATAAATTAATTTTAGAAGGTGAATTTCTATTTATAACGGTTTAAAATAATCCAAAATGTTAATAAGTTGTTAACTAAAATACTACAATTTAGTAGGTATATGTACTTTACTATTTTTGGTAAGTTAATTTTTCATTAACATTTATAATTATTAAAATATAAATTTAAGCTTTATAAGAATTCATATAGTTTAAAATTTACAGTTAACATTTAATATGTCTATTTTTTTTATTATTTTTATTCTGATTTCATTACACTAAATTTTGGTAAACTTTTATTTATAAATTATAATAACTATAGCAATACCTCCAAGGTGTTGTATGAATCTGTTTAATTTTTAAGGTGTCCATGGTAGTGAAAAAATAATACAATTTAAAACATTATTTTAAATAAATTAATTACGGAAAACCTTTTTCGAAATTAAAAATAGGGGGTTGGCGCGCGAAGCGCGCAGGGGGGCGAAGCCCCCCTAGTATATATATATATATATATATATAGATATAGCCGCATAATCCGGTAAAGACCGTATTTATAATATCCTGGGCGCCAGGTCTTACCAAATAACGAATAGCTTCCCGGTTCGACTCCTCAGGACGTGGCTCCAACGCCAATACGGAGGTAACGAATCCAACGACGAAACTTGTCTCCTTCAAGAATGTGTGACGGTACTTTATCGAGATATAGATTTAATAGGTTAAAAGAACTCAATAATTCAATGTAATTAAATTAGAAGTTAATGCAATTTATTCCTTCAAAATCATAGGATTCCAAATTCCGATCACTACGGGTGATCACCGTTACAATTTATATCGATGAAGTAAGTTTTATAAGTTAAATCTCCGCAAGCTGGCCCGATCTTCCGATCACCGATAATCTCGTAGTATTATTCAATTAATCCGATATTCACGTCTTATCAACTCCGGTAATAAATAATAAACCGATTCCCAACCCTTAAAACGGACAAAATCGACTTCGCGGCACGTGCTAATATGGCGGCACGACTCGCAGGAGATCTATACGCGACGCGCAAGAAATCCCCGACGATTCTTTCAATTATTAATTAATTGATGGCCGTGCAGCTTACTTACCGCAACGAAACAGACCTTCTTCAAAATAAAACTCGACTATTATAATAACTGCTAATACAAAACTACTACTATTTGGAATTACTCGGTGCACTCGGTGAGACTATATGGCTAGACTATCCGGCTACGAATGACGATCGAGACTCGTAGCATCCCGCTCGTCCTCGTAGTTCGTCAAAGCGCGGCGCTGATTGTCGTCTTCTTCCTTGTTTGACTACCAATAACATCCTTTTGATTAATTGGATAGATAACTATTACCGCCGTCCACGCCATCTATTCCCGTACCAATCTCCAATTCCTCAGTGACGGAATAGCGAAATAACCCGTATTCCGTTGAGGAACTGACTTGCGCCTCCACCAATACAAAAGGTGTGTCTTCTTTCTCTCTCGTACACACACGTTTTAGATGGCTACTTCCCGCTCATTCCCTCGTTCCCCTCCTCGGTGCGCCGCCATGTGCCGCGGCGTGCATATGCGAGAACAGCGAGCGCCGCCCGCCTCTGCCGCGCTGACCCTAGTACACGAGCAGACGGCCGAACAGGGGCGGTCAACTCATATATGAAAAATGGCAAAAGTAAATTAATTTTTGAGTCGACCTGTAGACGGAGCTAGCATCAATTTCTAGATGTTGCTGCATGTTTATTGCGCATGCGCTGACTGTATATTTCGTACGCGTTCTTTAGCCATCTTTATGTTTTGGCTTGCCTTTGTTGTTTTCAGTTTATTTATATTTTCTTGTGCAACCTGTTGCTCAGCTTTTATTAATAAGTGAAAGAACTTTGGGCTTTAATGGCGTGTGACTTTTTCGCGTATATTATACATAAAGTATATAGTGTTATAAGTGTATATAGTGTAAACAGTGTATATAGTATTCATATAAACATAAGTATATATAGTTAGTATAAATAGACTTAGCTTCGTGCGTGCCTATAGACTAATATTTATATTTTAGTTTTAAGTTGTGATATAATGAATAAAAAAACAGACAAGCAGCAGTGCGCAGTGCCTTATTGTAACTCGAAAAGGACAGTGCTGAAATTTCGATTTCCTACGTGCAAGGAAAAAGGAGAAAAATGGTTTGGTGCAATAAAAAATTCTGATCTGCAAGACTTGGACTACACTGAGGTAATCAAAGGGCGTTATGCAGTTTGCTTCCTCCATTTCAAAGCAAGTGATATATTAATTACACCAAATGGAGCACGCCGTTTGAAACCACAAGCAACTCCAAGCGAATATTTGCCTGCAGATATTCCTCAACCAACCACCAAAAGGAAAGAACAACCACCAGTGCTTCAAACGATTGATTTAAGACATATTATTCCTCTGCAGACAAACACTTATCCGACTCCCTCATCGTTACCAATTTCTCCTTGCAAGCTGTCATTTTCAAGTCTGTTAACTCCAACAAATATTTCTTTTGAAGAGCAAGGTAAATATAAAAATAATTGTAATATATTTATATATATTTTACACAAATATATTTTAATCAGTAAAAAGTAATTGTCACTCGCATTTCAAGTGATTGTGAATAAAATAAAAAATACTACAAAAATTAATGAAATTATTATTTTGTTGCAGGTTATGAAAGTATTGTCATAAACAATGATAAAAATTTTTCTGAAGAGGATCAAAGTACCAGCGATTTGTCTTCATTAACTTCTTCGCTCTTTGAATCAGGTTAGTATATATAAGCATATATAAATGTTTATGTACATTTTTAATTTATTTATAGTAGAATATTAAAAAATATGATTATTAATTTTTTGTATAGATGCTCAAAACAGTTTGAGTTCCGATTCCAGCTTATTGGGTTCATTCACTCAATGCGAAACTCCAAAAATAAAGCGGCAAACTGGTTCCACTTTTACAAAGAGAGATGCACAGTTCAGTGAAAAAGTTAAAGCTGCCAAACGACAACTATATAATGCTAATAGAAGAGCAAAAAGGTTTGTATTTAATTTGATATATATATATATATATATATATATATATATATGAAAAAATTGAGATATAATCATTTTCAAATCAACGTTAATTAGATTCTATATCATGTGAATCTGACAGATTATTAACAAAGTATGTCTAAGAAAAAGTCAGTTCCTTTTTTTAGATATACTTTGTTAATAATCTGTCAGAGTCACATTATATAGAATCTAATTAACATTGATTTGAAAATTATTATATCTCAATAAAATTTAAAATGTCTTAAGATATGACAATTAATTGTTCCTTATATTTTACTAACTGGTAATGCAGGTTACTTAACATTCAAGTATGACAAAAAAATGTTGACAGGTGCGGTTAGGTTTATTTCTATTCTGGATTGTTAAGCATTTATTTTTATTCTTTTGGGTATTTATGGATTTAAAACTTTTAAATGTATATATAACCAAAAGAATAAAAATAAATTCTTGACTACCCAAAACAGGTATAAACCTAAGCGCACCTATCAAAATGTTTTCTTTCACATTTCTTAATTTATGTACATAAATAAATAGTTTTATTCATTTTAAAGTGTAGCACAAGCTTCTCTCTTCACTCAATTCTGCAAGTTCTTTATATTTATTTCCAATTTTTTATATTTGTTTATATCATGTTTTTTTTCTGATTTTCAGGAGCAAAGTTGCTTTAAAAAAACGAAAAGAGGATTATTCTCGTTCACAACATTTTTTAAAAGCAATGAAAAAGATGTCAATGCTGCAGCAAAATTACGTAAAAATGTTAATGAAGAATTCAAAAGATAAAACAAGAGGTCACCGGTATACTTGGGATGAAAAAGTTTTAGCTTTATCCATTTACAAAAGAGCACCCACTTCTTATAGATACCAGCAAACTTTTTTAAATTTACCAAGCGTCGCAAGCCTCAAGACTTTTCAAAACCAGATTCCTCTTACAACAGGGATAAACACATGTGTCAAAAATCATCTTACAACAACTGTACAGAAATTGAACGAAGAGGAAAAAGTTGCAGTACTACTTTGGGATGAAGTTAAACTGCAACCCCATCTAGATTATGATTCCAAAGAAGATAAAATCATTGGTTTTGAAGAATGGGGAGATAAACGTACAAATAAAATTGCAGACCATGCAGTTGTTTTCATGCTTCGAGGAATCAAATCGAACTGGAAAATACCAATCTATTATGGATTTTGCGAAGGCACTACTTCTACTCCACAATTAACAGCTTGTATCAATGAGGTTGTGCTCATGGCAACAGAGTGCGATATCAAGATTGTAGCTACAGTGTGTGATCAAGGTGCTACAAACAGAGCAGCTCTGAATTACTTGCAGTCACAAACAATGAAGCTTCGAGACAGCTGTAATATTGAAAAGTGTTAGTGATTTATTATTTTTAACAGTGTTAGTGAATACTAATTAGTAATAATATTTATTAAACAATATTAAAAAATAAAAAAAATAAAAAATAAAAAAAAATTAAAAATTAAATAAAAAAATTAAAAATAAAAAATTAAAAAATTAAGAAAATTAAAAAATATTAATGACTTGATAATGAAGGCCAGGTCAATAAGTTGTAAAGAGTAAAGTTTCAAGAAAATAAATATATTTGTTATAAAAATTTAGCTATATATTAACAAATTATTGTTAATTTTTTTTTATTTTGTACCTTAAAAATTGTAGTTCTTTTTGTCATGTTTTATTTTAGTTTTAAGTCTCTGTCTAGAATACTTAAAAAGTTTCTAAATTGTATTAAAATAATAGTAACAACCACCTTAGTAGGAACGAATAAATGCTATCTATATAAAATTTTTTATTACTTAGGGAAATACAAAACTGGTTTGTATTTGTGAATTATTATGACTTGTAACAAAATTTGTTTCAGTTTACTAAATATCACTTAATATATATATATATATATATATATATATATATATATATATATATATATATATATATACATTAATATTAATATTTATATATATATATATATATACACACACAAAAGAATACGATATCTGTAAGTATAATTTTTAATATTGCTATTAATACAAACGAAAACACAGATATGGTAAGATATTAATGGATTATAAATTTATTTTTGCAATTATTAGAATATAAATACAGTATTCACTATTTACAGTTACAAAGATTGGAAAATAGTATTAAATAATGTGATAAAAAATCTGAAAATTGTTTGGAAGGATCTAAAGGTAAAAAAACCATGCATTGACAAGGTACAATGCTTTATAAATATACAATATTCTTTTTACATTTATATAGTATGTAGAATTTGTTTAGTAGTTTATTTAATGTCAAAAGTAAACTTTAAGATAAATCAAAGATAATGATAAAAAATTTATTTATAACACTATTATTACTAATATAACTAGTATTATACTTATATTAATCTTCGAATTTCAGATGGCACAATTTTAATAAGCGGGGTTGAAATAGTGCCTCTTTACGACATTCCACATCTTTTCAAATGTGTAAGAAATAATTTAGTAACGAAAGATTTAGAAATTGGCGTCAACCAAATGAAGACAGAAAATGTACGAAGTTTTGCTTCTTGGGATCATATATTAACAGCGTATTATATAGATACCTATAGAGAAGAAAGAAAATTGAAAAAAATTACAGAACATCATGTAATTCCTGAAAAATTAAAAAAAATGAGCGTGAAACATGCTGCTCAGGTGTTCAGTGGGACAATGGCAAAAGAAATCGAAAGTCTTTCTTTAAGTAAAGGTACATAAATAGAAATTATTACGTATGTTAATTAAAATATAATGCTCTAAAACATTTATTCCTATATATAAATTAATACCAAATTTCTATTATTAAATATATAGTTTGATATGTTTAAGTATTACATTTTTTCAACATATATTAATTTTTTATTAAAGTTTTATTGTATTCTGTTATTTCAGTTAAAGTTGAAACTCCGAATGGAACTTTCATGATGCCAGAAAGCGGGCACGTGACAGCTGAAGTATTAGAATATCTAAATCGCCTATTCGACACGCTAAATGGCTCTTCGATAAACGATGCTCCAAACGACTATCGCAATATCATGCAGAATAAAAGCATACACGAAACGTTTCTAAAAGAATCAAAAAATATCATTTATAACATGCGATTCGTAAAGAAAAACACACATTTACCAGAAAAAAATGTTATACCTTGTTTAAAAAATTTAATTTTTACAATTGAAGGCATTTTATTATTATGGAAACGATTAAAAACTTTAGGGTTTTCAGAGTTAAATTTAAGGAATTTAAACCAAGATCCGTTGGAAAATTTTTTTGGATTGGTACGAAGCCATGGAATAAGAAACACTACACCAACATGCCTTCAATTTGCTAAAATTTTTAAAAGTTTATTGATTAATAATTTAACGTCACCTCACACTCTAGGGGCAAATTGTGTCGATGACAGAGGTGTACTAATAATGTCGTGGGCAAAAGAAACAACATCTAAAAATGATGAAAATAAAAATTTTAATGTTTGTATTCCAAAAATTAATAACATCAAACCATTCTCAAAAAATTCTAATTTTATCCAAAAAATTATAACAAAATTATGTGTACGTAAAAAACAATACCTTAATTGCGAACAATGCTACGGTAAAATATTTAGAAGGAAAAATGAAATAAATGAAGATTTAAAAGATTTATATCGTGAAATAAAAGATATGCTGCCGAAACTAATACCAAAAATTTATATATTTAAAAATATTAATAGCATTGCAATTAGCATTTTGAAAAAAGAGATTAATAGTGAAATAATTAATTGCAAAACCCATCAAAATCAATTAATTTTAGAATTTATTAAATATTCTTTGTTTTATTATATTAATTTTATAACTAATTACATAAATAGTATCTTATGCGGAAAATTAATGATTAACAAATCGATGGAAAATGAAATAATTTGTACAGCTTACGAAAAATATAAAAAAACGCTTAAAAAAAAATATCGCTAAATTATTTTTATAATTTCAGTCATTTTTCCTAATATTTATTTCTTTATATTATTCCAATAAAAATGTATTACGTTGTAAAAAAATTTAATTATTAGAACTTTGTAAATGAGCAGAAACTTGCTCGAAAAGTTAGGGATGTTGATAATTTTGGTTTCTTTCAGGTTATCCTTACTAGTCTATGGGGGTGATTATAACTTAAGGCGTGTGCCCAATTTTTTATATATTGTTATATTTTTTGTTGTTTTTATGATTTTTGTAGTTTTTGCATTTTTTTGTATTTGCTACTGTAAGACCAAAGTAATTGTTTTTGAGTGTATTACTTTGTATTATTAAAATGTAAAAAATGTATTTCTTCCTTTTTTCATTAACTATTTGTATCACAAAATATGTATGTTAATGGATTTAATAGTATATTTGAACACTAGGGCGTAAATGTGTATATTGTTTTGTTGCGAAAAAGAAAAGTAGCAGGAGGCTATCATTGTAAAAAATCGATACCAAAGAATAAGGTAACAAAGAAATGTAATACTTTTACCAAAAATTTTAATTAAACATAACATTATAATTATATTTGCAAACATTATTATTTACAAAAATTATTGTAATAAACTATTATTTGTTTCATTTACATTAAAAATATTAATTGTGGAAATGGAGTGAATTGACTTTTGGTTCCCCTTTTCCTTCAGTTAAATTCATATATCCCGCCGGCACAACAGACAGCCAATGAGAGTGCAATTCAACTGCGCAATCTCGACCTAAGGTTATTTAACTCCTGGCGCCACCACTTGGCCGACTCAAAAATTAACTAAACCGTTGCCACATTTGTAAGCTGCAGTTGACCGCCCCTGCGGCCGAATCCGTTGCACGCGAGTCGGGCGATGTTTATTTATATGATGGTGCACGGGTTTTCCTTTTGTGTGTGTGATAAGTGCGCCAGTTCCTGGATCATCGTCTTCGTGGCCGCCTTCGTTCTTCATCACCAGGTCGTCGGGAACTGATATTGGATCTACGTGGGAACATGGTTGGACGTCGGTGGCGGTATGGTTGTATCGTTCCTTCTTCTTTATTAAACTCCTTCCATTTTCCAATCCTCCGATTTCCTCAACAAATCAATAAAAACCCCATTAATTCCTTTCCTTTACATACTTAAATATCGGTGACGAGAATGGCTCAGGCCAGGATTCGTAGCCAGTGTTTACTTTCTTCCTAACCTCTATTCCCATATCCTATACATAATATCCTATACATATACATAACTTCCTTATTGCAACTAAACTTTATCCCTCTATAAATCATCCTATCCTAACCTTATATATATTATGGTTTTATTTATCATCAACCTTTCAGGTAACCAACACTATCAAGGAGCGGACCCAGGACCACAAGGATCACCAAGGACTCATCGCCTCAAAGGGGAGTGGGATATCCATTGGCAGTACCCAGGACTCATCGCCTCCAAAGACAGGACTCGCAGGGATAGCATCGTTGGATCACCCAGGACTCATCGCCTCAAAGGTATGGTATTCGATTATAATAATATTTCACATATATATATTTCCTCTACGCTAACCTTATAACTAACTATATATACTAATATCTCCTTTTCTTATTTCAGGTATGTCCCTTCGACAAGGTTTCCCTCCAATATTTATAGATTATAAATTAATAACGTTGTGAGGTTTACCTCACAGTATTTACAATAAACTATTTATTTAGATTGAAACGTTTAACTGCTTATGAAATAATACACATTGTATACGAATCAAGGCTATTTGATTATATGAATTATATCGCTAAATGAATACAAAAATCATTTTGTGTTATAGCATACTACAAATTAATAGTTTATGAAATTACTAGGTATTTCAAGTACTTTGTTTTATGCATGTCATATTTGGAAAGTTATTAGTTATAACAAAGTAAAAAGTTTGGAACGTAGTGAAAATATTTACTTATAATTAAATATGTTCTGTTACTACTTTATAGTGATTTATTACAATTGTTGATAATTTTGACTCCTTTGTATTTAATGCAACTGAGAATAATTGTGAGAGTATAAAATAATTTGATCATGAGTATTAAAAGAGACTTGTTCCATATACAATCTGAATACATCAATTATAGTAAATTCATTAATATTAAATATTCAATAATTAATAAAATATACAAATGAGGAAAAAATTGAACAAAAATGATGCAAGTTTTTTATACCTTTTCTTTTTCCACGCATGATTCTTCGAAATCTTTCGACTAAGTTGCTTTTTGCGATTTATACAATTGCGACTGTTCCTCGCCATAATATTTATTTATAATGTCATAAATAAATGTATATATAATTATTAATAATAAACTAGTATTTATTTATAAATAATTTACAGGCCTTGCTTGATTGGTAAATGTTTGAACTTCGTGTGGTATAGTAAGACAACACGCATAGACATGTATTAGTTTACGCAAGCGCCAACTGAGGATACTTTTAAAGCAAATGCAACCCTGCGGACCGGACGACCAGTTCGTTGATTGATTTGCTCGTTTTGATTGTTGAAAGTTGGTATTATATTATTTATATATATAGGTAATAGTAACTGATTTTTACAAGTACGTTTTCTCACGTGTATTTATTTCGTTACCGGCAACTGAATTGAGGCAAACCTCATTGTTTTGTTTAATTTTCATCGTATTGCAAAGTCAAAACAGATTTTCATTATTACTATTATTAGTTACTTTTTATTAATTTATTTAATATTAATAATGTGATATTTAATATACATTTTAGAATGGGAAGGCAATCAAAACAAGAAAAAAATAGGTTACAAAATTTAAAAACGAAATCTAAGAGATTAGAAGAAAAAATGGAAAAAAAGAAACCAAAACAACTTATCAGTAAAAGAATTATATTTGAAAATAAAGAAAAAATCCTAGGAAGAGAAAAAGCAATTAAAATTTGATTAGACAGATTGTAAGATGTTATACAATTAAATTAATGTTTTGAATATTAATAAACAATAATATTTATATATCAATATTTAAATTTTTATTTCAGAAGCGCAGCCAATTCGACGAAGAATCTGATTTAGATATTACAGATTATTCAACTGATGACATGGATAATGCAGATGAAGAGTACATAAAATCACTATAATTTCGTGTTCAGCAACTGGAAAAGGTAAATGGCATAATCACATATTCTGTATGAATGTTATTGTTTTGTAAAACTGTTATTTCATTTTCAGAGATGCAAATTTTTAAGCAAAAATAATAGCAATTTAGATAGGAAATTGATGAATGCTGAAGAGAAAATTGAAGACTTGAAGGAAGAATTAAAAGTAAAATTATATTCACAATATACGTTAATAAAAAATGCAAACATTGTATTATAAATAATATAAAAAATATTTGCTTCAGGATGCAAGTGCCTACTATAATCAACCTTATTCAAGAACAAAACCGTATTTTCAGCAGCAAAACTTTAACATGAAATTTTGCCATCCAAGAGTTTTTTTATAATTCAAATTGGAGAAAGGATAACAATCCATAAAATGTTTATACTTTTGATTAATTCTAGTATTTGTATGTATTTTTTTGTATTGTATTAAAATTTTTAATAAACAAAATTAAATGTATAATAAATGGTTATTAATAAATTCAATGTAAATAAGATAATTGAAAAATGTACTAAGTTTGTACAAATAATATTTACACATTTTACACAAGCACTTGTACGCATTGCATTCATTTTGTATACTTATTTGTGAGTAATTGTAATTAATTCATAAACATATTAATTCATAAAAACATAAACGTTTAAATAATTATATGTACGAATGCGGTATAAACATTCTTCTATTTTGACAGGCGAAAATCTAGTTACTTGTCGGCTTAATCTAGAGAATTTACAATTTCAACTGCATCCTAAACTGACTTTACATTAATCCATGAGTATACAGTATATATAGACATCATACATACGATCAATAGGTCAAAGTTTTTGACCAGGTACCGCTTTATTTTATCACAAACTAAATTTTTTATTATCTTTTGATGTAATAGCTAGCGGGTACAAATATTAGTTTTCAACATAAATTGTCAATCGTAGAGTAAAATAAATTAATAATGTTACATTCAGAATAGCTCATCAGCGCCACCTACATCATACGCGATAAAAAAAGTTTCATCATAAATATTTTGTTGTTATTCGGTCATTTTATTAGTTGTCCCCACCTTCATTATTAATTTATTATTTATTTCCCAAAATTTCATGCAAAACGGTTATTCCGTTTGAGAAAAAATTTTGACCTACAATACCACATTTATGTCGATAAAACAGGCAGTTTTGGCGTCGCCTTAATTATAGTAATCTTACAAGGAGGGGTTCCACCTTCCGGGGAACAGATTTTGTTGCAACTTTGAGAGCTCTTTTCTGGTACCCAAATTTGAAAAAATTCATATGAAATTCAATCTCATAGGCTGTTTCATGAAAGTTATACACAGTTATCGAAAAATCGGGAAAAAATATGTTTAAGCTTAACCGCCAATAACTCGAAAAGAAATAGACGTAGTTGCTCAAACTCAAATCCATTAAACAGTTGAGATCAAGTAGATAGTTTGTTTGCAAAATTACAGCCAATGCACAGATTCTGTTTTCATTATCTTGCCGATTTTCTGGCAAAAAAGACGAAATTTGGCGATTTTAGCGCTAATTAGTTAACAATAATTAATTAACTGAGGGTATGCATCTCCCGAGAGCATTCGGGTGCCATTCGTGTGGAGTTGTAGTAAAAAATTTGGACTTATTTTGGTCAACATCATAGATTTCATAGTTTTAAGTAAATATAACTTAAGTATCAACAAATATATTTAAGTATAAGAATGTTTGTAGCCACAATTTTACCAATTTTAAGATTTAGCCCATTAAGTTTAGGTGCATATGTGAAAATGTTAGATATCAATAGAGGAATCTGTCTAGGCTTTCAAATTTAACTGCGAAATGTGGCACGTATTTTACTGGTGATTGGTTAGTACAGTGGCGCTGCTGTCAGCCCGTTTGTACCACCCGTGGCACTGCTTTTCCCAGTGCCAATGTATAGAGGCAATAATTTTAGAACCGGGGCCGTTAAAAATGTGAACGGGCAGTATATTAACAAATTGTTATTGATTATGGATTTCTACGTAATAAATATATTAAAACAGTGGAAACTTGAAAGTTTGCCCGGTTTATTTAAATGTAAGTTCATTATTATTATGCAGAATTTTAATACAGTAAAGGATACAAATCTTTAACTTTAAAACATGTATACATATTATATTTACCTTCTTTAACTTTCATTTCCTTTATATAATATTAAATATAAATTATATATATATGTATATATATATATATATATGGGCTATTTCACGTCAAGTGGTACGATGAAAATTTTAAATCACTCCAAATTTTCTGAACAGACTGGAAATATCTTCCAGAAGATAGAAAAAAAATTTTAGATGTTAAAACTAATTTGCCTAAGAGTTATTTCACCATGAAAAATGGAAATTTTTCAATTTTTTAGAAAAATTACTATTTATAAAGCCATTTATCTCAAAATCTATTGATTTTTTTGAAAAAACATTATTAACAACTTTTGTTCAAAACAATCTTTAGAACTTATCTACTTGGGTTACAATTCTTAATTTTAAAATCTCGAAGAGATAGAACGCCCGGAAATATTGAATATCAAAAAAAGGCAACCACGCCACAATCGATTTTGATCTAACATCGCTCAAAAGATCACATTTTTTAAGAGCTTTCGAATGGCGGTGGTTAGATTATTGGCCAAGATCGCTGGTGTAAGTTATACCCCATAAACCTCATAAAATCACTAATTTTCATGTATTTTAGGGCATAACTTACACCAGCGGTCTTGGCCAATAATCTAACCACCGCCATTCGAAAGCTCTAAAAAAATGTGATCATTTGAGCGGTATTAGATTAAAATCGATTGTGGCGTGGTCGCCTTTTTTTCATATTCAATATTTCCGGGCGTTCTATCTCTTCGAGATTTTAAAATTAAGAATTGTAACCCAAGTAGATAAGTTCTAAAGATTGTTTTGAACAAAAGTTGTTAATAATGTTTTTTCAAAAAAATCAATAGATTTTGAGATAAATGGCTTTATAAATAGTAATTTTTCTAAAAAATTGAAAAATTTCCATTTTTCATGGTGAAATAACTCTTAGGCAAATTAGTTTTAACATCTAAAAAATTTTTTCTATCTTCTGGAAGATATTTCCAGTCTGTTCACAAAATTTGGAGTGATTTAAAATTTTCATCGTACCACTTGACGTGAAACAGCCCATATATATATATCTCTATAATATATAAATATTTCGCCGCCGCCGCCGCCGCCGTGTCTAAGAATTCAGAATTCAACATATATATATATGTTTTATATATATATGTCATATATATGTTATATATATATGTTATATATATATGTCATGTATATGATATATATATATATGTCATATATATATAAGTGTGTGTGTGCATGTGTGTGTGCATGTGTGTGTATGTGTGTGTGTATGTGTGTGTGTGCGTGCGTGCGTGCGTGCGTGCGTGCGTGCGTGTGTGCGTGCGTGTGTGTGTGTGTGTGTGTGTGTGTGTGTGTGTGTGTCTGTGAACATACACTTTTCCAAATATCCATATGTGATATATACAATGGGTTAAAAATTAAATACATTAATTATTACATTTTTAAGATAATTCTATTATAAACAGTAATGGCAAAAGAAAATTCAAATTTTAACAGTGGCAATATAAAATACGAATTACATTTCAAAAGTTTTTCGAAAATTATTATTTTAGTAGTTTTTAATTTAAATATTATTCAAATCAAGTTTAAAAATTGTTTGGAGATTACGTATATTTATATAAAACAATATTTTAAATAAACAAGTCTGTATTATTAGATACAAAAGGTTATTTAAGAAATGCCTTTGTTTATAATAATTATAATAAATATATGGGCTCTGTAACTAAAGGGAAAAATAAATTGGATATAATTATGGATTAAAACGCAAATTTTGAAAGAGGGTGCAAATTACGAATTACGGGAGAAATGGAAGAAACAGGTTTTTATTTATATACCGCTAAAATGTTATAAATAATTCTTTAAAACTAATACAAAAATTAATTTAATTAAGAAGAAACTTTAATTACTCTAAAAGTACAAAATATTAATGACATATAGAACTCTTGGCGATGACTTAAATAAATTAATTTTAGGAGGTAAAGTTCTGTTTAGATCCGTTTAAAACAATCTAAAATTTTAATAGGTTTTTACTAAATACTACAATTAAGTATATGCACTTTACTATTTTTGGTAAGTTAATTGTTCATTACCACATATATATATATTATATATATTACACCTTTGGTGTTAGTTATGTCCTAAAATACGTGAAAATTAGTGATTTTATGAGGTTTATGAGGCATAACTTACAACAGCGGTCTTGGCCGATAAGCTAACCCAAGCCATTCGAAAGCTCGCGAAAAATGTGAACTTTTGAGAGGTGTTAGATTAAAATCGATTATGGTGTGGTAGCCTTTTTTTGATATTCAATATGTCCAGGTGTTCTATCTCTTCGAGATTTCAAAATTAAGAAATGTAACCAGGGTAGATAAGTTCTAAAGATTAATTTAAACAAAAGTTGTTTGTAATGTTTTTTCAAAAAAATCAACATATTTTGAGATAAATGGCTTTAAAAATAGAAGTTTTTCTAAAAAATTGAAAAATTTCCACTTTTAATGGTCGAATAACTCTTAAGCAAATTATTTTTAACACTTAAATTTTTTTTGTATGTTCTGGAAGATGTTTCCAGTCTGTTCTCGATTTTGGAGTGATTTAAAATTTTCATCGTACCACTTGACGTGAAATAGCCCATATATATGTATATATATGTATGTATGTATGTGGGTGTGTGTGCGTGCGGCGGAATATTTATATAATATATATATATATATTTTAAAATTGTTTTTTCAAGAATACATAATATATGTATTTTTTCCGTGCGCAAAAAAAAGTTGTGAACATAACTTGAAAGAATGTGTATTTGTTTACTCATTCTTGATAAAACTCATAAAATTTTTAAACGTATACTCAATAATAATAACGGATCTAAAATTGAATGTAATGCTTTAAATACAAATGCAAAATTGTTTGAAGATGAAATAAATATTAATCAAGTATAACATACACTTTTCCAAATATCCATATGATATATACAATGGGTTAAAAATTAAATATATTAATTTGTCGCGTCCCGACGAAAATTATATTATTATTTTTCGTAAAAAGTACTGCGTAGTTTAGAATAAAAATACGGCGTAGAAGACGAACAAAATAAGGTTGATAAAGAATGATTCTAAGTAAATGCAGTAATATAAAATATAATTTATAAAGCTAAGGAACAGATTATTTTACGAGTGTTTCAAACGAAACAGAGACTGATACGTAGAGTTGAAGATATTATTCAAAGCCAATACGCACATAAGCGGGATCGCCGATAGTGAGATCGAAACGAAGGGTTACGCAAGAGTTTTTTTGTACTGCACTATAAAATCAATGCTCGGAGAAGAACCGGCAATGGGAAACATCGACTAGAAAATTCGAGCATTAGAAGGAAGTAATAAATTAAGCCGTTCTTTGGATAACGTCGCAGTAATAAAAGGGGGACAGCAAATTCTCCGAATTAACTACGAAGCGATACAGAAAATGCATGGGATTCGACAATTTTTAACTACGCACATCTAACGGTCCAATCGGGTGCAAGCACAGAAAAATCGAGAACTACTTACACAATTTCCATATAAGGCAAAGTGTAAGACAAGGAAGAAGTGTAAGACAAGGAGAGATGCATAGATTTTAGGGTATATAAAGAGGACCCAGAACAGACACAGCCACTCCTAAATTTTCATCTAAAGCTTTCGCAAGGCGAAGCTCTGCTGGACAACTCTTTGATTTTTACCCAAGGGCGTGGCTCTGCTACTTGAACTTTGAAATAATACGTATTAAAAATCACAAGAGGAATCGAGACGTATCATCGACATCTACAAGCCATAGTCGAGGAACTACGACTTCGACATCTGGAAATCGTCGAGCTCCAACAGCATACACATCTAACGTCGACGCCCGCAGGTCTAGCAGGACATTATACGGCAATCTGACACCGCTACCCACGTTCAAGGCGGACCTTCGTTCCTCACCGAATATACACACATATACATATATATATATATATATATATATATATCTATATATTTGGGTACTTAAGGTATATTCTTTTCGGCTATCTATACGCTTGTATTATTCGTAAAGGCAACCTGATATTTTATGTTGTTTCGATTGCTGAACCAACCGTTTTCTTTTATAACAATTATTATTATATATTACAGTTTATTTATAATAATTATACGTTGTATTGCATTTAATTTGCAACATTCGCGGTTTGAAATACACTTTATTAACAATAATTCATGTTTAAAACGACAATAATTTTTAATTAAATCTGCATTTATTTATAACAATTCTTATTTCGATTATTAATGTTTATAATAAAAAACCTTGTGTATCTTTTATTCTATAATGTGTTAATGTGTTCGCCGTACACTTGTTTATTCAATTAAATTAATAGTTATTCGACTTAAATAATTTTATACAATTGTTAATAAAATAGTGTAAATTTATGTGTTTTTGCCCATTAAAAAGCTGTAATAATTTAGTTTCACGTGTTCATTTAAAAAAAAACAGCATATTATATTTAAATAAATAATGCATAATTAATACGAAATAAAACATATTATTTTATTTATCCCACATTATATCCTGCATCTCTACTCTCAAAATAACTTCGCTCGCTACTCCCGGAGACGTAAGGCTAGTCCTAGTCAAACAAGAGCGAAAGGACTTGTAATATTTTTTATGGTAATTGGTGCAAGTCTGGACGTGACAGATTGTATTAATTATTATAATAAATTTGGTGCATCGGCCGGGAAACTCACATTTTTGAGAGAAAAAAAGAGATTAAAGGAATAATGTGTTTAGATATAAAATGTCAGGTTCGCCTAAAAATACTGATTGTTATGTAAATAAACAAAGAAACACGAGTTTAGAATTTTCTATGAATGATACGTTATTAAATTTATACAAAGAAAAAGTTCAGACTCTCGATACTCTCGATTTAACTAAAACTCCTAGGGAAACAGTGCAAAATTTGACAAAAGAAATAAATTATTTAAAGGATAGAATAGAAAAAAGTGCAGCAAATATTTCATTATCTATAAAAATACCTCGCGATTTTGAATATAGAGACCCTTTTTTTTCAACTGATCTTTCTATTTCCGAAGTTAGTGAAGACGAACAGGAAGACACAATAATTACTCCCACGCGTGTAAAACATTTTAGTTTAAAACCCGCAGTTTTGAATTACGAGGAACAAAAAGAACTTATCGCGAATAATCCTGTAAATTTTAGTACGCCAGCCCCAATTTATCGTCCATATGAACCATTGATTTTAACACCGGATAACGTTATAAGCTCGGTAAGAAAACGGCTCGCGACTGAAGTAAAAAAAGAGTTGTTAGATTCTTATCTCGAGGAACCTAAAATCATAGAAAGTTTACAAGAAAGTGTAAAAAAAGGGACAACTTTTCAAGGTATCATAAATAAGATTAAAGGCGCGTTAAATATTTTTTCCGCACCGATCGAAAAAGAGACTGAGGAAGCAAAGGCACTAGTGACAGACACGGCGAAAGTACTCGACGAAAAACTAATTCAAGGCGCGACAGATTTTACAATTCCCTTCGATAATCAATTAATTAAAAAATCGCCCGAACAAGCAAACTCTTCTAAGATTAAAGACGAATTATTTAATAAAATTAATTTAGACGAATTAAGAACAAGCACCGGAACAAAACCAAAAAAACTAGATAGGAGTGAAGTTAAAAAACAAATTAACAATAAAACAATGACGTCTCAAATTCGAGGTTTATCGCTAAAGGACGCTCTAGATTTAATACCGCGATTTAACGGTCATAATATAAATTTATCGCAATTTTTGGACGGATGCAACGAAGCAAAAGAAATTTTACCGTCGGAGTATGAAAAAGAATTAACAAAACTTATTCGAATGCGTTTATATGGGGAAGCTTTAACTTGTGCGCGCGGAGAAAATTTTAATTCTATCAAAGAAATATCCGATTTTTTCGAAAACACCTTCGGATCGATAAAAACATATTACGAGTGGACGGGAGAACTAGCTAAATTAAAACAAAAAAACAATGAGACAGTCGTTGCTTATTTTAATCGGCTACAAGAAATAAAAAATGAAATAGTCAAAGCGGCCGACAGAGAGGGACGAGTCGCGATAGCAGATCATTTCATGCTTGAAATAAGGCGAGATTGTTTAAAATTCTTTTTAAAAGGGCTTCGTTGGGAAATTCGTGCGCGTTTAGGGACCCCAAGTTCTATAAAACAGGCTCGTGAACAAGCGCTCGAGGTGGAGCGCGAGTTCGCTTGTAGCGTCTTGGACGAGGAGACGCCGAGCCGAGAAGAGGCTCGTTTTCGTTCAACTCGAGAAACGCGTAAAGTACACTATATTTCTAATAACTCTCCGATTGTATGTCAATATTGTTCTAAGACTGGTCATGGAGCCATAAATTGTTTCAAATTAGCACGAAGTTTGGCGGAAAGATTTTCCGATAATAACAACCGACGTAATCCCATAAACAGTTCATACAGCCCACAAAATCGCTCGGATAACAGTCGTAATTATAATAGACCAAATTTACAATTTGGTGGTTGGAATGAGTATCAAAATCAGACGGAATTTTTACCAAATAGAGACAGAGATAAAAATGATTCCTTTGTTCGTTATAATAATAATAAATACTCGTCGCAGCAATTTAACAAAGAAGATCGGGGAAATAATTCCGGGACTCGCGGTGTGCGCGAGCCGGTTAATCCAACTTCCCAAGAATCACGATATATTAATAACGAATCGAATAATAATATAAGATCACCAGTTACTTGTTTTCATTGCGGAAAACCCGGTCACATAAAGCGCGATTGTTATAAGTTACAAAGAGAGATAAGAGAAGGAAATCAAAATCAGGGAAACACCGACACTCTCTCTCCGAGGAGGGTCGAGAGAGAGGCTACGAATCAAATTCCCTCTACTTCGAGCGCGGAAACCCGCTCAAACGTCCCCTCCGCACCGCGAAAATAAATTTAAGCCAACAGAGTTCAGCCCCGGTCGTAATCTTCGATATCGGTCAGTTAAGACGTCCGTTAAAATTCTTGCTAGATACAGGAGCATCGGTAAGTCTAATTAAAGAGTCAGAGGTAGACTCTCGCGTAAAAATTGACGAAAATGATATTATATTGTTAAAAGGCATAACTGACCACTCATTAACTACTCGTGGTAAAATTAGAGTAGATTTCGAAGGATCTCCCGTGGAACTCAATTTAGTACATGATTCGTTCCCTATACAACAAGACGGAATCTTAGGCACCGATTTTTTCCGTAGAAACGATGCAAAAATCAATTATTTGGAACAATATTTAGAATTTAACGGATTAATCCTCCCCTTTGAAAATGCAAATAATATGCAAACGGATGAATCGATATATATAGTGGAGAATATCGAAAATTATGACCGAAAATCAATACGATATATGCCAAAACCAAGGGAAAACAATAGTTATACGAACATGAAAAATTCAAGATTTTATAATTATACCGATAGTGACTCAGAAACGTCAAGTGATTTTCAATTACACGAAAATGATGAAACGTTTATAAAATTTGACACAAACGAATCGTATGAAATCTACGAACAAGAACAAAAAAATGAAAGAAATCAAAATGGCAACGACAAAAACCTATATAATCACAGTGAAAAAGAACAAGAATTATATGACGATTATAAAAATGACGAAATACAAATACATCAGATCGACGAGGCGTCGGATCTAAGGAATAATACATGTAAAGCAAGTGAAAATTGTTATGGATTAATGAAGAAAGAACGATTACAAATAAATAATGGAAAAAAGCAGTCACGGGTATGTGATGTGACTGAGCTACGTATTAAAGAGAAATTTGATGAAATTACTGAAAATTATGGTATTATTGAAGCACCATTGTTCGATAGGATGGCTGAGAGTCCCTCCTGTACTAATTATGAAAACGAAGTTGACCTGAAGTATGATATTGAAAATGAAATAAAAAATGAAGAAAATTTATTGAATAAGACAGTCAATAATTGTCGAGTACAAATGGTTAATGAAATCGAGGAGGGCGATAAATGCGGACCTCGTGAAAATAAGGAAAATTTTGTTGATAAAAAGATGAATTGTCGAGTACAAATGGATTATGAAATCGAGGAGGGCGATAAATGCGGACCTCGTAAAAATAAGGAAGATTTTGTTGATAAAAAGACGAATTGTCGAGTACAAATGGATTATGAAATCGAGGAGGGCGATAAATGCGGACCTCGTGAAAATAAGGAAAATTTTGTTGATAAAAAGATGAATGGTCGAGTACAAATGGATTATGAAATCGAGGAGGGCGATAAATGCGGACCTCGTGAAAATAAGGAAGATTTTGTTGATAAAAAGATGAATTGTCCAGTACGAATAGATTACGAAATCGAGGAGGGCGATAAATGCGGACCTCGTGATAAAAATGTTAGTTATGTTTGTAAATTGGATAACAAAGAATTGGTTATGTCGGGGGAAGAGTTAGATACTATCCCGAGAACCGAAATATTATGGATAAACAAACAAGGAACTGAAGAAACTGAAAATGAGATAAATAATGAGAATTTAATAAACATACAAGACGAAAATGAACAATATGAGGACCCTAGCGATTTTTTATTGAATGAACGAGTTATAAACGAAAATTTACGAAGTGAATTTGTTGAAGCCATACACGAAAACGAAATGAATAATAGTTATTTGGTTTATTCAAATAAACCTTATATTAATAATTTTTATAGTTATGAAAGTGAAGAGGTCGACATACACGACATTTCTGACGACCGATCTGAAGCGAGGATACTTAACATAACGGAGGATACGAGTACACTTAATCGTAATGAACGATTAAAAGAAGCATTGCATTTTGATAAAATGGACGAGGAACAAAGACAATCTATAGAGAATTTAATTGATAAATATTCGGATTGTTTCTGTCTAAAAGGAGAAAAATTAGGCGTTACAAATGCTATAGAACATAAGATACCGACTGTCGACGACATACCAATCACAGCTAAGCCATATAGATTTCCTCATGCTCTCAAAAGCGAACTTGATAAACAATTAAAAGAAATGATTGAAGGAGACATAATTGAACCATCAAGTTCCAATTATACATCACCTGTTTTTCTAGTAACAAAAAAGCCTGATAGTCAGGGTAATAAACGATACCGACTAGTTGTCGATTTTCGACAATTAAACGATAAAACCGTAAAAGATCGATACCCATTACCTAATATACTAGATATTATCGATCAAATCGGACCAGAGAATCGTGTATTCACCGTCTTGGATTTATGTCAAGGATTTTTACAAGTTCCGTTAGCACAAGAAGATCGACACAAAACAGCTTTCGCATCTTCATTCGGTTTATTTCAATTTAAAACAATGCCTATGGGATTATGCAATTCTCCAGCCACTTTTCAAAGAATGATTGATCGTGTTTTCGAAGGCATGCAAGGCAAAGAAATATTTTTATTCCTTGACGACGCAGTTATATACGCTAAAAATATTCAGGAGCATAACCAAAAGTTTGAAAAATTTTTGCAAAGAGTACGCGCCGCAAATCTGAAATTACAGCCAGACAAATGTGAATTTTTGAAGAGAGAAGTAGTGTATCTGGGACACGTACTATCACCAGAAGGTGTTTTGCCGGATCCAAAAAAATTAGAAGCAGTAAAAAAATTTCCAATTCCAAAAACAGTGAAAAACATACGTCAATTTTTAGGATTAGCAGGTTATTATAGACGATTCATTGCGAATTTTTCGGGTATAGCTAGACCATTAAGTAATTTATTAAAGAAAGACGCACCTTTCCTATGGTCCAGCGAGGTTCAAAAGGCATTCGATGATTTAAGAGAAAAATTGTGTAAGCAACCAATACTACAAATCGCAGATTTTAACAAACCATTTATAGTGACTTGTGACGCTAGCGGTACAGCAATAGGAGCAATATTATCACAAGGAGAGGTGGGAACCGACCTACCAGTTGCTTATGTTTCACGAGTATTAAACAAAGCCGAGCAAAAATATGATACTTATTCAAGGGAAGCATTAGCCATACTGTATGCCGTTACTCAGTTCGATTGCTATCTAAGAGGCCGTCGTTTCCTCATTATAACAGATCATAAACCACTTGTTTGGTTTAAAAACTCAGTAGATCCGACATCTAGAGTTAGTAGATGGAGAATAAAACTGAATGCATACGACTTTGACATCGTATACAAAGCCGGTAAAAGTAACGTTAATGCTGACGCGTTATCAAGAAATCCAATAGAAGAACCCGTTTATGTTATTAAAAATCATTCTATGGAAACACGCAGTCGTGCAGGAAAAATAACACGGCCAAACTACAACGAAAAGAGAGCTAAACGACCCAACAAGTCAAATATATCAAAAGAACCAGTCAAAAACCTTCCCATAATACAAGAAGTCCCCGAGGAAATTGAAACGATAGTCAACTCAGACAAAAGATTACAACCCATGGAGATAGATAATTTTAACAACAAGTTTGACGAGTCCTGGGAAAAGAAGGATGTTTACGAAGAACCAAATGATGAAAAGAAATTCATTGAAGTTAAAGAACAACTCTTTATGAGGAAAGATAATTACGTTTATTTCATAACTACGACTGGAATGCCTTTAGATGAAGGATCCAGAAATTTGGCTTCAAAATTATTATTACCTCATTTTTCCAATTTAAATCCAGGAGAAATAAGAATCAATAACAAAAACGGAAAAATGCATTTTGCTATGGTGTTACGTGACGAAGAGCGACTGAGTACTTCAGAAATTATTAACAATCTAAAAACGAATCTATTAAATTTGAAAAATATTATATTAAAAGAAAAATTACGTTCAATAAGTATCGCAAAGAGCGAATTTATTGAAAACGTTTCATGGAACGAAATATTGAAACAAATAAGTATAACCCTACGAAAAATTAATGTAAAAATAATTATTTGTTTAGGATTCATAAAATGTGTGGAAGAAAGTAATAGGGAAAATATTATTCGCGAAATGCACGAGTCTGCTTGTGCAGGACATAAAGGGGTAACAAAAACCTATAAACGTATAAAACAACGTTTTTATTGGCCAGATATTAAGAAAGACGTACAAAACTACATTAGACATTGTTTAACTTGCCAACTAAAAAAATTGGTTCGTGTTAAAACTAAACAACGTATGATAATAACAGATACTCCGTACTCGGCTATGGAATCCATATCGGTCGATCTTGTGGGACCATTTCCCAGATCTCGAAATAATAACAATAATATATTAACCATTCAATGTAACCTTTCAAAATACTGTATGGCGATACCCATACCGGACGCGACCGCGGCCACGATCGCCGAAGCGTTAGTCCGTCGACACTTTTCAATTTTTAGCGCCCCGTTGTTAATTATCTCCGACCAAGGTACCTCATTTTTGAGTAGTCTGATGAGAGAAGTAGCGAAAATTTTTAAGATTAAACAAGTTAAAACCACGGCTTATCACCCTCAGTCCAACTCCGTTGAGCGTTTTCATAGCAGCTTAGCAGATTATTTAAAAACAATGATAGAAAGAAGTGACTCATGGGATGAGTTATGCGAATTAGCCGCGTTTTCATATAATACATCGGTACATGAGGGTCATCTCTACACGCCTTCTGAAATTGTTTTTGCACGAAAAGCGCGACTACCATCAAACGAACCTTTAGACCCACGAGAACGAGTTCCAACGTATGATGATTACATTATAAATTTACGACAACGTTTAAACGAAATACAGGGAATCGCGCGAGAAAAATTAATAGCTTCTAAACATAGGTCAAAATTCTATTACGACAGGAAAGCCAATCATCAAGAATTTCAGACAGGGGATAATGTCTGGTTATTAAAAGGAGGGAAGAAATACAAACTAGGCGATCAATATACTGGACCACATCGGATTTTAGAAATAGTTAATAACAAGGGAAATGTAAAAATAGAGCTACCTCATAATAAAACGAAAATAGTGCATGTTAATAGGTTAAGATATTCATATATGGAACCTTTGTAGTGCCTAAACATAGGTACATAATATATAATAGCCCCAATGTGCTTGAAAATATGTATACGCACTTATATGTATATTTTACAGTTCTAAAAGTTGTCAATAGAATAATATTTATTATCTTGTAATCACAATTGGCATACATTCAACTTGAAATAAAATTATTTCAATTTATCTGACTTTATACAAAAAAAAAACGATATAAAAATAATATGTATATATCTAAATTAACGACGAAAATAAACTACAAGGAAATAATATTTTTTTTTATTATACGGAAAGATCATTACAAGAAAAGCATACACTCACTTAAATTAAATAAATACGCGATTATTAAACTAGAAACGAATAAAGCAAATAACAAAGAAAAAAGGTCTTTTTCTCTTTACTCTTCTCGCCTAAGATAACAATGATGTTAATGTACAAAGGAAAGTAAGAAAAAGGTTTAAATTTTCAATGTCAGTTGAACTTAGTCAAATTTAAATTTAATTGTTATATATATAAAAAAAAATGATTTACAATAAAATAGAATCATTGGAGTCTAACACATCACTAAACCTAAAACCTATATCCTATCCTTCCTAAGGAGTGCTTGATTGCACCCTTTCCTCCTCGTTGCAGTAAATAGTCCAGCAACACTGTCACTTATCCTTCCTAAGGAGTGCTTGGTTGCACCCTTTCCTCCTCGTTGCGGTAAATGGTCCAGCAACACTGTCACTTATCCTTCCTAAGGAGTGCTTGGTTGCACCCTTTCCTCCTCGTTGCGGTAAATAGTCCAGCAACACTGTCACTTATCCTTCCTAAGGAGTGCTTGGTTGCACCCTTTCCTCCTCGTTGCGGTAAATGATCCAGCAACACCGTCACTTATCCTTCCTAAGGAGTGCTTGGTTGCACCCTTTCCTCCTCGTTGCGGTAAATGGTCCAGCAACACCGTCACTTATCCTTCCTAAGGAGTGCTTGGTTGCACCCTTTCCTCCTCGTTGCGGTAAATGATCCAGCAACACCGTCACTTATCCTTCCTAAGGAGTGCTTGATTGCACCCTTTCCTCCTCGTTGCGGTAAATGATCCAGCAACACCGTCACTTATCCTTCCTAAGGAGTGCTTGATTGCACCCTTTCCTACTCGTTGCGGTAAATGATCCAGCAACACCGTCACTTATCCTTCCTAAGGAGTGCTTGATTGCACCCTTTCCTCCTCGTTGCGGTAAATGATCCAGCAACACTGTCACTTATCCTTCCTAAGGAGTGCTTGATTGCACCCTTTCCTCCTCGTTGCGGTAAATGCTCCAGCAACACGGTCACTTATCCTTCCTACATACCGTTCAAAATGTAAACCTATATAAATAATTACAACTGAACTTACCTTGACTCTAGTAATTCTGTTAATTAGTCATACCTTCTTACAGGACCCCCAGGTATAAATATATAAGGAGAGTTTGGCATAATAGAAAAAAATAATCTAACACTAGGCTCAATGGACACAGGTGAATCTGTACAACAAAATAACGATTGCAATGAAACGAGAAGAGGAGGGAAAAGAAAGATTTTTAAAATTAATAATAAAAAAAAAAGTTTAAAACTTCATTAATTAAAGTAATTAAGTAAAGTGAACTCACTGATAGTATCAATACACATGTCGGACAAAATCATCGATTCAGATTCAAAGTATGAGAATATTTATAATATTGATTTTAATAAAAAAAAAATGCCGAAAATTCGATTAATTTGTCAATTTTGTGGATAAAGTTCAAAATTCAACTATTAATAAAAAAATAATAATTAAAATTGTACAATTTAGTATTTATGCCAATGCAGTTCACACTAGTGTTCAATCTAATACTTTGTTCATAAACACTGATTTAAACAAACTATGTATATAAAAGAAAAAGTTTAAAAAAAATAAAAACAACATTTATTTTCATACGATTAATTCCATACGATTATTCAATTTTTATAAAGAACTAGTAATATAAAACCTAAGACAGGCACATTAGAAGATTTTCCTTTTATTTATAAACAATAGGTATGCTAATTGTTTCGAATGGTATAAAAAAAAAACGTACATAAAATAAATTTTAAAAATTTTATAAAACAATTTAGGATATCCAATGATAATTGATACAGATAAATAATATTTTTCTCATGTTAATATTACCAATAAAACAATGTGTAGCAAAAAAAAAATTACAAAAATAATATAATTAGTAGTAAAATTCTGGTGAATTTATTTAAATATTATTCAAAATTAATATTCTTTCATTGGAGACTAAAAAGTAAACAAATTCAAACGATTTCTCTTTTTTACTTGAACATAACAAATAAGTTTCTACAGTTGATAGTTTAAATAGAATCAAGAAAACGACGAATATTTAAATTTTTCCACAAAAAAATAAAAATAAAAAGAGTGTAAATTAGTCCTTTTAACGTGAAACATAATGGAATTAAGCGAATAAAAACGAACGTTGCTGCCACAATTCTATGATACGCAAGCATTGAACAGTTTTGTAACTTCTTGGGTTACTCTGTCGTACCGTTTATTCAGTGTAGTCTACTCTTTCTCCCAAGATATAGGAGGATGGTTCTATATGGGCCTACTTAGCCTACTCAATTTTCGCACTGTCACTTATGTATTGCTCATTTTATTTTTTCATTTGTAGCGATTGTATCTTTTTCTTATGAAACTAAATTAACTATTTCTCAATTATATATTCTATTATATTAAAAGTGAATCTTTGTTTATAATGGCTGAAAAGAAAATTCTAAAAAAAAAAAGGGTCAAAAAAATTATGTGTTTGATTTATTTTGGGGGGGAGGGGGAGCGAAGAAAATCAAATTTTCTTCACTCCTAATCCTTTTATAAAAAAAAAATATATAAATATACTATTAAGATAGGATGTACTAACATTGTTCACATTGAAGGGAGAATCTATATATTGCATAAGAACAAGAAAATTTTTTTTTTCTTCTCTTCAACAATTCGTAATAGTAAAATTATTAATTGAATAAATGTAAAAAAAAGGAAACTAATCTTTAACTCTTTTCTTTGACTTTTAGAAAATATATATGTAAGCATACAAATATTATAGAAGAAAATTGAAAATTTTGTAAAAAAAAATATGGCTACGAGAAAAAAAATTTAGTAACACATATTTTTAACATGACTTGATGTATACTAAAAATTAAGGGTACAAACTAAAGATAAATAAATTTTTTTTTGTTAACTATAGAAAACACATTTAATAATAATTATACAATTTTTCGGAATATCTATAATAAATTGTAATAATAAAACTCTTTTTATTACGCATCTATTTGTATAGGTGAATTATATCAATACTGTTAAACTGTTTGAAATAATGTACTCGAAGTATGTAACATAATAACAAACGAAGTTGAACTACGAAATAAATAATTGTAATATGGTTTATAAAGTTCACCATAAGAAATAAAGAAAAATTAATCGAAATAATGTTTATAATTTAAAATTAAGTATGATATCTTATGTCAAGAGAAATAATAATATAATAATTATATTGTTCAACGACGAGGGCGTCGTTTTTAAAAAGGGGGGGAGTTGTCGCGTCCCGACGAAAATTATATTATTATTTTTCGTAAAAAGTACTGCGTAGTTTAGAATAAAAATACGGCGTAGAAGACGAACAAAATAAGGTTGATAAAGAATGATTCTAAGTAAATGCAGTAATATAAAATATAATTTATAAAGCTAAGGAACAGATTATTTTACGAGTGTTTCAAACGAAACAGAGACTGATACGTAGAGTTGAAGATATTATTCAAAGCCAATACGCACATAAGCGGGATCGCCGATAGTGAGATCGAAACGAAGGGTTACGCAAGAGTTTTTTTGTACTGCACTATAAAATCAATGCTCGGAGAAGAACCGGCAATGGGAAACATCGACTAGAAAATTCGAGCATTAGAAGGAAGTAATAAATTAAGCCGTTCTTTGGATAACGTCGCAGTAATAAAAGGGGGACAGCAAATTCTCCGAATTAACTACGAAGCGATACAGAAAATGCATGGGATTCGACAATTTTTAACTACGCACATCTAACGGTCCAATCGGGTGCAAGCACAGAAAAATCGAGAACTACTTACACAATTTCCATATAAGGCAAAGTGTAAGACAAGGAAGAAGTGTAAGACAAGGAGAGATGCATAGATTTTAGGGTATATAAAGAGGACCCAGAACAGACACAGCCACTCCTAAATTTTCATCTAAAGCTTTCGCAAGGCGAAGCTCTGCTGGACAACTCTTTGATTTTTACCCAAGGGCGTGGCTCTGCTACTTGAACTTTGAAATAATACGTATTAAAAATCACAAGAGGAATCGAGACGTATCATCGACATCTACAAGCCATAGTCGAGGAACTACGACTTCGACATCTGGAAATCGTCGAGCTCCAACAGCATACACATCTAACGTCGACGCCCGCAGGTCTAGCAGGACATTATACGGCAATCTGACACCGCTACCCACGTTCAAGGCGGACCTTCGTTCCTCACCGAATATACACACATATATACATATATATATATATATATATATATCTATATATTTGGGTACTTAAGGTATATTCTTTTCGGCTATCTACACTCACCACCACATGCTTTTGCCCACCCTACGCAAAAATCACTAAAGATTAAAAGTTTTATTACTCAGGAGCAAAACATCGTAGCTCAAAAAATCCAACGCCATTCGAAAGAGCAGGTGAAAACCTTTAAAAAATGCTACTGTACAAGTAAAAAAGTTTAAATTTGAGTTTTTTATAAGTATTAAAAAGAGATGAAAAATTGCTAAAAATCATGCCTCTTTTTGATCCGCTGCAGATTTAGTTCCCTTATTCGTAGCTTAAAAAAACCAACGGGGTTTGAAAGGTAATTGTTTTAGCTTTAAAATGAGGGGTCGAACGTTTTTTTAACCCACTTTTTACCGATGTTAGCGCATTTTTTGTGAAAAAACACGCTTTTTTTGGAAATGGGAATATTTCAAAGAAAAAGAGAGATAGAGAAAAACTTCAAAGAGAAAAAAGATGCTATTTTACTCACAGAATATAGATCTGCAGGTTAAAACTTTAATTAAGTTGTAGACAATGTAGCATTCTTTAACTTAATGTTATTCTATTATTTTTAAATTAAATTTTCTAAATTTAAAAAAATAAAAAAGTGATTTTTTAGATTTAATAAATTTAATTAATATTAAATTTTAAGTTTTCTAACTTTATACTTTGTATTAGTTCATGTACATAATAAATAAATTGTGTTTTTTTTTGTTTTTTTAGTTTTTGATATGTTAAAAAATTGAAAAAAAATTTTTTGTCCAAATCTCGTTTTAACCTGCAGATCTATATTCTGTGAGTAAAATAGCATCTTTTTTCTCTTTGAAGTTTTTCTCTATCTCTCTTTTTCTTTGAAATATTCCCATTTCCAAAAAAAGCGTGTTTTTTCACAAAAAATGCGCTAACATCGGTAAAAAGTGGGTTAAAAAAACGTTCGACCCCTCATTTTAAAGCTAAAACAATTACCTTTCAAACCCCGTGGGTTTTTTTAAGCTACGAATAAGGGAACTAAATCTGCAGCGGATCAAAAAGAGGCATGATTTTTAGCAATTTTTCATCTCTTTTTAATACTTATAAAAAACTCAAATTTAAACTTTTTTACTTGTACAGTAGCATTTTTTAAAGGTTTTCACCTGCTCTTTCGAATGGCGTTGGATTTTTTGAGCTACAATGTTTTGCTCCTGAGTAATAAAACTTTTAATCTTTAGTGATTTTTGCGTAGGGTGGGCAAAAGCATGTGGTGGTGAGTGTATACGCTTGTATTATTCGTAAAGGCAACCTGATATTTTATGTTGTTTCGATTGCTGAACCAACCGTTTTCTTTTATAACAATTATTATTATATATTACAGTTTATTTATAATAATTATACGTTGTATTGCATTTAATTTGCAACATTCGCGGTTTGAAATACACTTTATTAACAATAATTCATGTTTAAAACGACAATAATTTTTAATTAAATCTGCATTTATTTATAACAATTCTTATTTCGATTATTAATGTTTATAATAAAAAACCTTGTGTATCTTTTATTCTATAATGTGTTAATGTGTTCGCCGTACACTTGTTTATTCAATTAAATTAATAGTTATTCGACTTAAATAATTTTATACAATTGTTAATAAAATAGTGTAAATTTATTTGTTTTTGCCCATTAAAAAGCTGTAATAATTTAGTTTCACGTGTTCATTTAAAAAAAAAACAGCATATTATATTTAAATAAATAATGCATAATTAATACGAAATAAAACATATTATTTTATTTATCCCACATTATATCCTGCATCTCTACTCTCAAAATAACTTCGCTCGCTACTCCCGGAGACGTAAGGCTAGTCCTAGTCAAACAAGAGCGAAAGGAACGCGAATGGTTTATTAACCATTTGCCTTCTTGTAATATTTTTTATGGTAATTGGTGCAAGTCTGGACGTGACAAATTCTTGCATTTTTAAGATAATTCTATTATAAACAGTATAGGCAAAAGAAAATTCAAATTTTAACAGTGGCAATATAAAATACGAATTACATTTGAATAGATTTTCAAAAACTATTAATTTAGGAGCATTTAATTTAAATATTTTTTAAATTAATATTTCAAAATTGTATGGATATATAAGTGTGTAGATAATTTATATTTATATAACACAATATTTTAAATAAACAAGTATGTATTTATTAGAAATAGAAGGATATTTAAGAAATGAATTTGTTTATAATAATCAAAATAAATATTTGGGCTCTGCATAGTAAAAATAAATTGGATATAATTATGGATTAAAACGCAAATTTTGAACGAGGGTGCAAATTACGAATCACGAGAGAAATGGAAGAAACAGGTTTTTATTTATATAGCGCTAAAATTTTATAAATAATTCTTTAAAACTAATACAAAAATTAATTTAATTAAGAAGAAAGTTTTATTACTCTAAAAGTACAAAATATTAATGACATAGAACTTTTGGCGATGATCGTTCGTCATTAAATAAATTAATTTTAGGAGGTGAAGTTCTATTTATAACCGTTTCAAATAATCCAAAATTTTAATAAGTTGTTAACTAAAATACTACAATTTAGTAGGTATATGTACTTTACTATTTTTGGTAAGTTAATTTTTCATTAACATTTATAATTATTAAAATATAAATTTAAGCTTTATAAGAATTCATATAGTTTAAAATTTACAGTTAACATTTAATATGTCTATTTTTTTTATTATTTTTATTCTGATTTTATTACTCTAAATTTTGGTAAACTTTTATTTATAAATTATAATAACTGTAGCATTACCTTCAAGGTGTGAATCTGTTTAATTTTTAAGGTGTCCATGGTAGTAAAAAAATAATACAGTTTAAAACATTATTTTAAATAAATTAATTACGAAAAACCTTTTTCGAATTAAAAATAGGGGGTTGGCGCGCGAAGCGCGCAGGGGGGCGAAGCCCCCCTAGTATATATATATATATATATCCTAAGTTCTTTCAGGAATCTGTGAAATATGAATAATATGGCTTTTAGTATTAATATTAATCTATTTTGAACTTGTATTTGTCCTTTTTGTTAATATTTTACCATTATTTGTAAGATATAAATCTTTGAAAAAGTGAAAATAATAATCAATGGATACATAATATAGTATATCAATGTTTACACAATATCTTACTGAAAATTGTTCGGTTGGAAAATATGTTTTAGAATTTTTTATATTTATATTTTACAAAATCATGATGTAATAAACCGTACACTTTCTCTGAAATATATATGTTTCAAATAAATGTAAACATATTGATGAAAAGGCCAAATACAAGTTCCAGGTACAATAACGTATGTATTAGAAACCATATTATTCATATTTGACAGATCCTGAAAGAGCGAAGAACATGAAAATGTATAACAATTCATTTACTAATTGAAAATATATTTACTTTAACAAGTATTGTAATTTTGTAAGTAATTGTTAAGTTAATCAGGAAAAGATCAGCTAAACAATTTTGAGTAATGCGTTATGATTTACAAAACCACATTATTTTTGTTCGACAAAATCTGAATATATTTGGAATGTCAAGAAGAAAAACTATATTTTTGTTATTTGTCATTTTTCAAAAGTTCATTGGATTTTCATAAATATATAATATAATTAGTACTATTTTCTTATGTTTTTTTTACCTTAATACTTCCTAAAAATAATTTATTTATTACGCTTTCCTGTAAGAAAGCATAAGTACTTACTTCAAATTGCATATTTTCCCAATGCAATATAAATAATAAAATTAAATTCTTTGTATAAATTAACTGTATAATCTATTTGTTTTAAATTCTAAAATTTCTATTAGAGCAGGATCCTCTAACAAATACTAACATAACCTCTACTACAAATAAAATTAATAGATTAAATATTTGTAAAATATTCGTTTTATTTAACAAAATCATAATTAATAATTTATATCTAACTGTTAATGTATGTTACATCGGTACACATGTTCGTTAATAACAGTAAACTTAATATAAATAGATCGCAAAATCGTTGCGGACTTTCTTAACGTTATCGCAAAGTATAAGGTGTCGAAAAGAGAACCCACTTCGTTTAGCACCCGAAAAAGACGTGCCATACCTCAGAAAAGTCGCACCGGTATAGATATTACATATACTAATTCGAGAGTTGACTATCACCGATAATATCGATACTGTCATTTGTTTTTCTTGTGATCGACGCTTCTTTTTGTAGGCATCACAGTTGGTATCGTGTTTTATGCTGCAAACCTTTTTCCGTGTAAGAGCGAGCAACAGCTCCGCTAAGAGTCACCTTCTTTAGGCAGTATAATTAATATGAATCAGAATTCTATACAAAATAAGGTACATAGACTATGTGAACGAATTTCATTACAGTATAACTAATCTGATTTATTTTGGTCTAAATCATGCAGTTTTTTCCAAAATAAAGCATTTAGTTCGGGAGGACCGATAATTATATTATAAATTATCACCGAACGTTAAATTTATTTTGTTTTAATAAACCTGCGACTCGGTCTAGTACGTCGCACTCTGACTGGTGGTCTTTCCCACCGCTAGATGGAAACGACTATACTCGTTGGAGAGATTGTCGTCTTCCTCTATATATATAGCCACATAACATCTTGTGCTGGCGTCGCAGTTCATCTTGCGATAGGCGTCTAAGGTATAATCTCCAGTTCCTTACTAAGGTGTCCAAATTGGGGATCGAGGACGAAACGCCTTTAATTTTTTGTTTTAATTTTTGAAAAAGGCCGTTACTCTGGGAAATTCCACCAACCATAGTGGACAAAGGGTATAATGGGCTTGCTTTACTCCAAAAATAAAGCATTTAGTTCGGGAGGACCGATAATTATATTAAAATTGTCACCGAACGTTAAATTTCTTTTGTTTTTATAAAAAAAATATTTATAAGAAATTATGTAGTCATAATTTTAGCAATTTTAAGATTCACCACATTAAGTTGCAGAATACACTTTCGATTTATTACAATTGTTTCTATGCAGTTAACATTCTTTATGAGATAATTTATTAATTATTATATTTTGCAATCTACTTATAAACTAATTTTCAAACAATTTGGTGATGAAGTGATCTGAATTCTGTATCGTTTACAATTTTCTTTAAACGTTTTAAATTTCACAAATCTACATTTAATAAACGTGATTTTACAATTTTTATTTCTACGCAAATTAAATACAAAATCAAGCGATATACTCCTGTTGTTTTTGTTTTTAGTACTTAGTGAACTTACAACTAACAGTTTTTCAATATCGGTGAAAGCTAATATTTGTTCAACAAAATATTTATATCATTACAATTGTTGATAGAAACTTCCTTTAATGAGCGTGGAAGAAACAAAGTGCTATCGATGCTCAATCCTCAAAGGCAAGATTTAAATTAATCAAATGTTTATTTTGGAATATATTTATGTTCGGACTATAATTTTCTAATGTAAGCTGATTTGTATGGTAATTGAAAACGAATGTTTCTATTTTAGAATTTTCAGAAAATGCATATTCTACAAGTTTTATCGGTGCAGAGTCTGGCGAGTTAATATATCACAGCTACAACGTTTTCATTTTATTTTGTCGACATAAAAGTTCTTTAATCGGTTTTATTTTGATAGCATGACAATCACTAAAAGTAATGGATTCTAACGACAGAAAATTATCTGGGTAAAAGCCAAATTTATGGTTACCCACAATACGTAATGCTTTTAGCTTTTCCATAATTAAACTTTTTTTCACAATGTTCTCTCATCTGACCTATTGTCAACTTATTGACATGACAATAATCTGTCAGTAACTTGACAGTTTCTAAATCAATCACTACTACTGAAACATCAATTTCATTAATACAAATTATTTTATTTGAGAATTGATTGCTGATGTAAGTTCAAAAGAATTGATTGACGGTACATGGTTTAAGCATTAATGATTGCGTGGCGAAAGTTATTGATCTAAATTGGAAATTTTCGGCATCATGTAGCATGTTGTACAACCCTTGCTTGTTACGGTACCTCAAGGCCGACGAATTAAAATGAATTTTATGAACATGTAATACTTGAGGGCAGAAGCATGCATCATAAAAATTTAGAAAATCAAACGAACTAATTAAATTGATAAGCTTGTTCATGATTTCCATACAGTATAAGAATTTTTTTAGATAATCGGGAATTTTTTAAATTTTACAACTTAATTTTACACGTAGAGCAACATTACTTTCAAAAAATATTGCCTGTTGCGGTTGCGTTCGCAAATGCCTACTATTTCCCTTTTTAACTTGTAAAATTAATTTTCTCGCACAAGCAAGGCATTGAAGCAGCGCTGAGGTAGCAAGATTGAAGCACGTGACGAAAGCTGTTGCCGTTTGCCTAGACACCTTTATCTCCGTGATACTTAAATTAGTTATCTCATTTTCAGCTAACAAATTAGTTAATTCTTCTTTGCTTATATTACGATTCAGAGTGTAAATAACTAATTTCAAAACAGGTTCATTGTTTATGAACAAGATAGGTGTGTTTGTGCTGTTTAAGACAGCCGACCCTGCAATATTGTCGCGTTTGTATCTTTTAAATACTTGCAGTTCTCGTCGATAAAGACGCTCTGCATATATATTTGCGTGCATCTCTACATGCATGTTTTTTATCTGCAGCTGCCGCAGCATCTCGAGATCTAAGATTGCTTAAGAGTTTATAAACTGGATCCTCGACTCTTAAATGATAAATATAACATTTCAATATATAATTTTAATATTAAAAGAGTATTTGAGTATGACTAGTTATTTATTAAAAAATCTTATTATAGCGTGTCTCTTTTTGAATGTTTTTATTACAATGTTTAAAAGTATTTACTGTAAGTAAATTGTTGTAAGGGTAGAGTCTTATTGAAAATTCGTTTTTTAATTTTTTAGTTTTGTGCAATGCTAAAAGTATAATTCAATAACATAAAAGAAACATTTTTGTAAATTTTTACCTTTTAAACATGATAAAACAAATTTGGACTCAAAACAACATTTAACCCATTAACGCCGAGGTGATCAGAATTTTTACTATCTTTTCAACGTGTTTATTTATTATGCTACCGAACCAAAAAAAATTTGCAATACCACTTTTCCTACGTAAAATTTAAAGCTCTTTTAGAATCTAAACCCAAAATTTCGATTAAACACCGAGAAAAAAAATATGGCTGATTTATTAAATTATGCAAAATTTATTAAAACGTTTTTGATTTTCGAAAATTTTAAAAAATTCAATTTTTTAAAAATACCAAAAAAAATTTTGAAAAAATTTGTGAGTGATCCTTGACAACTTTGCTAATTTTATACATACATGGTCCTTTTCTACTCTTAGCATTACCCAGAGACAACGACGTGGACGTGGTAGAACTTTGTCTCCTTTGGGGTGCTTTTTATCGTGAGTCCCCTTGCCTCTCACTTCAAAATTATCTTTTATAGTGCTTATTTGCCCAACAATTATTGCATATTTATTTAGTGCTTTTTTGCTTAACAATTATTGCATATATATAAATATCATTTTTCACAATAGATCCTTGTTCTTATTAAACATTCTGTATTTGAACAATTTTTTAATTTGTCTCCATTAGATTCGTGTGTGATATGTTTTACTTGTTTCACCTTTTAGAATATAATATTTAGCAATCGAAATAGTTAACTCTTTTATTCCAACTTTTTTCTTTCCATCACGTCTAGCATTGAAAATTACGTGGGCGTTTGTAATGGATGCCTGTATAAATCTTATAAAAACGACCCATGTTTATTTTTTGGAACGTATACTTGGAAGTACATTATTGCAGTGCCCATCATGCACGTCAACACCGCCCATAAATTTGTTGTACAAATGAAAAGCTTGTGGAAAAGGTATATCAGTTTTGGATCGAGCCTCTGAACTATATCTTCTCGAAGTTGATAGTGGAGTTACACCTGTAGCAGTTGAAGCTATTGAAACGGGCTTCGAATCCATGACAGTAATGAAATTTATGCCACTATTTTGATCATGTTTTACAATATAAATACCTCGTGGAGCTTTCTTTTCAAGTATATTCTTTTCTTTGACTCGATTGTCTCTGATAATGCCAGTGCGTTTCAAACGTAATTTTTGCAAGTGTAAAATCAAATCCATGTTTGTAAAAAAATTATCAAAGTATAAATGAAATGCAGGGATTTTATTATAATTTATTAGCCGAAAAAAAGGTTCTAATAAATGCAATACTACACATGTAACTAAAGCACATTTTGCTAATTTATTGCCGGTTAGGGAATTTTTACCGCAATATAGATCTAAATTCAGTAGATAGCCGTCTGAAGTGCATAAATCCCAAAATTTGAAACCAAATCTAAGTGGTTTGCCTCGAATAAATTGTCTCAATACAGTTTTTGTATAAGACTTGGCCATCATTTCATCAATACATATAGAAGTTTTCACCCTTTATCGTTTGAATCCTAGTCTTTAGCTTTTGAATATTTTATTTTAGATTTAATTTCTTCACACTTATCGCGAGTCGTTACAGAAGAAACAATGTCATTAGATAAGAATGGATCAGATGACCAATAATCTCTCTGAGGCTTTTTTTTATTGAATGAACTGAAAATAACTATACCTATAAAAGTGTCAAGATCTTGTAATTTTAAATCATAATTATTCTCTTTAGACGCATCAATTATATATTGTTTCATTTCGGTGCAAAAAAGGTTTCAAACAATTGGAAAGGTTCGCAGGCCTTTATATTCATTTTTGCAGCTTCAGATAATACTATTGTTTCTTCACAAGTATTTGAATATGACTTCTCGCCATCGATCCAAATGAATTCGTGATTTTTTCCAAGTTTATATAAGTTTTCAGAATAACTAACACAAGCTTTTTTATAAATAATATTCGGTAGTGTGAATTCATGTTCAGAATCTGAATCAGGTATCGAATCAAAATCGAAATCAAAATCATCTGGGCCTAAATTGTTTGCATTCGGAATCAATATGCTTTCGTCGGAATCACTATCCAAATAATCTGATTCATACTCTGGATGCGGTGAAGCAGAAGATATTGAACGTTTTCGTGACATAACAAATGTATTGAAAAAGTGAAAACCACTATTTTTATTATATGCTTTACTTATAATTCATGTACAAATTGTATAGAACATATGTGTCCATGCACAAATGAAAAGATATACATGTTTGTTCGTGAATTTTGTAGTGGTAGATAGAAACCACACTTTATGTACAATTCAAGAAAAATGTTTTTCTCTAAACCCATAGACTTTACGATAAAATTTTTAAGATCAAGAAAGTCTTAAAATTAGTCAAGGAACACTCAAAAATTTTTTCAAAATTTTTTTTGGTATTTATAAAAAATTGGATTTTTTGAAATTTTCGAAAATCAAAATATGTCTCGAAAAATTTTGAAAAAATTTGAGAGTGTTCTTCGATTAATTTTAAGACATTTTTGTTCTCAGAATCTTTTTCCTAAAGTTTGTAGTTTTTAAGAAAACGATAGATTAAGATTTCCATAAAATTTTTTCATTCTTGCCGCCATTTTGAAAAAACGCGTCGATGAATTTTTCTGAAAAAATTCCACTTAATGTTTACGTGTCATGATCACCTCTGATCATAGTAAAAAGTTGATACTTTATACTTTTCCGGTATCATTGTGAAAAAAATGCAAAAAAAATTTTTTTACAAAATTTTCACGTTTTTTACGTTTAAATCGGCCATATTTTTTTTCTCGGTGTTTAATCAAAATTTTGAGTTTAGATTCTGGAAAAGCATTAAATTTTACGTAGGAAAAGTGGTATTGCAAATTTTTTTTGGTCCGGTAGCATAATAAATAAACACGTTGAAAAGATAGTCAAAAATCTGATACCTCGGCGTTAATGGGTTAATCGATATTACAAAGACGAACCGATTCAACGCATCAGAAATGAATTCAATTTCTTCTTCACAAGAAGCTACATGAGAATATACATAATTATATGCTATTATATATATCTATATTATAAATTCAATTTTTATGGTGAGAGACCATACCGGAAAGTTAAACGGAAGGAGCGTATTCATCAAGTACGGACTACCAGAATTTTTGAAGAAGTAATGTTAGGTAACCAACGTTAATGTATACATTTTTACTTATTAATTATTGTATACTACAAAGTTTTAATTATTGTTTCAAATATTGTAAGTTGTTGGGTAGTAAACATGTCAAATGAAGTATAGGAAATAAACAAACGTTTAAAAGATATGCAGGTGGATATGAATTATTTAAAAACTTTTATAGAAAAAAATAATAAATTTAAAAAACAATTCATTTGCTCGGTGAAACAAATAGTCGATAGTTTTAATTATAATATACCCTTTACGACTATCCAAGAATTTCAAAATTTTAATGACCATTTGTCACAAAATGATTTATTAAATGAGGCAGTTGTAAGTATGCATAAATGTTGATATATGATGCATTGTAATTTAATTTTATAATTAAAGTAAAATATCTTTTTTTTCAGTGTAACGTATTGCAAACAAGTATAGACTCCGAATTATCAATTTCAAAGTCAATTGTCAGCATGTTAAAAATGTTTTTAGCAAAAGAAGTTGCTTCACAGTATGTAGCTGTTAAAAATATAAAAGACAAGTATACAATGAAGAGCACGCCAGTCTTCACTTATATTGAATGTAATTTTAATTTAAATTCTTAATTTACATATATATATATATATATACTAGAGGGGCTTCGCCCCCCTGCGCGCTTCGCGCGCCAACCCCCTATTTTTAATTTCGAAAAAGGTTTTTCGTAATAAATTTATTTTAAATAATGTTTTAAATTATATTACTTTTTCACTACCATAGACACCTTAGAAATTAAACCGATTCACACAACACCTTGGAGGTACTGTTATAATGCATTGGGTTTTATACCAAAAATTTAATTTTTTTTTAAACACGATTATAATTTATAAATAAAACTTTTTACCAAAATTTAGTATAATGAAATCAGAATAATAGTAATAAAAAAAATACAGACATTAAATGTTAACTGTAAATTTTAAACTATATAAATTCCTATAAAGCTTAAATTTATATTTTAATAATTATAAATGTTAATGAAAAATTAACTTACCAAAAATAGTAAAGTGCATATACTTACTAAATTGTAGTATTTAGTAACTACTTATGAAAATTTTGGAATATTTTAAACGGATCTAAATAGAACTTCACCTCCTAAAATTAATTTATTTAATGACGAAGGATCATCGCCAAACGTTCTATGGCATTAATATTTTGTACTTTTAGAGTAATAAAACTTTCTTCTTAAATAAATAATTTTTTTATTAATTTTTATTAATTTTATAGAACTATTTATATAATTTTAGTGGCATATAAATCAAAACCTGTTTCTTCCATTTCTCCCGTAATTCGTAATTTGCACCCTCTTTCAAAATTTGCGTTTTAATCCATAATTATATCCAATTTAATTTCCCTTTAGTTACAGAGCCCATATATTTATTTTAATTATTATAAACAAAGGCATTCCTTAAATAACCTTTTGTTTCTAATAAATACATACTTGTTTATTTAAAATATTGTTTTATATAAATATACGTAATCTACTCACTTATATATCCATACAATTTTTAAATTTTGATTTAAATAATATTTAAATTAAATGCTACTAAATTAATAATTTTCGAAAAACTTTTCAAATGTAATTCGTATTTTATACTGCCACTGTTAATATTGAATTTTCTTTTGCCATTACTGTTTATAATAGAATTATCTTAAAAATGCAATAATTAATGTATTTAATTTTTAACTTATTGTATATTTCACATATAGATATTTGGAAAAGTGTATGTTATACTTGATTAATATTTATTTTATCTTCGAAAAATTGTGCATTTTTTTTTAAAAACATTACATTAAATTTTAGGTCCGTTTTTATTTTATGAGTTTTATCAAGAATAAGTTAACTAATAATAGACATTCTTTCAAGTTATAATCACAAAAAAAAAATTTTAAGTGTTAAAAATAATTTGCCTAAGAGTTCCACCATGATAAATGGAAAGTTTTCAATTTTTTAGAAAAATTACTATATTTAAAAGCCATTTATCTCAAAATCTATTGATTTTTTTGAAAAAACATAATAAACAACTTTTGTTCAAAATAATCTTTAGTACTTATCGACCTGGGTTACAATTGTTAATTTTAAAATCTCGAAGAGATAGAACGCCCAGAAAGATTGAATACACACACACACACACACACACACACACACACACACACACACACACACACACACACACACACACACACACACACACACACACACACACACACACACACACACACACACACACACACACACACACACACACACACACACACACACACACACACACACACACACACACACACACACACACACACACACACACACACACACACACACACACACACACACACACACACCACACACACACACACACACACACACACACACACACACACACACACACACACACACACACACACACACACACACACACACACACACACACACACACACACACACACACACACACACACACACACACACACACACACACACACACACACACACACACACACACACACACACACACACACACACACACACACACACACACACACACACACACACACACACACACACACACACACACACACACACACACACACACACACACACACACACACACACACACACACACACACACACACACACACACACACACACACACAGACACACACACACACACACACACTTTTATATATATATATTACATATATATGACATATATATATATATAAAACACATATATATAACATATATATATATAACATATATGTATATGGGTGGTTCTCTGTGACATCGAAGATGAAAAAAATAAATATTGCTATAACTGTGGGAATATATTTTAGAGGTATCCAGTAGTTCTCCTGAATTTTTTCAGATTTTTTCTGGGCCATTATTTTAAGTTACAGAGAGTCAAAGTTGACATTTTAGCACTTTTTTGCATTATATGCCCATTTTCATGAATTTTTAGCTCCCAGGGGATGCATTTGTCACTAAAAACATAAGTATGACTTTTTTGTAAAATTTTTACTTTTAAAGACATAAATGTATGCTGTCACACTCTTGTAAGCCATTTAATCCTTAAATAGTGAAAATCAGCAATTCTGCTCCGGACTCTGGTAACCTAATACTGTCTAAAAGATGTCTTTTTATAGTCAGAAACTGCCTAAAAATTTCCAGAGTGGGTCTAAATCATTAAGATCACTTATGGTCAAAATATCCGGGAAAAGTGCCCGAAATATTAATAGAAATGTATATTTGTTGCCTTATAACGATGAATCTATTAGCATGATCATTGCAAAAAAATTTGTGCACTTACCTTGAAGTGGTAGAAAAGTATCTTCACTTGTTTCAGTATCCATCTAATCCCCTGTAAGCTGCTAACTATTGCATCAACAAGATTGTGGAATTTGTTGCCAGATGAAGTACGTCGCATCTACAAGTCTTCAATGTTTAAATATATTCTTCGTCATTATCTTTTAAATTCGTGACACTTTTTATTATTTAACATTTATTATGTATTAACAATTTATTCATTTATCGTAGCATTTATAATATTATTTTATCTTTATAACTGTACATACATATAATAGTACTACTATTATTATTATATTATATTCGTATATCTTTATATTTTGTTCAAAACTTTGTATTTGATAATGTATATCTATGTAATATAAACTGTATAATGATTGGCTGCGGCCATGTAGGACCATAAGTCCTTTGTCGCCTATAATAAACTGTATTCTATTCTATTCTAGGCCAGAAGACAACATTATACTGTTCCAAAATATCTACATCATTTTCCCATGTCCATAAGTACTGGAACAGCAAGAAAAAATGTTTCATAATTGATACATAATTCTATATTTTGTTCGTTTCGTGAAACACTTTTAACATTAAGATATTTTTTGTATTTATTTACACTTTTTAAATGTCTTTTTGATAGGTTTTATTTTATTAACTAATAACTATTATAATATTTTACATCATCTTTGAAGAGTCAACTATGCGTTGAAAATAAATTATTTAAAAAACAAGTTTCTAACCTACAAAATTATTTTAAATGTTACAAATGACGTACAAATTCACATTATCAATTTTTTATCTCGTATTTAAAAATAAGAGTTAAAATTAAGCATAAAAACAGAATCAATAAGAAAAAATATTAATTTTTTCATAAGCGAACAAAAATTAATGGTATAGCTCTTTGTTTTGCTCAAAAATAAGTAAAATTCATATACCTATTAAAAAACTGTTCCGGCACTGGTACTTTTACCTTACATTATTTTTCATTCATATTTTAAACGTCTTTCTGCACCTTTAACCATGACCAATCTTCATTTATTATTAAATTTTGCACCTATTCGCTCTACAAAATTCACGCCGACAAATATTGTTTTTTCATTTATAAAATTTAATATTCGTTTATTTTAAATAAGGCATCAATCTCGACCAAACAGGTTAATGTGCTCCTATTTTTAGTTATTTACATATGTTTGAACATTTTGTAGAAAAACGTCATGAATATAAAAATTTCGCTTTAATGCGAAGCACATTCAAAACAAGCATTCTATAGCCAGTATCGTAGCTGTAAATTAAATTAGATAGAGCAACTTTAATGAAAAAACGAAGGCACTAACAGTCTGAAGTTCGACCCGTTGCATCGAACGATTTTTTCAAATTCTTAAAAATCGCATTTTAAGTATCGGAACAGCTAAAATATTCTTAAAAATATTAGTGTTCATTAAAAAATAACATTTTCAAGAAAAAAAATGTAGGAAAGGTGTTTTTAGGAAACCCCATCCAAGAAATGGCGCAATGATTGCTATCTCGACATACTTTTTTGTATATTACAAAAATGCGTCTTCTAACTCATTAGCGCCCAAGAGTGCCCACATTTTTATTTATTTTCACAGCCATTATTTGGTATTAAAAAAATCCCTATAATGGTGCTGATTTTCTTCTAAATAGTCTTGGATCTGTTCTTTTGAATGCCGTCGAGAAAATTAACCTATCTCTTTTTTGAAAAAAGTCATGACTTTTTTTAATGTAAAATAATGCACAAAAATTGTTGCTTTTTGTTAAGCTTGCTATAATGCAGTTAAGTTAAGTTTGTTGAGCTTGCTATAGTGCAGTAAGGGTTCCGTATCTTTATTTTTATTCCGAATAATTATTAAGGGTGGTTGGCAGGGGTAAAATAATATATCGAGATTCGTGTTGTTTCGACATTATTTTTCAATATATCGAAAAAGCGTGTTTTAAAACGCTTTAAAATGATAAGTTTAGCTTATTGTAGTGCAACAAGGGTACTTCTCTCCGGAATAAATATTTAGAGATATTACCGGGGCAAAAATAGCAAGATTCCCGATTTTTCGTCTTTTCTATATACATATAATATCTAAAAATGGCGTCTTGTAAAACGCTTTAAAACAATAAGTTAAGCTTGTGTTAATACAACAAAGGTGCCCTATTATTATTCTTATCCGGAATAAATATTAAGGGTGGCTGGGAAGGGTAAAATATGACTCCGAAGCTAGCGGCCAGTCAGGGACGAATATCACAGGCACCAGTCACGGGGCCCCACGGGAAACAATTTGTATTTTGTTTTTTTAGTCAATTTACCATAAAGCTGATCTTAGTTAATAACATTTATTACTAAACAATTGCAACAATCTTAAATACTTGATAAAATCAATAAATACATTTTTAATAATTAACTATTGCAAAATTGGAATAAAAAGATAAAAATAATTAAAATTTGGTACAGATATTGTCCATAATCCTTAGAACAAGCAAAAGTCTGGCGGCCGATGCAGAATTGTTATTTATCGAGCAATGCTAAGAATAAGTCACAAATGTTAAAAAGTGGGATTTTTGATAAGTAAGTAATTAATATCTCCATAAATAACCATTCAGCATTGGCCGCCGAACTTGTAGTTGTTCGAAGGACTAAATAAAAATTATGTACAAAATTTTAAAAGCCAGCATTATGTGAGCAGAAATGGCAGTAGTTAACATTTTAAAAATGTTGCTTGTTCGAAGGACTGAATAGAAACTTCCGATAATTAAAATGAGATTTTTAAGAATTTGAAAAAATCGTTCGGAGCAACGGGGCAAACTTCAGATCAATATTATAATTCCTTCCTTTCCCAAATTTATTTCATCGCGCATCTCAACGTCACGCCATTAATTTTTTCGTATAAGAAATTTCATATGTAGATGAATGATTGATAGTAACATGTAATACAATTTATCAGCCATATTTTCACATATAAAGCTTGATGTTACATAAAAAATTTAATTCTTACTGAATTTTTGCAATCAAATTATTAGTTACATTATTCACATATATAAGTAAGACAAGTTCATAATATTATTTAATAAAAAATAATACTTGTTCATTAATCGAGTGCTTATAAATAATTTTAATGAATTTAAAAAATTAAGTTTGCATCATTGATAATGACACAGGTTGCAAAAAAAAATTTCTGAATACCTGATAAAATTTCGCATACGGCTTTGTCTTCATTTATATCCCAAATCAATTTGGCCGTAATTGGAACTGTGGGAATACCGATAATTTGTTAGTAGTTTCTCCGCTGGATTTTTTCGACTGATCAAGGAACGATTTATTATGGGTGTTGAAAAGACGAAAATTAAACAAATCTTCAAATAAAAAACAAAGCGGACAACTGAAGTCTGTAGATTAAAAAAATTAAGCTTACATCCGTATAATTGGTTTAAAGTTACGGGAAAATAATATTTACTGTGATAAAAAAAGCAATGAACGAAATTAAAACGATAAAGCAAAACGATAGTATATCCCTAAGTTTGGATAAGATTCGAAATCCGGAGATTATTTACTCCTCTTGTGAATGAATCGGTATCCAATCAAAAGTTAAACATTGATCTTAAAGAGCAAACTCTCACGATCCCAAACATAAACATCATTTATTTCTATTATGGGTACAAAATTCTTCTATTCGAGTGCAATTTTTATTCGATATACGGACACTTTAGAATAAAAATTTCCACTAATATTTCGCTGTAACTAATTTAAAGAATTTACCTAAATTCAACGATCGTCGACAGTTCATTAGGGTCAACATGTGATTTTATTATTATTATTAACTTGAAACAGTAAAAATTCTTACCTAGTAGAAATTGCAACGATTATTAGGTGTAAATTACAACCATTTATTAAAAAAAAATTCATTATGAGCTATAAAATTAAATACTTATAGACAAAAATTATTATAATACTAGTTTAATTTTTACCAAGGTTTGAAGTACGCGTTGTTCTCTAATGGTCTATAATAAATATTAGAAAAACTAGAAATTTTACAGTTGACTAATTCCTACTTCGTATTGTTATTCGCTTATCTACCATTTTTCTTTTCTCAATTAGAAAATCCAAACTACAACATTTTTTATTTTGACATTTCTATCTCTCCTATCTGAAGATGTACCGGTGGTTGAAATTGCGAGAAATTTTTTTTTTTATACTCTCATTAGAATAAAACCGTGTATGCTATATCAGCAGGTATTTAGAAATTCTTGCCCCGGCGTTAGTTACGAACAATGCACAATTCAAATTTATATTAATTTTAATTGCATAAGAAATTATATATTATTTTTATTTTTATTTTCAGGTGACACCAGCACTAACCTTGTATATTTAATTTTGAATATATACAATTCCTTAATGTGAATTGTTACTTCCCATGTATTTGTAATCAATAATTTCTTTCAGAATACTATTTTTGCTTGTTTATGATATATTAGGTGCGCAATATGAAATATTTACCTCGTTGGGAAAAGGATAAAATATTTTCAGGTTGGTTGTCAAGGAACGAAGATGAAACAAGTGAAAAGGAAGCGTATTGTAAACCATGTAAGTTTCCACAAGTCGCTCATAAATACACTCTGATAAAGCATTCTCGAAGCGCACGTCATCTAAAAAATATGAAACAGTTCGTAAATGCGCCCGATTGCAGTGAAAAGCATGAAAAACCTATTGATGAAGTACAAATGCACGCAGACGAAAGTAAGGATTCAATTGACAAGAATGAGCCAATGGTTGACAAAAACGTGGAGACCCTCAGATTCCCAGCTCAATTAATTAAGGATGAAAATAATTTTTCTCATTATAGGCAAAGAATTGTTTACGAGGCAATTGCTCCAGAGCAACAGAACCGATTAGCTAATTTTTTGAGAAAACAAAAATTTGCAATTTTAATAGACGAATGCATGGATATATCAGTTGATCAAAGTATGTGCATCGTAGTTAGATTTTTTGATGATGAGAAGAAGGAAATTTGCGAATCATTATGGGATCTTGTACCAGTCCTAGAGGGAGATGAATATGCCTCAGCTAATGCTCAAACTATCATGAAGTGCATACGAGTATCTTTTGAAGTAAATGATATTCCTTCATGCAATATAAGTACTTTCTGCTCAGATACTTGTTCTGTAATGATGGGTTCTAATAATTCCGTTGCAACGAAATTAAAAGAAATTATACCTGATATTTTAATAATTAAGTGCAATTGTGATATTGAACAATTAGTTGCTCAATATGCAATGAAGAAGTTACCGGGTAGTGAATTTGTTTCTACTGTTTATAACTACATAGGAGGAAGTGCTAAAAAAAATATGTATGGGATCGTTTACTAGAAGCATTAGACATATCAAAATTAATCGTATTAAGACCCATAATTACTCGATGGTTATCTCATCATGAAGCGATTGTGAGATTACTACGTAGGTGGGAAGCGTTAAAGATATATTTTCTAAACGAATCTTTAAACAATAATAATTCTAGCCAAACAATAACAGAAACGGAAAAATCGCCTACAGCTATGTACGAATACTTTGTAGATACTATGATGCACGCATATCATTCATTTTTAGATGTTGCATTAGGTAAATTAGCACTTACAAACCGAACTTTACAAAATGAAAAACTCCTCATTTTAGAATCTTTTGATTTAATGACAGAACTGTATGTTGATCTCTTAAACATGTCTATGAACGAAGACTACGTAAACGGTACTGATTTAATAAAAATAGATCTACAAAATTCGTGTCAATTCAAAGAGCTGCCTGATATAGAAATTGGATCGGAAACAGAAAAGCTTTTGTGTATGAAGACATGGACGAAGTTTCTATTACAGAATTTCGGTCAAACTGCCGTGTGTTTTTAATAGAAGCATGCACCCAATTGAAGCAATGGTTTCATTTTAATAATGAAAGAGTAAGATATTTAAGATTCTTACATCCCAAAAAAACATATTAGATACGAACTTAAGCATGAAACATTCTGAATTTAAAAAATTAGTAGCAGCGGATTTATTTCTGAAACTATCTGATGATCATGCAAATAAAATTAAAATGGAATGGATTGATTTATTAAAGTATGATTTTTCGGATAACATTTATCACATAACAAGAATTGATGTGTTTTGAAGTATTGTAAAAAACATTGAATCAGAAGAAGGTACATTTTTATTTCAAAATATTGCAACTTTTGCACTGAAACTACTATGTATTCCTAATTCAAATTCATCACCAGAAAGAGTGTGGAGTAAATATGGCTCAGAAAAAACAAAAACAAGGAATCGGTTAACATTTGCAGCTGTGCGTAGCATTCTCCTAGCTGCTCAATACATAAAAGATGTAGGAGGATCGATAGATTTTGTACCGACAACAGATATGATGGAAAATATGAAAATATTAATTCAGAAAATGAAACAACCATTCCATCAGAAAGATAAAAAGCTCCAGAAGGATGTGACTACCGTACACTTTGGAAATATTGAAATTGATAAGGAAGAATTGAATATTTGACAAGTCTTTTAACATTGTGTCAATCTTGCATCAATGTTCTTGGAATATCCGCAATAATATTATACCAATATTTGCAGGATTTCTGCAATATTGCTGCAATTTTTCGGTGTTGTGTAGGTCTATTTTTGCGTTTTATTATTTCTTATTATAATTATATAATGTGTTTTTTTTAATACGGATGATAAGCGCCCGCCCCCGGCCATCAGTCACTCGCTACGCTCGTGCCTGCAAATGCCTCGTATCCCAAAGTTGGGAGTTGTGTATTGAGCTAAACAAAACCATTCAGCTACTATCCGTGATGCGGTATAGTAATTCATTGATGCCTTCTCACACATCTTAGTCGTATCAGTGTTTGTGATACCTTCGTCCACCATGCAAACAACCTTTCTGCATCTTCATTTACTCATTTCTCGGATTCATTGCAGTCTTGCAATATATGCTGGTGGAAATCCCCAGAGTAACGGCCTTTTTCAAAAATTAAAACAAAAATTAAGGGCTATTATTCTAATAGTTGGAAAATTCAAATTTTAAATTATATGGCATTAGATCACAAAAATGCCTTATGTGACAATATTCTGACGATTAAGACATTATTTCTATATAAGTGCGTTAGGGGGCTACCTGTTAATATGTGGCACTTATTAAAGTTTGCTATTGGTAGGGTATATATACCCCATGTCTTCCTCGTCGGGATAGAGTTGGTTTTCAAACATTTTTATATCTTTCATCTGTATCTAGAGACGAGATGCCTGGACTCTACTGATGAGCCCACCGGGCATACTCAGGGCGAAATACAATAAATTTTCTTTTCCGTCTTAGTAAGTTTTTATTAATTTTATGCTACAATCAATTAAATTTTATATATTTTTTTTTTATTTAGCTTGTCTTAGTCTTTTTTCAAACACTCATTCTGTGAGGTTTCTAAAGTGGCTGGTATTAATACAGTCCGCCTTACTTGAGTTGTGAGGAATGTTTTTTTGGCTTGTAAAGATCAATAAATTCATTTATCATATAAAAATTAAAGGCGTTTCGTCCTCGATCTCCAGTTTGGACTTCTCAGTAAGGAACTGGAGATCATACCTTAGACGCCTGTCGCAAGATGAACTACGACGCCAGCAAGATCTTATGCGGCTATATGTATAGAGGAGGACGACAATCTCTCCAACGAGTAAAGTCGTCTCCATCTAGCGGTGGGAAAGACCACCAGCCAGAGTGCGACGTATTAGACCGAGTCGCAGGTTTATTAAAACAAAATGAATTTAACGTTCGATGATAATTTATATATGATTATCGGTCTTTCCGAACTAAATACGATTATAATTTATAAATACAAGTTTTTACCAAAATTTAGTATAATGAAATCAGAATAAAAATAATAAAAAAAAAATAGAGACATATTAAATGTTAACTGTAAATTTTAAACTATATGAATTCTTATAAAGCTTAAATTTATATTTTAATAATTATAAATGTTAATGAAAAATTAACTTACCAAAAATAGTAAAGTACATATACTTACTAAATTGTAGTATTTTAGTTAACAACTTATTAAAATTTTGGGTTATTTTAAACCGTTATAAATAGAAATTCACCTTCTAAAATTAATATATTTAATGACGAACGATCATCGCCAAAAGTTATATGTCATTAATATTTTGTACTTTAATAGTAATAAAACTTTCTTCTTAATTAAATTAATTTTTGTATTATTTGTAAAGAATTATTTATAAAATTTTAGCGCTATATAAATAAAAACCTGTTTCTTCCATTTCTCTCCTGATTCGTAATTTGCACTCTCTTTCAAAATTTGCGTTTTAATCCATAATTATATCCAATTTATTTTTACTATGCAGAGCCCAAATATTTATTTTGATTATTATAAACAAATTCATTTCTTAAATATCCTTCTATTTCTAATAAATACATACTTGTTTATTTAAAATATTGTGTTATATAAATATAAATTATCTACACACTTATATATCCATACAATTTTGAAATATTAATTTAAAAAATATTTAAATTAAATGCTCCTAAATTAATAGTTTTTGAAAATCTATTCAAATGTAATTCGTATTTTATATTGCCACTGTTAAAATTTGAATTTTCTTTTGCCTATACTGTTTATAATAGAATTATCTTAAAAATGCAATAATTAATATATTTAATTGTTTATAATAGAATTATCTTAAAAATGCAATAATTAATATATTTAATTTTTAACCCATTTTATATATCATATGGATATTTGGAAAAGTGTATGTTATACTTGATTAATATTTATTTCATCTTCAAACAATTTTGCATCTGTATTTAAAGCATTACATTGAATTTTAGATCCGTTATTATTATTGAGTATACGTTTAAAAATTTTATGAGTTTTATCAAGAATGAGAAAACAAATACACATTCTTTCAAGTTATGTTCACAACTTTTTTTTTGCGCACGGAAAAAATACATATATTATGTATTCTTGAAAAAACAATTTTAAAATATATATATATTATATAAATATTCCGCCGCACGCACACACACCCACATACATACATATATATACATATATACGGTCTATTTCACGTCAAGTGGTACGATGAAAATTTTAAATCACTCCAAAATTTGAGAACAGGCTGGAAACATCTTCCAGAACATACAAAAAAAATTTAAGTGTTAAAAATAATTTGCTTAAGAGTTTATTTGACCATGAAAAGTGGAAATTTTTCAATTTTTTAGAAAAATTTCTATTTTTAAAGCCATTTATCTCAAAATCTGTTGATTTTTTTGAAACAACATTACAAACAACTTTTGTTTAAATTAATCTTTAGAACTTATCTACCATGGTTACATTTCTTAATTTTAAAATCTCGAAGAGATAGAACACCCGGACATATTGAATATCAAAAAAAAGGCTACCACACCATAATCGATTTTAATCTAACACCTCTCAAAAGTTCACATTTTTCGCGAGCTTTCGAATGGCTTGGGTTAGCTTATTGGCCAAGACCGCTGTTGTAAGTTATGCCTCATAAACCTCATAAAATCACTAATTTTCACGTATTTTAGGACATAACTTACACCAAAGTTGTAATATATATATAATATATATATGGGGTATTCCACGTGAAGTGGTCCGATCAAAATTTTAAAAGCACCAAATTTTGAGTACACTTTGCCAATTTTTTTGCAGAATACAGAAAAAAATTTTTAGGTACTGGAATTTATTAGCTCAAAAGTTATTATATCCTCAAAAAGTGAACTTTATCCAGTTTTTTTCAACACCAGCTGGGTTTATCGCTATTTAACTCAAAATCTATCAACTTTTACTATACAACAGTATATGTAACATTCATCATATTTATATATTATAGATATATATACTTGTATATCAAAGGCCAACTTATTCCACATGTCAACTTAATCAATAAGCCTCATTTTAAAAATTTTGGTTTCTAATTTAGCAACTTGCAAATCATTGGAATTGTTTTCAACGTAAACGCAAATCAAGAACACTTACAAATTTTCGTTTTAAAAATATTGAGGAAGAGTATCAGATAATTTATATAAAGGTGACAAGGGAAATAAAAATAAGAATCTTACAGTATACCAAGCCATTAACACTTCTCCATTTTACTTGAGCTTGTTTCATAAAAGTAAATACTTAATGTTTGTTGACTAATTAAAAAAAAAGAAAAAAGTGTGTGAATAAATAAGAAGAGACGCTATCATTAATACAGTTAGAGTATTGATAAGCGAAAGTATTGATAAACATATATTGATCAGTTTAATTTACAGATTTATTAACATAATCATCGCGTTTGTCGGTAAAGTAGGGAGAATAAACATTGATTATGGTACCTCATCAAAAGCAAATAAAAGTAATATTTATAAAAACCACTGTAAAATGTATACTTTGTCATAATTAAATATAATAATTCCTATTTTAATTTGCAGATTCTTAATAACTGCATTAAATTAATTATAATAATTGAAAGGTACAATTTCCCGAAACAATTGACGAAAATTATTTGATAAAAATTATAAATAATTGATAAAGTAATTAATATGACAAAGAATTTATTAATTTTCGAAAAACATTGTATTATTTTATAGACTGTAACTCAAATCCTTTTGAGTAATTTATAACACTAGCTTAATCAATTATGATATGTCATATATACCATGCATGATATTTAAACAACTACGGCATCTAATACATTGATATTTGGACAGTAGTAAATAAACATGATTATAAATCTTTGTTTATAAACATCTTGTAAATAAATAAATGTTTTAAGTATTTTTGTAACTGCATAATCTTATCTAAATAATACTATAAGATATTTAAAAATTATGATAATATTTATATATTATTAATCTTATATAAATTTGTGATTTAATAAATTCAAATACTAGTCTTGGTCGTCTTTATTGACAAATTTGAATGCAGCAATTATCTTATCAGTTGACCCCATGCGTTATGTTTTAAATACAAACCACCAACCTTCTTATAACAGGTTCATAAAGTTGTTTTGTAATCTGTAATAAAAAAATACAATGGAATAATTATTGTTGAAGCAAAGTGTAATGATTAAATGACACTAACAATAAGCATTAAAAATACAAAATCGATTAATTTTATTTAATTAATGTTATAAGATACTGAGTGTTTAACTCAACAATATATTAACTTATTATTAATAATTAAAGAATTTACCTGGTACAATTTTAAACATTTTCAACTGCACAACATTGTTACTTGTCCAGGTAACTCCTTTTAGTCATGTAAAAATTATGACTTTTCATTTTGATTGATAAATACACCAAGACTACGAATGTTCTCTTTATATGCAACTGAAAATACTTCTTATATGTCAAACATTGGTCTGGGTCTTTTTTATTGACATAATGGAATGCAGGAATTATATTATCTTCTGTTTTTAATAGGAATTACATACCTTTTCATAAGAGTTTCGTTAATCTGCTTTGAATCTGTAATAAAAAAATACAATGAAATGGATTATTTTGAAGCATTGTGTAATAAATAATGCAGACTTATAATAAGCTTTATAAATTAAAAAATATTTAATTTTATTTAATTAATATTATAAATTTTTAAGCGTTTAATTTAACTTTATAATCTTATTACATATTAATAAACGAACTATTGATTTACCTGGTACAATTTTAAACAATATAAACTGCACATCAATTTTACTTAGTTTATCCAGTTTTTAATTCCCCTTTAATCATATCAAACTTGTACTTTTTCACTGTAATGAGTTACATAGAACAATTGTACGACTTGTATTGATAAATATGTGAAGACGATGAATCCTCTCTTTGCATGCAACTAAAAATAATTTTTATACATTTAACACTGGTCTGGGTCAAATGCAGCTAAACGTGGCTCAGTAAATCAAAGTACTTAAGGGGATGCCGTATTACCGACATATTTGATTTTTCAAATTAAATCTTCAGTTGATCTTTTATTCCAATTGTGCGTGCATAGAAACATTCTACATAATTTGTAGATTGTGTGTCAACCCGCAGAATCTTAAAATTCGACATATTCATTTAATTAAATGAAAAATAGTTTGTAAAAACTGCAATGTCGGTAAACAGTTACAAATTTTAGTACATTACAATTTTTCATTTAGATAAGGAAATGTATCGAATTATAAGATTCTGCAAGTTGACGCACAATCTGTTAATCGTGCAGAATGTACCTATGATCGCAAAATCGGGATAAACGAAAAACTCAACATTTAATTTGAAAAATCAATTCGGCAATTTATACTGTGTGGCATCCCCTTAAGGATTTCTGTCAATTCGAACTTCACAAAATATAACTTAATATAACTTTATCTGTAAGAGCGTACCATGGAACATATTTTTTATACATTAAACTTATTTAATACAGTAAACTTACCCACATTAAATAATAGCAATATATAATAAAGGAATACATAAATCCTAAGTATTACTTAAAAGAATAACCGTATTTCTTATTTATAATAAATATATTCATTAATAGATTTTTATAAAATGTCAATTATTAATCAAATAAGTATATAATTTTAATTGTATTAATATTTGCAATATTTGCACATAATTGCAATATGATCACCTGTTGTTCGCACCGACGTTGCCAAATATTTTGATTATGCCGATATCAGTGGTGGGTAAACTGCAAAAATTTGTATTTTTTACACGACACCATGTAAAATATGTCATTAGTGTAATTAATGTAAAATCCGCGTCGTAAATGTAATAAATTATATATACACGATTTTATACCCGAATTTCAATTTTCAAGTATTTGAATAGTTCAGTATAATTCAGTTAATGTGATATTGACTTGACGTTGATCAATTGCCATTTGCTTCAGGTTGACAATGGATAACGAAAGGCTTTTCTTCCTGCCATATTTACTATGATCTTTTATGCAAAAGTTAAAAAAAATTCACAATTCACAATTTACATGATGGTCGTGGAAAGTTAAAAAGGCCGGCCGCGGCCATTTTCTAATAAATGACACGACGTAATAAAATGCTTCTAAAAAATACATTTTTTACATACACTTATGACGCGTCATTTATTACATTTTATACGCGTGTAAAATATTTACCCACCACTGGTATCGATTCGTTATAATAGGGCAATCTGAAGTTAGCTACGTGGTGCGATTATTACTCGGTATGGTTTGAAGTTTGCTGCAAGGTGCGGTTTTCGCTCGGTACGGTCTGAAGTTAGCTAAGTGGTGCGGTGAAAAATAATCGTTTGCCCAACACTGCGTCGCACTCTGGCTGGTGGTTTTTCGCACCACCAGATGGAGACGACTATCTCTCTACACTCGTTGGAGAGATCGTCGTCTCTTTTCTATATATATAGCCGCAGAACATCGAGCTGGCGTCGCGGTTCATCTTGCGACAGGCGTCTAAGGTAAGATCTCCAGTTCCTTACTGAGGAGTCCAAGCTGGAGATCGAGGACGAAATGCCTTTAACTCTGGGAAATTCCACCAACCATAGTGGACAAAGAGTACGATAGGCCTGCTTTAATTTAAAATAAAGCATTTAGTTCGGAGAGACCGATATTATATAATTTACACATATAAATATCACCGAACGATAAATTCATTTTATTTTGAGATAAATAGCTGTAAAGTCAGCTATTATTGAAAAAAACATAAAATAACTTACTTTTTGAGGTTAGAATAACTTTTAAACAAATTATTTTTAGTACCTAAACATTTTATTGTGTTTTGTGGATAACATTTCCAGTCTGTACCCAAAATTTGGTGCATTTTAAAATTTTGGGCACGATCCGTTTCCCAAACATGTGAGGGTCTCCTTGGAAGTGGCGAACAAAAGAAGCATTTTGTGCTAGTTTCGTGAATATATTATAAATGGATTAAAAATATTTTACTTACTAAGCAAACGTCTTCTTCCACGTCTCACAACAGCAACGCCTTCAAATTGATTTTCTACAGGATTAAAAATACTTTAAAAATGTTCAATTATTTAGTTATCTCTACATAATGAAGAATAAATATTTGGTTTATATATATAAAACATAATAGGATCTGGTTAACCGTTGTCATCATTGTCACATAAAATTAAAATTTCCTCCGTTTAAAATGAATATTTTAATATTATTATTATTTTTCTAAGTAAAATATGTTTTTTACCTGGAGTAATATTATTCCATTTTTTGCCTTATAAATTGGATATAATCTAATTGAAAATGATTTTCTTCCTCCACATCCTCTGCATCGTTATTAACCGGTGCATGCATCAATTGATTGTATTGGTATACTTTTAAACATGGGTTATAAATATTTTATTATTAATGTTACTGGTTTATGTGAAGCTTTAATACTTAGAGAAAAAAACCTCCGTAAAATTCAACAGATTTTCTCCGGTAATAATAACTAATTGAAGCTTCGGTTAAAATTAAACTACAATATTTGCTCGACAATTATAGAAGCATATGTGTATAGTATAAGTAAATAAGTATTCAGACAGAAACATTGTAATATAATTCAAACGATCTACTTTTGAAAACCTTATTTTGATTGACTGGGCGGGAAGTAGATATTTCACTTTACGAACGTCTAATTGCGTAAAATAATATTCACTTTAGACACGAATTTTTCAATTTCATGCATCAACTTGACACTCAGTCAGTCAAAAACTTTATTCAGCTTATATAACACGATAAATTTTTATAACAAAATAACTTCTCCTTCCGGGATACAAATTATGTTGCAACGTAGGAAACTGTTTTCTGGTACACTTATATGAAAGAATTTATATGAAATTATATGTCATAGACTGTTCGACAAAAATTATATGCCGTTAATAAAAAATTGTAAAAAATTAAGCGTCAGTATTAATTTAGAAATAATTATAAGTTATAGACACTCAAACGTAAATCTAGCAAAAAGCTGGGGAAAAGTAGATACGATTTAAAACTTAACTTTTTCAATATAGTCAAAAGTTATATAAGATATAAAAATTAATTACAAATTTTTTACCTAGAATGTTTACAAAATTACAATACTAAATTTTGTTAAAATTATGTCTAATTAAAACATTTTAGCGTATTTTTTTCAAACCGTATTTAGTTGATCTCAGCTTTTGGCTACAATACAGTTTGAGTTTCCAAGTTATCATCAAGTAATATAAATCATATTTTAATACAATTTTATACAATGCCACATAGCCTATGAGATTGAATTTCATATGAACCCTTTCATATTTAAATATGAAAAAATAATTTCCATAGTTGCAACGAAATTCGTGACGTAGAGAGCGGAACTTATCTTTGTGAGTCACATAACCATAGTTTTCGCGGTGGAAATATTGGTCCAAACAACTTATTCGTTAAAGTTTGCGGAACTTTTTCTCTGCATATTTTTTCGTTAATTTTTGTACCTCTCGCTAAATGATAGCGCCTTTGATGAGCAACCATATCGAGAAACTCAATTGTTGTATATCTAGAAATAAAAATATAATATATATATATATATTGTAACGGTGTGCTTGCCCGGGGAAAACTTACTGAGTCGCCCGTCTTACATACCTTTAGTTCGTGGCGAACGAACTTGTATAGTTTCGCCGACTACATATCGCGCACTTAATGACTCAATATAATTTATATATATATATAAGTTGTTTACAAAAAATCTTTCCCGCGCAGCGGCTGCGATTACCTGTCCGCACACTTGCCGTTAAAGTTGTATGGAAATCGAATTCCGATTTCCAACAACAGCAGGTAAAACGATGCTATTCTTTCCTAAAATGGACCGCGGAAAGAAAATTAAATGTGAGTCCGCGAGAATTCGTATCTTGAAATACGACTCGAAGGAAGACGGAGGAATGAAATTATAATACGCCGGTTAGAAAAAAATATAAATCAACACGGGTTGAACTAGATTAACGATTAACAGATTTATTTAAATAAGAACGAATGATTAAATACAATAACATTTACTAATATGTTCGAGGTCTATGCGCACGGAGATTGAGTCGAAAATATCGACTCAACACGAGAGGGGAAAGGGGTACGCGAACTAACTAACTTAAGATTATTCGCACGATCGCGTTAAACAAAACATATAATAATTACTCGCGCGAAAGTGGTACCACTTACTTTTATTTATCGTCTTCGGACCTCGAATATCGAAAAAAGTAGAAGAATTCCTCCCTCTCGCTGTCTCTTTATAGTCTAAATGTAAAAATGTCGGTGGGAGAATCCCTCGACCACCGATCACTTTATTTTATGTCCGTGTGTAGAACCACTACACTATATCACACCGTAAAAAGAATAACTCACGGTATGAATAACTGATAAGGATAACTCGGATTAGATCTTCGGTCTATAAAAAGTATATTTTCACGGAGTTATCCCGTCACACGTGTAACCGTGATCTATCGTGTCGTGCGCGCGCGACTCTCTCTCGAATTCTCTCTATCATTGCGCGGGTATCAGCCGTTCGCGCCGTTGGCTATGCCTATATCTATATATAGCGCTCGTGTTTACCTACCTAATTCGTATAATGGTAAGTGAGTATATCACTTACCATTACAATATATATAATTTTTAATATTTATTTAAAACATACACCATACATACACCAATATGATACCTTTTTAATTATAGGAACCGAGAATTCTTTTTTTAAAATTTCAAAACTACCCTACTTTTTACTGATATTTTTGACTGATTGATATAAATTTAGGTATTCTTTTAATACAATAATTACAGAAATATAACTTTTTTGAAACATCGAGTGTATCACTACACTCGATATTTGTAGGCACTACAAATTTTAGTCGGTGTAAAAAAAATATAATCCATTTTCACGAGATTTCATCCCCTACCGTAAGTTGTCCGGGGGTGCAAATTTGTTAAAAAAAATTGTACGATCATCTGATACCTAGAGGAAGTCGTGTTCAAAAATCTGGCGGGGCTCTACGAATTTTAGTCGGTGCGTTGGAAACTTCAGATTCATATAGAATCACCATTAATACGTTACAGCCTTAATTCTAATTATTTAAGAATTAATTGACAATCAAGTTTTGAAATATCTTTAAAATATTGCATCGTTGGCAATATATTAAAAATAGCAAAGAAGGGTATTTCTTAATATATTGTTTCAGTTTTTCAATTCAAATTATAAGTTTGAAAGTAATAAAAAAAATATTTTATCACATATAATTATCAAACCACCAAATTGAGTTACCGTTTGTAAATACAGTCGCTAATTTTTTCATTGCATAAGGAAAAAACCTATTGAAATCTAAAATATTGAAAATGAACAATAAAATATTTGTTTAAAAATAACAAATATTTAATGTGATTGAATAAATATCTTTTGAAAACAAATAAAAGTTAGTTAGCCCTTACTTAACATACTGAAATGAGACTACAGTTATTATTATTGATTTAATTATTTATTTATAAAAACTTTGTTTTTTTGATAGGGTGTGAGTCCAATTGAGGCGAGGTTGAAATATCAATATCAATACTAATCTTAGACTACGCTTACATTTGACGATTTTTAAATTTTATTTTATTTACAACCCTTTACAAACGAGTTGTTTTGGAGTTTCCCGATAAACTTTCGTCTTCGCGGATTTCGGCGGCTGTTTCCTTTTCGTTCATACTCTTATTATCATCATTAATAGCTGATTGATTATTGTAATTGTTTCGAGTTAAATTATCGCAATTTTCTATTTCGATTGCCGAAACCTGTCTTCGCGACGGAATTGCGTTTGATTTATTTTGGATTCGGTTTTCGCTTTGCGAATTAGACCTTTCCGGGATCCCTTGATTTCTATTCGCATTATAATTTCGATTACAGTTTCTCCAGTCACTCTCTCCAATGCTGGTTCTTCCGGCCGAAATCAAGGTTCATCTCCTTCCTGTCGTTCTTTAACAATCAGTCGTTTTTTGTAATTCCTGAGGCGTCCCCCAGGATAAATTCCAGCGAGCGTCTCCGATGCTTTGGAATCGTCGCGCAGACGTGTTGCTCAACGGGTTGTGTTGACCGACGGCTCGATATGAACGTCGGACTGACCTCAGTTTTCGACGGTCGAAGCCGTTCTGCCTCACGATCCAACGATCGCGTATCGTGCCTCATCACTCATAGGCTTGACATCGTGCCTCTTCAACTCATAGGCGTCATAACCACTTTTCTAATTAAAGTTGATCGGCGACTCAGTCCAAGCGAACGTTACAATACTTTCGCTGTGTAACGTACTTGACACACTGGGGTTTTTGTACCCCAAGCAAAAAACTGTTATAAAAACAATAAAAACTATAAAAACTATAAAGCTATAAGAATTTCTGTGAAAATCATGCTTCAATGAAATATTGGTTTCATAAAAAAATTGATTTAATATATATAAACGTGTTGGAGTCTGCTGTACACCAGTGAATAAAGCAAGCGTTAAAGTAAAACATGACAAAGTATGTATCATTTTTAATTACAACATTCAGTAAACAATATTTTGGTGAAAACCTGTATTTTCCCATGTCTATAAGTAATGCAAATTAAATAATGTTACTTTGAACGTGCCATCGCAAAATAACTGTGTACATCGTCTGAGCGCATTTATCATCTCTGGATGTATAAAAATTAAGGCATTGCTCCCATCCTCAGCAGTGGCGCACCCTCTAAATATATTTTGCATGGGTCTATATGTGTCTGTTAAGATTTCTGACAGATCCTGCAAATTTGTTAATATCGGAGGATTAATTTTCCTGCGCTCAGCATATAGGGTCGCTCGATATTCTAAATAACAATTCGCAGTATCGCGAATTTCCGCATAGCTACAATGATTAAATATAAAAATATTTGGGAATATTTAAATAATTTTTTTTGGAAAAAAATCTACAGGACATCCAAAAAATACTTGACCAGCCGATATATCGGGTATACCTTTAATTCATATCTGGTCTGTGTTTGGAGATAATCTATCGGTCCGGTATTTTTTAGATACCCTATGTATAGCATTCTCGGTAAAATAGTTCAGTGATGTTATCGACTGTGAACGGAATCTATTTTTATACATCACCGTATTTATTGTTCATTGCAACTGATAAATGTTCATTGGATCTTCATATAATAAAAAGTTTAAGGCAACAAGCATTTTGAAGGGAGGACATAGCAAACATTTTCTAGTTTACAGTAAAGGTAGACAATTTGCCTGCTCAACAATAAAAGCAATATGCTTTCGAATTTTAGTCACTTTTTAAGTTTTAAAAATCGGAGTTTTGGATGTTTTGTTACGTTACTGTTATATGCATAACCGACATTTTAAAGCATATATTTTATCTTCCAGTCCAAGGTTTGTAACGTGTAAAATCACATTATTACATTTTTTGAAATTAATGTATTATTATTGTTATTAATGTTACTTATATACTCAACTTTCCTTAAGACATTATTAAATATATCCTTCGGATCATCAAAAATAGCACGGCACTTCTCTAACAACTCTTGACGAAATTTATATTTTATTAGTAAATTAGGTATAAGAGGATGGTTGTGCTCGCCGACTACATTGATATTTGCATTTATTATAAATCTAATGTCTGCGTATAAAGTAACAGGGCAGCCTCTGTTTTTCTCGCTGCATCTAAATATACATCCATTGCGGCTATCAACATGAAAAAAACACCGCCATAATAATATTTATAAGTATTTGGCTGCTTTCCTGGAAAGCTTAACATCTGTAACATTAAAATAAAATTAGATATTTATACTTAGCATATGACAGTAAGAAAATAAAATATTTCCATTTACTACTTCATTTTTAGTAAAGTCTACTCAAGACATTGTATAATATAATTATGTATATAAAGAAACAATCTTTTAATGACTAAAAATGAAAATATTTTGAAACTAAAAAATCCAGTTGGTAATGAACATTTCTACTTAAAATAATTTTAATCAATAGATTAAAGAAGCATGATGTATGTAAAATATATTATTTTAGCATGGGTCATGAGGGTTCATTTTCCAAGACGAATACAGTGCACTGTAGTTTATTAAAATCGGTTAATTAGACAGACTTCTGCAGTGTTTTCGTGAAATTTATTTAATCCAAGTTACATTTTGCGGAATTCGACTCGCCGACTTTAAGACATAATAGCGCCATAGGCAAAACAGACACGAACAAATCAGGTAGGGTCTTAAGGGTTCATTTTCCAAGACGAATACAATGCACTTTAGTTTATTAAAATCAATTAATTAGACAGACTTCTGCAGTCTGTTTGTGAAATTCATTTAACTCAAGTAACTTTATACGGAATTCGACGCGCCGAATTTATGACATGATAGCGCCTTAGGCAAGACGAATACGAAAAAATCAGGTAGCGTCTTGAGGGTTCATTTTTCAAGATTTTCATATTTAACACATACGATTGTACACAAAGAATTAATACAATTTCGGCGAATAATAGATTGATTCAGAAAATTCATAGAAAATCAAACACGTTCTTTCCAATCGACGTAAATTAATTATAGCTTTTTTCAAAAAACACAAAAAAAGGTTTGCAATATTAAGCGGGGAAATAATTAGCTTAGAAGCAAAATGCGTAAATTCCGTAAACACTGTTTTTGTTATATTCGCAATATCTATTAATTAATAAAAAACTTACAGTTGTTCAATGTGTACAAATTACTCCTGTGCGAAAACTTTGTCTATCAAGTAATCTCCTTACCACCTCAAATAAAATATATTATAAATTTTTACTGATTTAATTCTTTAACTTTATAGTTGTTTTATGGATGTATTTGTTAAAAGTACAAAATTATAATTTTAAAACAGTAGATATATATCACTAGCAATAAACTTTATAAAATGGGAAAAAATTCTTTTTATGCGCATGATTTATATTATTCGATATTTTTAACAATTAACAGAAATTTCACAGTAAATATAATAAAAATATTTGATACTTAAACTTGATTAAAATTAAACAAAATTAATGCAGTAAATAATAATTGATCTTGTATTATTATAAACAATTTAATACTTTTCTAACAATCGATTAAATTTAGTAATAACACATAATGAAAAATGTAGGTAATTGGAAACGGAGGAATAAATAAATAATAACACATGACGTAATTTTCCGAAAACACTGCACTCGATAATTGCGCATCATTCCGAACAGCTGATTTTGCGTGCGGAACGTACGTCATCATCGCTTACACGATTGCCCGATCGGGCGTAATTTTGCCGAAATTTGGAGCCAAGTATTCTCCTTACTACCTCAAATAAAATATATTATAAATTTTTATTGATTTAATTCTTTAACTTTATAGTTGTTTTATGGATGTATTTGTTAAAAGTACAAAATTATAATTTTAAAACAGTAGATATATATCACTAGCAATAAACTTTATAAAGTGGGGAAAAAATTTTTTTTATGCGCATGATTTATATTATTCGATATTTTTAACAATTAACAGAAATTTCACGGTAAAAATAATAAAAATATTTGATACTTAAACTTGAATAAAATTAAACAAAATTAATGCAGTAAATAATAATTGATCTTGTATTATTATAAACAATTTAACACTTTTCTAACAATCGATTAAATTTAGTAATAACACATAATGAAAAATGTAGGTAATTGGAAACGGAGGAATAAATAAATAATAACACATGACGTAATTTTCCGAAACACTGCACTCGATAATTGCGCATCATTCCGAACAGCTGATTTTGCGTGCGGAACGTACGTCATCATCGCTTACACGATTGCCCGATCGGGCGTAATTTTGCCGAAATTTGGAGCCAAGTATTCTCCTTACTACCTCAAATAAAATATATTATAAATTTTTATTGATTTAATTCTTTAACTTTATAGTTGTTTTATGGATGTATTTGTTAAAAGTACAAAATTATAATTTTAAAACAGTAGATATATATCACTAGCAATAAACTTTATAAAGTGGGGAAAAAATTTTTTTTATGCGCATGATTTATATTATTCGATATTTTTAACAATTAACAGAAATTTCACGGTAAAAATAATAAAAATATTTGATACTTAAACTTGAATAAAATTAAACAAAATTAATGCAGTAAATAATAATTGATCTTGTATTATTATAAACAATTTAACACTTTTCTAACAATCGATTAAATTTAGTACTAAATTTTACTTAACACATAATGAAAAATGTAGGTAATTGGAAACGGAGGAATAAATAAATAATAACACATAACGTAACTTTCCGAAACACTGCACTCGATAATTGGGCAACATTCCGAACAGCCGAATTCGCGTGCGGAACGTACGTCGTCTGCTCCGAGACGACTGCACGATTGGGCGAAATTTCGAGGAAAATTTCGAGCCAAGTATATTGCTTACTAACTCGAATATAATACATTATAAATTTTTACTGATTTAATTCTTTAACTTTTTAGTTGTTTTCGGGATGTATTTCTTAAAAGTACAAAATTATAATTTTAAAACAGTAGATATCACTAGCAATAAACTTTATAAAGTGGGTAAAATCTCTGTTGAAAAAAACCTCATATAAAATTATAAAAAAAAATTTTTTATCGTACTTCATGTGGCTTTTGCACCCGGAGTTTGCGATAGAATGCTATATATTATTTAATAGGAATAGGAAAGAATAAACTTATAACTATAGGCTTCATAATGAACACTTCATAAAATGCGATAAAAATAAATTTGTTTATAAGGTTTTATAGAAATAAACGTGTAACATAAAAGAGCATAAAATAGTTTATCGGAGTATATCGGGTATACATTTATATTTAAATATTTTGTATTTATATTTAGCGGGCATTATAAGGATTTGCCACTTTTCACGTACTTATATATCAATGTTATTTCACTCTAAAGCTTATAGTATTTTATAATGAAAACCCCGAACATGAATGAATTATCTATAGTTTTATTTCACATAATACAAAATGATATATTCTTACCAAGTGGATTTCTATCGGGATTTTTACAGTTATTGTCTTATAGAAAATACAAAAATATAAGGTTAAATAGGGCGTTTCACTATAACGCCAAGTAACGACTATATGACCTTACCAGCATATTTCAATATTTTATAACAACTTACCTGGTACCTCTATAGGGATTTATGACGATCGACGCATGAAATGGGCGGCTTGCCTAACGCATCGTACCTGGCTTTGCCAGTCGAAAAAGTAACCGCTATTGAATCGCTTATCGCATTTTATGAGGTATTGCTGTATTTACTATTTACACCGAATAGGCATGTATCTGGATTACAAATAATTTAACGGGTTTAATAGGAGATTTCACTGTAAAGTCGAGTATTATTTATCCGAATCTACCGGTACATTCTAATATTGTCAAGCAACCTATGTGGTTAGTTTATAGGGTTTAATCAGTATTGTCACATAAATGAGCGGTTTAGTATTACAATAAACACGGAATAGTCGATAACATTTTTGGCGCGAAATTTGTATTTCTCAAGTGGCTTTGGAGATACTAAGAACACATAGAAATATTGTACAATTGAAATATTTTTTCTAAAAATAGGTGAATATGTTTTCATATTAGAAAAATAATGAAGTATAAACTTTATTACAAGAGAATGCTAAATAAAGAATACATACTAATTCCGTAACAAATTCTGAATTATTTTAAATGTTAACATGAATCATTGAATCATATAAAAGATTAACAAAATTGGATTACTTTATTGAAAATTAAATTTAATATTTCTTTTTTGGTGTTTATTACTAGCTTACTATAGAAAACCACTATCTTTACTTTCATGAAGAATAACATTGGAAAATATTTATAATTAAAGGGCACAAAATTAAGAATTACCTGCAAGTGTCACTCGAGCCTGACAGTTATTTCTATAACCATTAATAAATCACTTAAATATAGAAATATTTAATATTTCTTTGATGTTAATTAGTAGTTTGTAATAAAAACTTCTATCATTATATGCATGAAGAATATTAATGAAAAACATTTGAAACTAAAGGGCACAAAACTAAGAATACATAGAAATATTGTATAATTGAAATATTTTTTCTAATAGTCAGGTTACTATATTTAACTATTTGAAGAATAACGAAGCAAAACTTATCTAACAAATGTATACTAATTAAAGAATACATACAAATGTATACAAATATTTTACAAAGTTTACCTGCTTCAGTCGTCATATAAGAATTATTATACTGGATAAGTTTATTTAAAATTACATTTAATATTTCTTTGTTGTTTATTAGTAGCTTATTGTAGACAACTTCGTTCTATACTTTCATGAAAAATAGCAATGAATAACATTTATAATTAATTAACAAAAATAAGAATACCTGCAAGTGTCAATCGAGTCTGACAGTTATTTCTATAACCATTACTAAAGTAGTTAAATATATAGGTTAAATATATATTGAATATTGAAATATTTGTTCTAAAAGATCGGTTAATATTTTTTTTATTTTTAAAAAATAATGAAGAATAAACTTTTATACAAGAGTATACTAATGAAAGAATACATATAAATGCCGTTACACATTCTGAATTATTTTACAGAGTTAACTTGAATCAGTGAATCGTATAAGAATTATTATATTGGATAAGTTTATGTAAAATAAATTTAATAATTCTTTGATTTTTATTAGTAGCTTTATAATAGAAAACTTTTACCTTTACTTGCATGAAGATTAACAATAAAAAATATTTATAACTAAATAATTCAAAATTAAGATTACATGCAAATGTCTAGAGTTTGGCTGTTATCTTATAAACATTACTAATTAACTTAAACATAGACGTAGTATAAACTTCGAATATTTTTTTTTACAAGTTAATATTTTTCCATATTTCAATAATTAAAAAGAAAAACTTATTTTACAAGAATATACTAATTGAATTACTTTTTAACAAGAGCATAGTGTATATATATCTCTCTATAATATATAAATATTTCGCCGCCGCCAACGCCGCCGTGTCTAAGAATTCAGAATTCAACATATATATATATATATATGTTATATATATATATATGTCATATATATATAACATATATATGACATATATATATAACATATATATGACATATATATATAAAACATATATATCTCTTCTCTCTATAATATATAAATATTTCGCCGCCGCCGCCGCCGCCGCCGTCGTGTCTAAGAATTCAGAATTCAACATATATATATATGTTTTATATATATATGTCATATATATGTTATATATATATATGTTATATATATATATGTTATATATATGTTATATATATATATGTTATATATATATGTCATATATATATGTGTGTGTGTGTTTGTGTGTGTGCTTGCGTGTGTGTGCTTGCGTGTGCGTGTGCGTGTGCGTGTGCGTGTGCGTGCGTGAGTGTGTGTGTGAGTGTGTGTGTGTGAACATACACTTTTCCAAATATCCATATGTGATATATAGAATGGGTTAAAAATTAAATACATTAATTATTGCATTTTTAAGATAATTCATAACTTTTTACAGAACTGAAGGCCATAAAAATGCTACAGACTATTTGAAAGGTATTGCTCCAAGCTTTCTTTCAAACTTTTGGATAAAAAATCAATTGTAGCGCATTTACACTTTTTTTAAGTTGAATATTGGCATGTATTTTATATAACATTTACATTGAAATTAGAAATTCTAACCCAGAAGTGTGTGTGTGTGTATGTGTGTGCGTATGTGTGTGTACGTGTTATTTGTTTTTTCAAGAATAGATAATATATGTATTTTTTCCGTGCGCAAAAAAAAGTTGTGAATATAACTTGAAAGAATGTGTATTAGTTTACTTATTCCTGATAAAACTCATAAAATAAAAACGGACCTAAAATTTAATGTAATGTTTTTAAAAATATGCACAATTGTACGAAGATAAAATAAATATTAATCAAGTATAACATACACTTTTTCAAATAGCTATATGTGGAATATACAATAAATTAAAAATTAATACATTAATTATTGCATTTTTAAGATAATTCTATTATAAACAGTAATGGCAAAAGAAAATTCAAATTTTAACAGAGGCAATATAAAATACGAATTACATTTCAAAAATTTTTCGAAAATTATTATTTTAGTAGTATTTAATTTAAATATTATTCAAATCAAAATTTAAAAATTGTATGGATATATAAGTAAGTAGATTACGTATATTTATATAAAACAATATTTTATATAAACAAGTATGTATTTATTAGAAACAAAAGGTTATTTAAGGAATGCCTTTGTTTATAATAATTAAAATAAATATATGGGCTCTGTAACTAAAGGGAAAAATAAATTGGATATAATTATGGATTAAAACGCAAATTTTAAAAGAGGGTGCAAATTACGAATTACGGGAGAAATGGAAGAAACAGGTTTTTATTTATATACCGCTAAAATGTTATAAATAATTCTTTAAAGCTAATACAAAAATTAATTTAATTAAGAAGAAAGTTTTATTACTCTTAAAGTACAAAATATTAATGACATATAGAACTCTTGGCGATGATTAAATAAATTAATTTTAGGAGGTAAAGTTCTATTAAATCCGTTTCAAATAATCTAAAATTTTAATAGGTTTTTACTAAATACTACAATTAAGTATATGCACTTTACTATTTTTGGTAAGTTAATTGTTCATTACCATATAGGGGAAGCCCGGGCAAGACGGTCATACTGGGCAAGACGGTCACCCCCCTCTATTTCTAATATGGCTGTTCGGAAAATTCCGAAAAAATTCAAGTATATTGTTTATGTTACTAGTATTTAAATTTCAGTACGTCCGCGCCGGTCTCGATGGTAACATCGTCGAAAAACATAAATATTGAATTTCGTCTGAATCCTTACGAAGTTATCAAGGTAAGAAAGTAAACTTATTTTTCACACAAATTATTAAATTAATAAATAAATAGTGTCAGGCTATTGTATTTAACTAGTTTTAAAAAAAGACACAGGTTAGAGCCCATATTAATTTTGTTTTTTTACTAATTTTTAAAAAAAAAGTTATTATATCCATTCCGGGCAAGATGGTCCGGGCAAGACGGTCATATGGCAATTATTCATTCATGAAGATTTCTATTGTTTAATTTGTTATGAGAAATATGTAGAGCCTCCCACTGAAGATTGGATTCAATGCAATCAGTGTAAAAAGTGGGCTCATGAAAATTGTTCACCATACAAAGGATACGGTAGTTATTTTTGCGAAGAATGCGACGATTAATGTACTATTTATAAAAAAAATTTTTCTTTTCTTTACTATTAATGTTTCTATAAAAGTAATTTATATATTAATCTATTTTTGTTAGTAAATGATGTTTAAAAATATAAATATGTTCAAAATTCCTTAGTTAACCAATTTTTATTGATTTTTCCTGAGGGTGTCCGTTTTGCCCGGACATTTTTGAAGGCCTCGAAATTTCACAATTTTTTCAACAATTTTTTATTATATGCTTAAGTTATAATATATTGATAAACTTGCACGTACTTCTTTGTTCTGATTCCTACTTCACGAAAAAATTTTTATTGGTCGTATATTTTCTTGTTTAGTCCATTTTTTATTCGTTTTTCCTTAAGGGGTCCGTCTTGCCCGGGCTTCCCCTATATGGGCTATTTCACATCAGTGGTACGATGAAAATTTGAAATCACTCCAAATTTTGTGAACAGACTGGAAATATCTTCCAGAAGATAGAAAAAAAATTTGAGGTGTTAAAAATAATTTGCCTAAGAGTTATTTCACCATGAAAAATGGAAATTTTACAATTTTTTAGAGAAATTATTATTTTCAAAGCTATTTATCTCAAAATCTATTGATTTTTTTAAAAATACATTACAAACAACTTTTGTTCAAAATAATCTTTAGAACTTATCTACTTGGGTTACAATTCCTAATTTTAAAATCTCGAAGAGATAGAACGCCCGGAAATATTGAATATCAAAAAAAGGCGACCACGCCACAATCGATTTTGATCTAACACCGCTCAAAAGATCACATTTTTTGAACACACAAACACCAAATTTTTTTAAAAATTTAAATGGGAAATACCATGTTAATTTTTGTGAATTTTTTGTCTTTCTTTAAATTATCATAACTTTTTACAGAATTGAAGGCCATAAAAAGCTACAGACTATTTGAAAGGTATTGCTCCAAGCTTTCTTTTAGACTTTTGGATAAAAAAATCAATCGCGGCGAAATTACACTTTTATAAGTTGAATATTGACATGTAGTTTATGTAACATTGACCTTAAGATTAGAAATTCTAACCCAGAAGGATAAATTCTACACATAATTAGCATCGTACCACTTAACGTGAAATAGACCATATATATGTATATATATGTATGTATGTATGTGGGTGTGTGTGCGTGCGGCGTAATATTTATATAATATATATATATTTTAAAATTGTTTTTTCAAGAATACATAATATACGTATGTTTTCCGTGCGCAAAAAAAAGTTGTGAACATAACTTGAAAGAATGTGTATTTGTCTACTCATTCTTGATAAAACTCATAAAATTTTTAAACGTATACCCAATAATAATAACGGATCTAAAATGCAAGGTAATGCTTTAAATACAGATGCAAAATTGTTTGAAGATGAAATAAATATTAATCAAGTATAACATACACTTTTCCAAATATCCATATGATATATACAATGGGTTAAAAATTAATTAGATTAATTATTGCATTTTTAAGATAATTCTATTATAAACAATTAAATATATTAATTATTGCATTTTTAAGATAATTCTATTATAAACAGTATAGGCAAAAGAAAATTCAAATTTTAACAGTGGCAATATAAAATACGAATTACATTTGAATAGATTTTCAAAAACTATTAATTTAGGAGCATTTAATTTAAATATTTTTTAAATTAATATTTCAAAATTGTATGGATATATAAGTGTGTAGATAATTTATATTTATATAACACAATATTTTAAATAAACAAGTATGTATTTATTAGAAATAGAAGGATATTTAAGAAATGAATTTGTTTATAATAATCAAAATAAATATTTGGGCTCTGCATAGTAAAAATAAATTGGATATAATTATGGATTAAAACGCAAAATTTGAAAGAGAGTGCAAATTACGAATCACGGGAGAAATGGAAGAAACAGGTTTTTATTTATATAGCGCTAAAATTTTATAAATAATTCTTTAAAAATAATACAAAAATTAATTTAATTAAGAAGAAAGTTTTATTACTATTAAAGTACAAAATATTAATGACATAGAACTTTTGGCGATGATCGTTCGTCATTAAATAAATTAATTTTAGAAGGTGAATTTCTATTTATAACGGTTTAAAATAATCCAAAATTTTAATAAGTTGTTAACTAAAATACTACAATTTAGTAAGTATATGTACTTTACTATTTTTGGTAAGTTAATTTTTCATTAACATTTATAATTATTAAAATATAAATTTAAGCTTTATAAGAATTCATATAGTTTAAAATTTACAGTTAACATTTAACATGTCTTTATTTTTTTTTATTATTTTTATTCTGATTGCATTACACTAAATTTTGGTAAACTTTTATTTATAAATTATAATAACTATAGCAATACCTCCAAGGTGTTGTGTGAATCTGTTTAATTTTTAAGGTGTCCATGGTAGTGAAAAAATAATACAATTTAAAACATTATTTTAAATAAATTAATTACGAAAAACCTTTTTCGAAATTAAAAATAGGGGGTTGGCGCATATATATATATATTAAAACACGTTCACTGGGGATCAGGGTGAACGGCTCCCATATCATAGAATAACAACACTTTTATTTATAGCTAGATAATTTTAATATAAGTAAATTAATAATAATACACAAAATCAATGAACAATTAGTCACGGTCGCCAGCCGCGTTCACGCGGCAAAATTTATATCTTTTATTATACGCGATTACCGCACACACACGCACAATCACAGCTTGACGGGAAGCTGGAAACAGGGAGTTAGGCAGGAACTCTCACCTGCAGATGCTCGAATTAACAATTAATAAAAATATATCACTCTCGACAATAATTAACTATGCGAGGCAAAACCACACGTCTCGTTCGACGGCCCGACTCGGAATCACCGAGTTCGTCTCGATGTACCGATCAGCGAGTCCGCGCGCATGCGCCACGCGCAACAGTTGGCTCTCGTTCGCTCGACGCGGCCGATCCGGCGTGCGTGTCTTGTTTACGTACAGTGAACACCTCCGTCCCCGTGCACCGTCTCAACTGCTGGATACAAGCAACCCGGAGTCGCTTCTACAGGAACAACGTCCATAAACGGTAAATTACTCTCGTTCCATACAATACCCTGTATTAATGTTAGTTCGTCCGAGTCTGTTTATTTGTTTCAGGTGCGGCATGCGGGAACGACAACATCAACACTGTATGCAGATTTCCTCAACTACTTCTTCTCACCAGGTTCCGGAGATGCCTGTTCTCAAGTCAATATTTAGCTGGATTGTCCGAGGTAATGTATAAATAGCGTCGTTTCTTCTTTTAACATTAATCTCTGGTGGAAGTGATTTCCTAACCTCAACTCACCTCTCCTTCTCCTTACCTGCAACTAGGTTTTGACAACCTACTGCTTTCCTCAATTCTTATTTTATATTCAGTATGATTTATTTAATACTGTTGCAGGTACTCGAAGGAGGTTTTGTCCCAACGAAGGATCATTACTTCTTGGAGGAGGCTGGATGTTTACTGGTTGTCGACGCTGTCCAATATTACATGTTCTACCTCTACTGCCACCTTCTACGATCACCTTCTCCAGGACATAAGGAACAGGATTTATAGTAGGACCTCACTCAACTACTTCAAGATTCAATTTCAACTACCGGATAATTATTTACAGGACTATTATAAGGATAGTGATTGTGTGCTTGTGTGTTTATGCGTATCTTGCTGGAGTGCGTACTCCTTCCTCACGGTCTAGCCTATCTAGATTCCGAGTGAGCTTTATAATTAATTCCTATAAGCTACGGGGCTTTGGAATATTAAATATATAATATAAATATAACTTAAACATGTGACATGCATTTAGAACTGCCATGTCACAACTCCCCCCCGCCAAACCGAAGTTACCCCGGTAACTTCGCGTTTGCGAACGCAAATTACTACACAACGCAAAATTAAACAAAAAAAATTCTAAAATAAGCTGTCCACTAATTCTATTCTATTAACTTATCTACTACTCTATATCTAAGATAACCGGTGTTATCTACCACGGGGTCTTTGTGTCACTGTTTGTGTTGAGTGTATTTTAAGCTGGAACAACTGCTTGGCTAGAAAGACATCAGCTGGAACGTGTACGCTAGAGTAATATTTTAATGTCAGTGTATCGCGCTGAGGGTGTATTTCCTATCTCATTTTTAATAACCACGTTACTTAACAAACAAAAAAAATATAATCAGTATAAAATCAAATTACGAACGACTGGCGAACCGTTACATAAACGAACTTAATTGTAGTACCTAACGCAATTCGCGAACTCACATAACCCGTTACACCAAATAAAATTCATTCAATAATTACAGACTCTTTTAAAACAATTCGTCATATGTTAAAACAAATAAATAAAATTAAATTTCACACTCATACCTGGTGAGATTCCTTTCCACCGACGAATCAGCTTTGGCAACCATTCTACCTTTTAATGCTCAAAATCAATTTAAATTCCTTTCTGGCTAGATTTATTTATTCTCTAATTTAACCCTACCCAACGACAAAACTCCCAATTCTCTGCTAGAACATTATTTACAGCTACCTTAATTATAACTTTATCATTCGTTGACTTCTTTCCAAGCTAGAAATTAATGAAGGGACAATAGGAAATATTAATTAATAACAAAAATTTTGTTCAAACTCATATTTATTTTAATTTTTAGGATGCATGTCCAGGGAATTCTCCCACTCCTCTCTACAATCTGGACAGGTATTTATTTTGAATCCCGGTCTTCCGCACCCCCTACAAATTATTCGCCTTGGCTGCTGGCATTGAACCCAACTGTGGTTCCGCTGTCCACAATTCCAGCAGCCTTGACGTCGCCTTCCGCTGAATACGGAAGGACGAGGAGCGGAATCATGCGCTACCAAAAGATTCCTGGGACGCCAATCAAACTCGTTTTGATTGCGCTCATTAGGCGGTACCAAGGGACGGGTCCAGGGAAGGGATAATAGGGACGGAATATTGGAGCTGGAAGGGTGATTAGGGTTTGGGTTATTAGGATGGGAGCTAGAAGGGTTTTGGGAAATAGAGGCGGTGTATTGGTTACGGGAGCTAGAAGGTCGGGTGGAGCTAGACTGGGGAATGGGGAAGCTAGATAAACTTTGGGGGTGAGTGGAGGGAGGGAAGCTAGAAGATCTTTGGGGATGAGGGGAGGGAGGGAAGCTAGATGATTCGTTCTCCGGTGGATCTATAAATATAACAAAAAAAATTTCCATTTTCATATATACCCTTCATCCTATACATCATGTACAAATTCCTCAACCCACCATTCAAATTATCCACTATACCGGGAATTGGACCCAATGGAGCCACTTCCGGAATCTCCTCGTGAGAACTCAATTCGTCCTCTGGGGGATGGTCCATCCCAATCTCAACATTTTCGGGGTCTGCCCCTCTTTCGAGCTGGACCTCCCCCAGGGACAGTGTTGACGTCCCCACCACTACTTCCTCTTCCCTGCTCAATCGGCCCCTTTCCACCCTTTCTTCTTCGGGGGGTGGGGATCGATGGGTCGGGACATACACCCCTCTCCTTCCTGGCCCCCTCTCCATTCCTCGCCGTCTGAACGTTCTCCACATCATTAACTGGAATATCAACATTGGGATTACCTCTCCGAGGTAAATACTTTTTCAAATCATTTACATATACTTCTGTGACTTTTCCATCTTTCAAATCCTCAACTACATATAATACCGGAGATAAAACTTTAATAACTTTTGCTGGACCTACAAACTTTGGAGCATGTTTAGCTGAATAATTACGGACCGCAGAAGATAAGGTATGATTTTTACGAAGCACCAAGTTATCAATCTCGTACCTTACTTCACGCCTATTTCTATTATAATTTTTGCTTTGTCTTAAACTTGCTTTGTCTATAAACCTCTTTACTAAATCATGTAAAATCGGTAACCTGGTTATTCGGCTAGACCACTTTTCTTCATTTTGTTGCTGGACAGGGATAGGACTTTCAAGGTGTTTTCGGATTAAGGATACGGGAACTGGATTCCTACCAAAATTCATAAAAGCTGGAGTAACCTTCAACGATGAGTGAACCATAGTATTCAACGCAAATCCAAATTCATTCAAATGTTTGTCCCAATCTCTATGATCCTCACTTAGAAAACTATTAATCATCGGCCTCAAATTCCTATTAACTCTCTCAACAGGGTTAGCTTGAGGATGATATGGAGGAATTGTAGACTGCTGGATACCGTATTCTTGCAGTCTTTTCGTTACCGTTGCATTCGAGAATTCAGTCCCATTATCCGTCAACAAATACTGAGGACAACCCCAACGATTTATTATAACATCATCAAAAGCTTGAAGAACATTTTTGGCATCAGCCTTACGCAACGGAACAATCTCTACATACCTAGTAAATAAATCCTCGAAAACAATTAAATAACGAAAACCTCGCTTAGAAGGAGGCTTCGGGCCCATTATGTCGGCTGCGACGATTTTCCACGGAGCATCTATATTCCTTTCCTCCATTAAACCCGATGGAGCCTGTTGCGAACTTTTATGTACCTGACACTCATGACAAGATCGAACATAACACGATGTATCATAATAATACCCTGGCCAATAATAATAAGTAGCAATTCTTGCATATGTTTTCTCAATTCCTAAATGACCAGCTTGAGGTGTATTATGAGCATCATACAAAGGTTGAGCACGACTTTAAAGTGGCAGAACCAACTTCCATGCATCTAAATCAGGGAACAAAGGATCTATTAACCTATTTGGTCTATGAGCATACAGGAGATTATTTTCTATTTTCCAATCAGGATATTTATTAGGGAAATTCAAAACCGACTTAACTCTCTTTTGATACCAAGGATCTTCAATATCTGCCGGAATAAGTGCAACGACCTCTTGATCATTTTCCCAAGCTCGAGATAAAGCATCGGGAACCTGATGCAAAATACCCTTCCTATGTACGAATTCAATGTCATAATTAGCCAACGCAGTATTCCAACGACCAAGCCTTCCTGAAGGATCCTTCAAATTATTTAACCACAATAAGCTAGAATGATCGGTAATAACTTTAAATTTTTCATCTAACAAATAACCTTTTAACCTATTCGCGGACCACAATACAGCTAGACATTCCTTTTCTGTCACATTATAATTCCGTTCAGCTCGATTTAAAGTACGACTTACATAATAAATGGGATGCTCCTCTCCATCAATTTCTTGGGTTAGTACGCCTGCAATCGCGTAATCACTAGCATCGGTTTGCAAGGAAAACGGTTTACTCAAATCCGGTCGAGCTAGAACTGGAGCTTGAGTCAATGCCAACTTAAGTCTCTCGAATGCTTGCTGTTGACTTTCTTCCCATCGCCATCTTACTCCTTTCTTCATTAAATCGGTCAAAGGAACTTTAATTTCGGCTAGATTGGAAATGAACCGGGAATACCATCCTATCATTCCCAGGAACCTTCGAAGCTGTTTTATATTGGTAGGAGCTGGATATTCCACTATTGGCTTGATCTTATCAGAGTCTGTTTTCAATCCTTCAGCATTTACTACATAACCTAAATATTTAACTTCATCACAACAAAACTCTGACTTCTCCCTATTTATTTGCAAATTAGCCTCTTTCAATGCTACTAATACCTTCTCCAACCAATAAACATGATCCTCAAAATTTTGGGTGACAATAATGATATCATCCAAATATACAAATACATATGGTTCCCAATCAGCTCGAATTAATTTTTCCATTATTCTCTGGAAAGTTGCTGGAGCATTAGTTAGCCCATAGGGCATTCGTTTAAACTGGTGTAAACCTCTCCCAGGAACAGCGAATGCGGTGATCTCCCTACTTTCTGGTTCCAACAAAACCTGATGATATGCTTGACTTAAATCTAACTTAGAAATATATTTCGCTAACCTTAATTTATCTAATATATCATCCATATTCTTCATGGGATAAGCACATCTCTTAGTCACCTTATTCACGTCCCTATAATCCAGACAAAAACGAAACTTTCCATTTGGTTTGGGAACAATCACCGGACAACTACACCACGGACTGTCGGAAGGCTCAATTATTCCTTCTTTCAACATGCGATCTACCTCCGCTTGAGCTGCAGTCAACATCCTCGGTGCATATCTCCTGGGACGTTGTCTAATAGGATCATGACCTTGCACATCGATCTTATGCTTGAATAAGTTGGTAGTTCCTAAAACTTCTGGCGTGGGTGGGATTAATTTATCTAATAACTTCTGGATTTGCTCCTTTTCTTTCTCAGTAGCCTTGACCAATCCATCTATACTAGCTAGAGCGGGCAAATAACCTGGATCATGTCCATATGGGAAAAAATTATGCAACTCCCCATCAGGGGTCCACCATGTATCATTTGCATAATCGATCTTTATTTTAAACAACCTTTGGAAGTCTATACCTAATATGCATTCATATTGCAGTTGATCGGCTACACGGAACGGTAAAACTTTTTGCACTCCATCTACTGTTATCTTTACATCTAACTTTCCTTGCACAGCTACTAGATTCCTATTTGCAACATTAACTGCGCTAGATATCGGGGTATATTTTCCCAGAAACTGTTTACCTAATCCTTTCCCTAAATACGAATGTACAGATCCACTATCTACTAATCCTATAACTTTCTTTCCATTCAACTCAATCGTGAAAAATAACCTAGGTTCTATTTCTTCTACTACGGAATGTTGGATAAACGATTGGGGGGCTAGAACATACGAGCTAGATCTATCACAACTGGCTAATCCATTAACACTTCCTCTCTGTTTCGGGTCATTCGGTTTAGATAGGGAGGAATCCACGACCCTTACTGATTCCTCCTTTGACCGTTTCCCGACTTCTCTTGCAAATTGGTCGGAACATCATTCTTCCTGCAAGTTGGACAATTTCTTCGAACAGTATTTGCCCTACCACAACCCCAACAGCAATTACTAGGACACTCTTTACTCCAATGGTCCTTAGCCCCACATCTGAAACACGATCCGTTTCCTTTACTCAAATTTGAAACCGTAGGGGCCGCTGTAGTGGGTTTACTAAGTGCTCCAGAGGAACGAGAACTGGATTGGTTCGAGCTGCCTGGCGTAATAGGGTTTTTCGGTTGCCATTTATTCACTGTACCATAGCTTGAATTATTTACATTTCCGGTTTTCCTGGGCGTTGGATTGGTCTGGGTCGTAACTGTTATCTTACCCCTTTCATTAGTGGTTGGATTGAGTGGCATATGAGCTTGATTTGTCGGGCAGCTAGAATTTGGAACGGAACGGGAATTAAATCTATAATTGGACGGATAGCTAGAATCTTGGGTGGTATTATTTTTGGGTTTTGTAGGGTTAGACGGAGGACGATAATGCTGCGATGGTTGCTGGATAGAGGCCAATTCCTGATATTCGGCAAATTGTGGCAACGCCTCTTCTTGGTGATTTCCTATAGGAGCGGTCTTATTAAACTTCCTTCCTTTTGGAGGTATATAAGCAGCACTTGGAAAATAAGATTCCTCCAATGAAGGAGGTGGTCTATACAACTTTTCCCTAATTCGTCTATGCTCTTCTCTTTTACCTAACTGCTGGAGCTCATCAAACGACTGGAATTGATCTCGATCAATCCTTTGACGATAACTAGGATGTAAATTGTTATAGGCCCTGTCCAATTGGGACGCTAAACTCATTGGAGGTTTAACCTGATCTAATAAAATTCTAAGCTTACTCAAGTAAATGCTTATTTCCTCCCCCAAACCTTGTGTTCTAGTCTCAATAGATATCCTTAACCTTTCCTGAACATCCTCCATGCAATATTGCAACCTAAAGGACCTTTCGAAATCGTTATAGCTAGACCAGTTCTTGTGTTCTCTCCTATACCAATACCAAGACTCATCATCCAATACGGAGGGTAAAGCTCGAACAATATCCTCTAAGGATAAATTATATGATTCCTTGAACTCAGTCAAGTTCTCCAAAAAGGCCTCCGGATCCTGCCTTTTAGTTCCTCGGAACTCTACATGCCATTTTTGTAATAATTCCCCCGTTCTCTTTTCTCTCAATAAAATGGAACTATCCCAGTTGGATGCATTCCTATCACTTCTAATAGTATTGTTACTGTTTTCCGGTATATTACTGGGGAATCGAATTCTGGTACTGGTGGCTGGATTATTCCTATTATTTAGATTGTTGTCCGTCCTTGTTTGATTAATAGTATCTACCCTGGGTACATAGCTCGATCGATTCACTGTCCTTCGTTCCGGTTCCAATGGTAATGGGTTTGTCCACTCTGTCCCATCATTGTCAGTACTCCAATGAACTCGACCTGTTTCTTTTTCCCCCATCCTAGGCCGTCCATTAACCATTGTAGCTGGTATTTCTTCTTGATAGTCATTTCGAGTCATACTACTCCGATGAACATTATTAATCTCACAATGATGTCTTTCCGAAATACTAGCTGGATAATTTTGTAGATAACTGTTCTCGGGTCCAGTAACATCACAGTTCCGTTCATTTATCCTTCTATGTTGGTCTGCTCGATTCAAAATTGGGTTAGCGATTGGGAAATACGATGTATTATCAGCTCGAATCGTGGGGTAAGCTGGATGTACCGAATTACTTGGTTCCGTTAATGTCATTGACCGCTGTTCATAATCAGCTCTGGGTATATGCTGCACTCTTTCTTCGGGAACTGGAAACTGAGTAGATTGAGCTCGAGGGGGAACACTAGGAACTCCATTCCTTAAATCATTTGATTCCTCTATAGGTATTAACGAATCCTCCTGAGGAACATTTTCCGATGGCACATCCTGGGTAAGTAAATCTAACACCTGGGGTCGCCTACTTTGCCATGCAGAAAATTCACGATGACTATTCAAGGAAATAGGGTCTTGAAATCGTCCTATGGTTTGTCCGGTTCTTAAGGGTACACTATTTATATCCGATTCTCCTAACAATACGTTATCAACATTCCTCCTTAACTGCATACTGCTTGAATGTAATGTATTTGAAGCTGGATTGATGGGAAAATAGAAAGATGGCTCAACTTGATCGTCATTATAAAACTCCGATTCACTCTCATCGATAGCTGGATTCCACGCGGCTGCCGTCGGACCGTAGTATTGTCGCAATGAATATCGATGAACTCGCTCCCTTATGGTCATCCCATCACAATTACGACTCAAACCCTTCTTATCGGCATATTTAAAAATTTCCCAATCTGTTAACTTATTTAATTCTCTTAAAATAATCCTACTACCTGCCTCTACATCTAAACTAACTAAATCTTCTCCGGGTAATAAACTTAAAGACAAAGACCAAAGGCTACCCGCCATCATATTACACTTCTATTTCGGTTTGAAAAAGAAAAATAATTTATCACGCAACGGAACACAAACTTCCACGGATTATTCCTTACAATTAACCTATCCTATCTCAGGTAAATGGTTCCTCGATTTGCTCAATACTACACGAATTCGCTTAATTAAATATAATTCTTAAAAATATATAAACGTAGTCTAAAAATTAAAAACCTTTCCAAATCCAAAGCAAGATAAAAAAAACTACTGGTAAACCAGTTAAAGTCAATCAATTTAAAAAAAAATTAAAACCAACTAAAAAGAACAAATTTTTAAGGTCGAAGTAACACACAAAAAAATGTAAGCGCTATCAAGCCTTTCTCGAATTACACCACAAGCAAAATATTTTATATCGAGCAATCGTTTCTCAATCAAGCGAACCAAAAAAAAACTATTAATCACTAACAAACACTGCATCAATTATCCCATTTAATAATGCAAACTAATTTATTCAGCCGTTATTTCACAAAGGCAGCAACTCAACTTAGTGCGCCAATGCTCAGGTTAATCGCAAGCAAAATAAATTTTATATACAAGGTGCCGGATAAACAATATGGAGCTAGAATTGGTGGAAATGCTAGAATATTAATATATAAAGCTTGAAAGGTAGCAAGGGTTATGCTAGAAGGGAATGAGGTGGAGCTTGAATGCAAATTAATGGTAGAAAAGTTGTCAACAAATAATAAAATTTTATAATTAATAATAAATAATCACCAACCTTTAACTGCTTCGGTTACCAGGATAAATATAAAATTATAATTTTACTTTCTTTTCTATTTTTAATTTCGAACAACAAACATTACTTTGATAATTAGTTATTCACTCAAAATTAATACAATCTAATTTTTTTTTTTTTTTACTAAAATAAATTTTCTTTATCAAAATTATAAAAAAAAAACAAGTCACGTTAATAAAATAAAATATAATGATATGATAGCTGGAAAATTTATAAACAATAGGCTTATTTAAATAAACAATTTCACACAATACATAAGCATGCTCGTTAAATTAATGATTAATTCAAGCTAGACAAACCAAAACACTTTATCGCTGAGCAAAAGCCAAATTATTTTATGATTATTAATTTAAACTTGCTTTAATAATATTCCTTTCCACAATAAGCATTTTTATAACAAAAGAAAATTTTTATTCAGCCAAAAACAATTTTAATTGACTTACCAAGTCGAATCAGTAATAAAAGAAAAATGAAAAAATCACAAAATCCTCGCACGAGGTCAAAATGGCCGCCCAAAGCCAATTCCTCGGCGTCCTCCTGTTTGTGTGTGCGGTAATGGCGGACCACGCGATCCCGAAATTTCCCGATTAAAATCTAACACCGGGGTCCTGTCACGGTCGCCATAAAACACGTTCACTGGGGATCAGGGTGAACGGCTCCCATATCATAGAATAACAACACTTTTATTTATAGCTAGATAATTTTAATATAAGTAAATTAATAATAATACACAAAATCAATGAACAATTAGTCACGGTCGCCAGCCGCGTTCACGCGGCAAAATTTATATCTTTTATTATACGCGATTACCGCACACACACGCACAATCACAGCTTGACGGGAAGCTGGAAACAGGGAGTTAGGCAGGAACTCTCACCTGCAGATGCTCGAATTAACAATTAATAAAAATATATCACTCTCGACAATAATTAACTATGCGAGGCAAAACCACACGTCTCGTTCGACGGCCCGACTCGGAATCACCGAGTTCGTCTCGATGTACCGATCAGCGAGTCCGCGCGCATGCGCCACGCGCAACAGTTGGCTCTCGTTCGCTCGACGCGGCCGATCCGGCGTGCGTGTCTTGTTTACGTACAGTGAACACCTCCGTCCCCGTGCACCGTCTCAACTGCTGGATACAAGCAACCCGGAGTCGCTTCTACAGGAACAACGTCCATAAACGGTAAATTACTCTCGTTCCATACAATACCCTGTATTAATGTTAGTTCGTCCGAGTCTGTTTATTTGTTTCAGGTGCGGCATGCGGGAACGACAACATCAACACTGTATGCAGATTTCCTCAACTACTTCTTCTCACCAGGTTCCGGAGATGCCTGTTCTCAAGTCAATATTTAGCTGGATTGTCCGAGGTAATGTATAAATAGCGTCGTTTCTTCTTTTAACATTAATCTCTGGTGGAAGTGATTTCCTAACCTCAACTCACCTCTCCTTCTCCTTACCTGCAACTAGGTTTTGACAACCTACTGCTTTCCTCAATTCTTATTTTATATTCAGTATGATTTATTTAATACTGTTGCAGGTACTCGAAGGAGGTTTTGTCCCAACGAAGGATCATTACTTCTTGGAGGAGGCTGGATGTTTACTGGTTGTCGACGCTGTCCAATATTACATGTTCTACCTCTACTGCCACCTTCTACGATCACCTTCTCCAGGACATAAGGAACAGGATTTATAGTAGGACCTCACTCAACTACTTCAAGATTCAATTTCAACTACCAGATAATTATTTACAGGACTATTATAAGGATAGTGATTGTGTGCTTGTGTGTTTATGCGTATCTTGCTGGAGTGCGTACTCCTTCCTCACGGTCTAGCCTATCTAGATTCCGAGTGAGCTTTATAATTAATTCCTATAAGCTACGGGGCTTTGGAATATTAAATATATAATATAAATATAACTTAAACATGTGACATGCATTTAGAACTGCCATGTCACAATATATATATATATATATATATATATGAGTATATGTAAAATATTACTCACTCAGAGCTATTAATTATTGCTATTAATTAGTTTTATAATTTAGAGCACATTCAAAGTGAATTAAAATTATTTGTTTTCCAGATCTGTTTTGTTCTTGGAATAAGAATATTCTTTGTATTTGAAAATATACTGAAAATTAACATGTAATTGAGATCGATTTGATGCCTGAAAAGAAATGAATTATTATATTGGATAAGTTTATATAAAATAAATTTAATATTTCTTTCATGTTTATTAGTAGTATATCATAGAAACTTCTATCTTTATATGCATGAAGAATAACAATGAAAAACATTTATAACTAAAGGTTACAAAACTAAGAATACATGAAAGTGTCACACGAGTATCGCTGCCCTACTAGCACACAACATTGTGGCAACGTTGTGGCAACGTTCTTTTGACAACATTACAACGTTGTTATAAAAGTTGTTGAAACGTTGGAGCAACGTTGCTACAACGTGGGATATGTCCACTAAAATTTATGTAAGTTGCCGCGATAGGTGGAAATAACTTTGTAACAACGTTTGAGCAACGTTGAAAATGCCTTTTACAAATGTATTTCATATAAAAATTTTAAATATATCCTGGGCCAGCTAAAAAATACATTATTAAATGCACAAAATTTTAATTAAAAAAAGAAAAATAAAAAAAAATATTTCCCATCCGCGGGAATTTATCTTCAGCTCCGAAGGCTTGCTCTCTACCAACTGAGCTATTTTGTTATTCCTGTCATTAAATTAAATTTAGGTTATTAATTTCGGAGCATGTTTTGATAGTAGTTTATAACCAAAAGTTAATTTAATGACAGGAATTACAAAAAAATAGCTCAGTTGATAGAGAGTAAGCCTCCGGATCTAAAGATCCAAGGTTCAATTCCCGCGGCATGAAAATTTTTTTTTATTTTTTTTTATTAATTAGAAGTTTGTGCATTTAAAAATGTATTTTTTCGCTTGCCCAGGACATTTTTTAAATTTTTATATGAAATACATTAGGCATTTGCAACGTTGCTCAAACGTTGTCACAACGTTATTCCCACATATCGCGGCAACTTACATAAATCTTAGTGGACATATCCCATTTTGTAGCAACGTTGCTCCAACGTTTCTACAACTTTTATAACAACGTTGTAACGTTGTCAAAACAACGTTGCCACGACGTTGCTACAACGTTATGTGCTAGTAGGGTTATTAAGTATACTTATGTAATTCGTATTATTGTTGGCACAGCCGATACAACCCGATAGGCCGTCTGCCCTTACATACATCGAACCTCGTAAAACCTTATAAAGACGTCAAACATTCGAAAACCGGATACATGCCTATTTGTTATAAATAATAAATACGGAATTGCCTGGTAGAATGGGATTAGCGATTTGATTAAGATTTATTATAACGGGCGCAGCCGGTAGTAACGGATAGGTCGTATGCCCAATACATGCGTCGATCCTCGTAAAACCTTATAAAAGATCTGTAATGGTTGCTTTAAAATTATGGAATTTTACGGTAGACACCGATAGCTGTTACTGGACAATATAGTGAAAAGCCTTGTAGAACCTTATTCATTCAATGCACACGAAGACGTCAAATATTCGAAAACTGGATATATGCCTATTTGTTATAAATAATAAATACCGAATTGCCTGGTAGAATGGGATTAGCGTTTTGATTAAGATTTGTTATTATTGGCGCAGCCGGTAGTAACGGATAGGTCGTATGCCCAATATATGCATCGATTCTCGTAAAACCTTATAAAAGATCTGTAATGGTTGCTTTAAAATTATGGAATTTAACGGTAGACACCGATAGCTGTTACTGGACAATATAGTGAAATGCCTTATAGAACCTTATTAATTCAATGCACACTGAGACGTCAAATATTCGAAAACCGGATACATGACTGTTTGTTATAAATAATAAATACGGAATTGCCTGGTAGAACGCGTTTAACAATTTGATTAAGATTGTTTTTATGGATGTATCAGCTCATACGATCCGGTAAACGTTGCCACGACGTTGCTACAACGTTATGTGCTAGTAGGGTTATTAAGTATACTTATGTAATTCGTATTATTGTTGGCTTATAATACCGAATTGCCTGGTAGAATGGGATTAGCGTTTTGATTAAGATTTGTTATTATTGGCGCAGCCGGTAGTAACGGATAGGTCGTATGCCCAATATATGCATCGATTCTCGTAAAACCTTATAAAAGATCTGTAATGGTTGCTTTAAAATTATGGAATTTAACGGTAGACACCGATAGCTGTTACTGGACAATATAGTGAAATGCCTTATAGAACCTTATTAATTCAATGCACACTGAGACGTCAAATATTCGAAAACCGGATACATGACTGTTTGTTATAAATAATAAATACGGAATTGCCTGGTAGAACGCGTTTAACAATTTGATTAAGATTGTTTTTATGGATGTATCAGCTCATACGATCCGGTAAACGTACCGCCCATTTATTTTGTTGATCATCATATTGTACTATAAAATGCTTTTTTTTGTGAGGTTTATCTTATAAAATACTGTAGGCATTTATTGTATAGTATGGTATGAGGTTTTTGCACCCGGGATACCTTATAGACTCGAATTATAAACTTACCATTAGAAAGCAAAAAAAGACATAATCATATACAGTAATTCCATGATAAGTGCTTATTAAATTTTTTATCGGGAAATTTGTATGAATTATAACCTCTTCCAAATCTTTTTTTTTATTATAGAACCCGATTAATATTTTCTTGGATGTATTTGTGTAATTCATGTAGTAAAACATCTATACAGGCTTATAATTTTTCAATCAATTTATTACGATATATGCCGATTCTGAATTCATATTAGTAAGTGATTAGATTTCTATAAATAATTATATGAGCATATCTCTATAAAAGCCTATAAGTTTAATAGTCTCATAGAAATTGATATTTCTTTTACCAGGTAAAACTTATAAAAACTAAATTTCGGAACTTGTGATTCGTAGCTGTGGGGAATTCATTATAGGTACCGATAAAAAAGAAATCGCCCTATATATTACTATAAAATTTTTATCGACACCCCGATACAATGAGCCATTATTTTATCGGATTTTATAAGGTATTTTCAACAGGGAAAATTTTTTTTATGCGCATGAATTATATTATTCGATATTTTTAACAATTAACAGAAATTTCACAATAAATATAATAAAAATATTTGATACTTAAACTTGCGCACAATTAAACAAAATTAATACACTAAATAATAATTGATCGTGTATTATTACAAAAAATTTAACACTTTTCTAACAATCGATTAAATTTAGTAACAAATTTTACTAAACACATAATGAAAAATGTAGGTAATTGGAAACGGAGGAATAAATAAATAATAACACATAACGTAACTTTCCGAAAACACTGCTGGGCGAAATTTCGCGGAAAATTTCCAAATAGAGTATTTTTCTAATCAACTCAAATACAATGAATTCATAAAATTTCAAAATTTTAACTTTTTAGTTAAAGTAAAGGTTTATTGTTATTATTCGTTAAATTATTATTTTTATGGTTATTATTTATTTTTATCTTGCTATTGTTTGAGATAGTAGTAGTATATTTTTAAAGTACTGAATTTTTTTTAATACAGTACATATATATATATACTAGCAAAAATTGTATAGTCTTATGAAAAAAGAAATCTTTTTGACAAAAGGAAACATTTTATAATTACATATAATGCATGTGTATTTAACACATACAATTGTACACAAAGAATTAAAATAAATTCGGTGAATAAAAGATTGTTCCGGAAATTTCATAGAAAATTAAACACGTTTTTTACAGTCGACGTTAATTAATTATAACTTTTTTCAAAAAACACAAAAAATCGTTTGCAATATTAAGAGGGGAAATAATTAGCTTAGAAGCAAAATGCGTAAGTTCCGAAAACACTGTTTTTGTTATATTCGCAATATCTATTAATTAATAAAAAAAACTTACAGTTGCACAATGTGTATAAATTACTTCTGTGCTAAAACTTTGTCTATCTTTCTCTAGGCACGAGCTTGTGGAATAATAAAAAACCAGTTAATAAACTACGTCCGGTAACTCCTAAATTTATTTGTTACGAGGGTGTTGCAGCGTTGTGCACTCTGCGCCGAATTCCACTCAGCTGATATTTTCAGAGTATAATTTTGTTTTACCTTTTAGTTTTTGTAAAGGATTATTTGTTAAAAGTAAATAATATAATTTGAATATAACGAACATAACTAGTAACAATAAATGTTTTAATGTTGTGAAACCAATAAAAAATCAACTTGGACTTTAATTTCATTATTGTGTAACTTAAAAAATTTAAATTTTTCCTAACAATGGATTAAATTTAATAATAAGTTTTTCTTAAAATCACATAAAAACTGTGTGTCACGATCAGACGAAATTTCGCCAAAAATTTCGAGAGAACTGTATTGCTTACTTACTTGAATAAAATAATTTTTAAAGTATAAATTTGTTTTACTTCTTAGTTATTATCAGCGATTAGATGTTGAATGTAAAAAAGTATAATTTGAATACTATATATATATTTGTATATTATATATTACTGACAATAAATGTTTTAAGTTGTGAAGAATAAAACAAATAAAAGTATACTTGAATTTAACAATTATATAATGTAAAAGAATTTGTATTATGAAAGTATAAAAGTGCTCACATTGAGTTGAATATTTGACTATTCTAGAGATAAATGAGAAAGTTACTATTAAAGAGATGCAAAAAGATGAAGAAACGATAAGAAAGGATGAAATGAAACAAGGAGAAAATTCCGGGTGCAAAAATACAATCACCGTGAACACATTTACTCCGGACGAAGATATGAAATATGTGTTTAAACAAGAAGAAACCTCCGACCTTACCAAAAGATCCACACTCTCCTCAGCAATAAAAGAATTACATAAACAGATGCATGGCAACGAGGCTGCTTAACTAGCAGACACTCTAGATAAGGCCGTTAAATCTACTAAAGATACCGCAAACTCTGCAGACACCTCTGGTATAAGTAAAACCTCCATTCCACCTGTAGATAATTCAAATACGCCTGGGAAGGAACCGGACTTACTTGGAATAAAAGGAAGGAAAATGAAGATGTTATGTTAAGAAATATGAAAGGTAAAATAAAGAAAGAATTGATATATTATGGAGAATATATTAATAGAAGTAATGAAAGGAAAAACAAAGAAATAGAAAATAATAGTAACAGAATTCAGAAAGAAGAAATACAAAGAGTTGAAAGGAATATTTTAAATATAAATCAAAAGCAAGAAAATAAGGAAAAATTAGTAGCAGAAGCAAATCTAGAAAATAGAAGTTTTAGAAGGCCATACATATAAAGGATTGCTCGATTCCGGTGCAATGATTTCCGTCACAGGACCAAAGGTAATAGAGAAATTCAAAGAAAAACTCTTACCTTTGGACTCATACGTGAAAAACGCACATGGCGGAATCAGCATATCCCTAAGAACTCTCAAATTGACATTGGAAGTGGATGGACATGTAGATACACTGGAACTGAAAGCACAACAAGTATTTGAGCATGATATCGTCCTGGGAAAGGACTTCTGCATGAAATACAATGTAGATTAACGCCATATACACGGTTTATGGAGAGTTCATGAAGGTCCTTGGCACAAAACCTACAGTGGTGATAGCACAGGAAAACAGACAGTAATATTTGCAGAATGCAATGGAATATCAGAAGTCACAGATCCTCAACGGCATAAGGTGAAAAAATTAGTATCAAAAATACTACTTTCTCCATCAAAAACTCCGGGAGTCACAGACATGACAGAACATCACATAGCAGTATTACCAGGTTCACCTCCAATACGCCACAAACTACGTAGGATGTCCACCAGCGCTCCAGTGATGGTTAAGAAACCCGATGGAACATATAGATTTCGTATAGACTACAGAGATCTAAATAAAAAAACTAAAAGAGATGCATACCCTGTCCGAAATATGGATATCATACTAGATAGAATGCGACACTCCCGATTTATCTCGAAAATCGATTTACGACAGGCGTTTTACCAAATTCCGTTAGACAGATCAAGTAAGAAGTATACAGCTTTTTCCGTACCAGGTAAAGGACTCTTTCAGTTCACTCGAATGCCTTTCGGGCTTACTAACGCTCCAATAACATTTCAAAGATTGATCGATGCTTTGTTTGGCCCCGAATACGTACCATACGTATTCGGATACCTCGAAGATATAATTATCGCAACAGAGTCGTTTGACGAACACCTGAAATGGCTGGAGGAGGTCCTGAAAAAGTTAGTAAAACATCTGTCTAGAGTTACATATTTGGGATATGTTCTTGATAAGGAAGGATTACGACCAGATCCGGATAAAATCGCTCCAATAAGAGATTATCCAGCACCGAGAAATATGAAAGAATTAAGAAGATTCCTTGGTATGGTCGGATGGTATGCTCGTTTCCTGGATAAGGACTCGGAAATGAAGATACCATTACTTAAATTATTGAAAAAAGATTTGACATGGAAATGAGGAACAGAGCAACAAGAAGCTTTTGAAAGGTTAAGATTAGCATTAACAAAAGCACCTGTACTAGCACGACCCGATTTTACCAAACCATTTTGCCTACAAACGGATGCTAGTAATTACGCGATTGGCGCAGTGTTAATCCAGAATCTAGAAGACGGTGAACATCCCATAGTCTACATAAGTAGAGTATTAACTGAAGCAGAAAGAAATTACTCGACAACAGAAAAAGAATGTTTAGCAGTACTCTGGGCAATTAAAAAACTAAGACCCTACCTAGAAGGCTACAGATTCACCGTCATAACAGACCATAGTGCTCTCCGCTGGTTAAAGAACTTACGAGATCCGACAGGCAGATTGGCTAGATGATCTGCACGGAGAAAGGGTCAGAGGAAACCATGGGAACAGACCCATGGGATCCCAAAACATTCCGTCCGACGCCTCCCACTCACCCGGATCGATTAAGAGCCTTAACGGGGGAATTAGTAAAAATAGCGGAAGTAGCCTGTACCACCTTGGCTACTCCAATAGAAGTGAAGACCGCCCGTGCTAGGGGTGCAACCCCCAAGAGATGGGGCATCCCCGAATCACGAAGACCCCCGGTGAGTGAGGAGGAGAGGGCCAGTCAAGACGCGGTAGAAGAACTATACGCCGCACTGGTCCGCTCCCCTGGCGGAGCATCAGCGTACACCAACGGAACGCTGATAATCAAGGAGGAATCCCTGGAAAGGGAATGCCCACCTAGTGCTGCCATAGCTCCAGTAAAACGGCCACCCGCAGAGCAAAGAACTGGTTATAGACCACTCCAGATTTTCAAAATTTTTTTTTGGGCAGATGAATGTAAAGATGTTGGTATGAGAGAGAATATTTATATAAATGAATGGGATATGAATGATCGGTGACGAAAATCGCTTATGGCCTATTGTAAGTGCAATCCACCCTCTTTATAGGAGCGTGTCCCGACTTAGGAGGGGGGTATTGTGAGGCGAGCCTCACTAGTCCACATACATATATATGTTATCAGGGGGGAGATTGACAGAGCGGGGCACACCTAAAACAAAAACATATATATTAGTAATAAGAAAATAATAACTTATGGATGTAAATTAATATAATAGAAAGGAATATATATAATAAGAAAGGAATATAAGTATAGTATTATTACCTTGCTATGTACTGGAATCCTGGGGTCCAATAGTGGTCCAGCGATGACCACACGTACTCTGGGGGACTCCTTGGGTAGCCTTTGCTGGTGATCCTGAGTGTTCGTTGGAGTACATGGATGGTTCCTGGCCCTCCTGTAAATAAAATAATCATAAGTAAAGTAATATTAATGAATGTAGGATAGGTTAGGATAAATATAATAGATATATAAGATATAAGGAAATATATGTTTTGTATGGGAAGTTTGAGGTTAGGAATAGGTAAACATTAGTTTAAGAATATTGGCCCGAGCCATTCTCGTCACCGACGTTCAGCGAAGGATAGGATAGGAAATAATCATGTTTTATGTATATATGTTTGAGGAAAATGAAAGGAAAGGAAAGAGAAGGTAGTAAATGGAAGGCAACACACGAAACGATACCACCTACCGTACAGGCGAAGTCTACCTGTGTCCATCGATGCCGTCTACACCTATCCTCGTCCACAGGAGCCAACGTTGCGGTGATCCTGTCCAAGTACGGAGTTCCCCCGGCGAAGAGTTTGATCCCGTAGAACACCGATAAAACTCACGATCAAGAAAACTGCATACGGGTATACGCGCACGCAGATAAACAACGTGTCTATATCTCTCGTCGAGCGTGAGTGTGGGGGAAGTCTTCTCGCTCTCGCGCAACTGCTCGACGCAAGATGGTGGTGCGCCGCGGGGGAACGGAGGAACGAGCGGGAACGATATATATAGACTCCCCACGTGTAAGAGAGAGAAAGAAAATATAATGATGCATTGGGGGAAGTGGAGAATTTGCCCGCTGCGGATCATTTTTGCAAGAGTCGTACCGCCACTAGGAGAGAGGTTGAAAAAGAGAGGAATAGGTGGCGGTGCAGTAGTTGGCAGGAAATTCGAATCGGACGATCGGAAAACGGGATTGGAGAAGAATAACGGCAAAGAAGGATATGAGTACCGCCGTGTAACGGGAATATGAAAAAGGATATCGACGAAGAAGAACGACGAGAGACTCACCGCCGATACCTTTACGAAGAAGCATCGAGAAATGTTGAGAGATAGTAACTGAGAGATATACGTTGATAAATAGTAGAAATTATAAAGAGAGTTGAAAGGAGTATTAAAGAGATTAGAAAAGAAAGGAATATCCAACTACTATAAATTGAGAATTCTGTTGTAAAAGTAAAGAAAAGAAGGAGAAGGATTTAATCAGAGAAAGAGAAATTTTCTTTTCTTTATAAACGAACAATATTAAAACATTAACGGAGTGAAACGGGTACCTCACGCGGTGATTAATCCATTTTTAATCCGTCATTCGACCTGTCACTTTAACTCCTGTGTCCTCTGATCTTGCTGGGAGAAGCTGTATAAAAGTGTAGCTTTTCCATCCTCATTCCTTACTATAACACAGAGTATTATTAAAAGGAATCGATGTCGAGGGTCAGTTTTTTAAATAAATAAACACTATTTATTTAAATTTAGTTGTACAACGTTTCGTCTGCGTGGTTTGCAGACCTCTTCAGGTACTATAAATTTATTGAGCACAAAATAACAATTTTAATAATTACAAATTAACGGACGAAATATTGAATAAATTAACAGAAGAAAATATTACCATTGATACACTGAAACGTAGATGTAATAAGCCCAGAAAGGCGTCGTCGAATAACAAGAGTATGCGAAATCGAGCGAATTTATACAAAACAAAACAAGTGTCTGCGAGTATATGTGTATGTATGTTTACAAATTAAAAGTCAATTTCTTAGAAATACTCGGATATAAATAGTCTCTTTAAATCACATCATAATACTTTTATATTGTCGGTTTAAATATTGTACGTCTTCTTTTCTATTGATAGTCGAATTATAATAATTAATGTGTAACATTTCTGAAATAATTCGTTTTTTGTAGGATGACTCTCTATCTAATATTTTTACATTGTTCCAATCGAACTCATGATCCGCATTTTTAACAATATGTGCAGTAACAACAGCTTCCGGATTTTTATTTTTCTGGTGTTCTTTAATTCTGCTTTTTAGGCAGCGTTTAGTTTCTCCGATGTAAGTTTCCGGGCATTTTTTACAATTAAATTTGTATACTACCCCTGTCATATCCCATTTTTCAGTTGAGTCTTTGCCTAATTTTATTATATTATTAAATTTGTGATTAATTAATGGAATTGTGTTAATGTTAAATTTTTTTAACATGTTTGAACATTTATTAAAAAACTCTTGATTATAAGGTAATGATATAGTGCAAATTGGAAGCTGTTTTCTTGTTTCGCTTGTGCCTGTGAATTTAATTTTACGTAGTCTGTTTTTAATTGCCAAATTCGTGAAAATATCGGGATAGTTATTCGTTTTTAATAAGTTTCTAACAATCATTATATTTTGTTTGTGAAATTGTTGATGAGATAAGATAATTGCTCTGTCTACTAAATTATAAATTATGTTTCGTTTTTGTTGAATAGTATGATTTGATTCAAAATTTAGTATACGATTAGAATTTGTTGATTTTTTAAACCAATTGGTTATAATTTTATTGTCAGTTTTAATCAATGTAAGATCCAAAAAATTAATGCAGTTATTTTCTTCCATTTCATGTGTAAATTTTAAATAATTGCTGTAGTTGTTGAAAACTTGTAAAACCGTATTTATGTGTTCTTTTTGTATAAATAAAAGTATGTCATCTACGTATCGATAGTAAATTAATGGGGAACAATTGTGTTTCTCTTTTAATTCTTTAAGGCAATGAGTCTCTAAATCATCCATTACTAAATCAGCAAATAATGGTGATATAGGAGAGCCCATTGGAGAACCGAATATTTGTTTGTATATTATATTGTTAAAAGTAAAAAAAGTATTATTGAATAAAAATTCGACTATATTACGTATTTCGTAAAAAGGTATCTTGCATTTATTGTGAATATATTTAAATCGTTTGTCTAAGCTATTAAGAACTTCGTTACATGAAATGTTTGTAAACAGTGAGCTGACATCTAAAGATAACATGCTATAATCGTCGGGAATATTAATATTGGACAGTTTCTTTTTTAATTCAAAGCTATTATTAATGTGCGATTTTGGACCTTTTTAAACACCGACGAAACATTTCGTTTCACAGTGAGTCTTGTAAATCGGTTTTCGATCGTTTTATAATTTCACAAAAAAAGCGTTTATTAAAATTTGAAATTAATGATTCGCACATTCACATCAATTATTTACATAAACATCTCAATAAATTAAAAACGAAAATTAATAATAGTAAATTAGACATAAATATTTTAGACCGTTTTTTCCAATTTACCGAAGAAAAAAGTTTAAGAATTTACAATAGCATCACTAAAATTCACGAGAAAAAATTGTATAAATTAATTAAAATTAAAGTCTTCGGAATACGATAACAGTAAACATGAATGGATTAGAAATTTAACTACGACAGAAATTCCAGATAATGTAGTAAAAATTGTTTCGCTTGGTCCAAAATTTAATACATTATCACAATTTTCCAATAGTGATATTATTTCAACTATAAAAAATGTAGAACACAGTTTGGATAAAATAGAAATTAATACAGAATCAAAAAATGAGATAAGAGACATTGTTGTTGAAAGCATTAAATTTGTTACAAAAAAACAAACTCATTTATCGGTTAAAGAACGTGAATTTACAGACAATTTAAAAGCTACAAAAATTTTCTTAAAGGATAATCCAGACATATTTTTTACTAATGCAGACAAGGGTAATGTAACAGTATGTTTAAACAAAACTGAATATTTCCAAAAAATGAATGATTTACTGAATGATACTAATACATATTCAATCTTAAAAAAGAATCCACTCAGAAAACTACAGTTAGAAGTTCATTCTATGTTAAAAAATCTTAATGATAATAAATATCTCTATAAGGAATTTCATAATAATCAGTTAACTCAAACTAATACTAATTTAGCTAAAGCTTATGGATTACCTAAAATACACAAAAATAATGTTCCACTTAGACCAATAATTTCTACCGTGAATTCTCCAACTTATTATTTAGCCAAAATTGTATATAATGAACTTAAAAATATAATTCCAGTTCCAAAATCGCACATTAATAATAGCTTTGAATTAAAAAAGAAACTGTCCAATATTAATATTCCCGACGATTATAGCATGTTATCTTTAGATGTCAGCTCACTGTTTACAAACATTTCATGTAACGAAGTTCTTAATAGCTTAGACAAACGATTTAAATATATTCACAATAAATGCAAGATACCTTTTTACGAAATACGTAATATAGTCGAATTTTTATTCAATAATACTTTTTTTACTTTTAACAATATAATATACAAACAAATATTCGGTTCTCCAATGGGCTCTCCTATATCACCATTATTTGCTGATTTAGTAATGGATGATTTAGAGACTCATTGCCTTAAAGAATTAAAAGAGAAACACAATTGTTCCCCATTAATTTACTATCGATACGTAGATGACATACTTTTATTTATACAAAAAGAACACATAAATACGGTTTTACAAGTTTTCAACAACTACAGCAATTATTTAAAATTTACACATGAAATGGAAGAAAATAACTGCATTAATTTTTTGGATCTTACATTGATTAAAACTGACAATAAAATTATAACCAATTGGTTTAAAAAATCAACAAATTCTAATCGTATACTAAATTTTGAATCAAATCATACTATTCAACAAAAACGAAACATAATTTATAATTTAGTAGACAGAGCAATTATCTTATCTCATCAACAATTTCACAAACAAAATATAATGATTGTTAGAAACTTATTAAAAACGAATAACTATCCCGATATTTTCACGAATTTGGCAATTAAAAACAGACTACGTAAAATTAAATTCACAGGCACAAGCGAAACAAGAAAACAGCTTCCAATTTGCACTATATCATTACCTTATAATCAAGAGTTTTTTAATAAATGTTCAAACATGTTAAAAAAATTTAACATTAACACAATTCCATTAATTAATCACAAATTTAATAATATAATAAAATTAGGCAAAGACTCAACTGAAAAATGGGATATGACAGGGGTAGTATACAAATTTAATTGTAAAAAATGCCCGGCAACTTACATCGGAGAAACTAAACGCTGCCTAAAAAACAGAATTACAGAACACCAGAAAAATAAAAATCCGGAAGCTGTTGTTACTGCACATATTGTTAAAAATGCGGATCATGAGTTCGATTGGAACAATGTAAAAATATTAGATAGAGAGTCATCCTACAAAAAACGAATTATTTCAGAAATGTTACACATTAATTATTATAATTCGACTATCAATAGAAAAGAAGACGTACAATATTTAAACCGACAATATAAAAGTATTATGATGTGATTTAAAGAGACTATTTATATCCGAGTATTTCTAAGAAATTGACTTTTAATTTGTAAACATACATACACATATACTCGCAGACACTTGTTTTGTTTTGTATAAATTCGCTCGATTTCGCATACTCTTGTTATTCGACGACGCCTTTCTGGGCTTATTACATCTACGTTTCAGTGTATCAATGGTAATATTTTCTTCTGTTAATTTATTCAATATTTCGTCCGTTAATTTGTAATTATTAAAATTGTTATTTTGTGCTCAATAAATTTATAGTACCTGAAGAGGTCTGCAAACCACGCAGACGAAACGTTGTACAACTAAATTTAAATAAATAGTGTTTATTTATTTAAAAAACTGACCCTCGACATCGATTCCTTTTAATAATTAACAATGGAGGGTGAAATCAACAAGTATAACACAGAGTATTTCGTCGGCTGAGTGGAAGAACAGTTTATCTCGGAACTTGCTTGGAGAACGCCCTATCTCGCGATCTGCTTGGAAAACGCCCTATCTCGGAACTTGCTTGGAAAACGCCCTATTTCGCAATCCGCTTGGAAAACGCTTTATCTCGCGATCCGCTTGGAAAACGCCCTATCTCGCGCCTCGATTGAAGAACGCCCTATCTCAAATGAAATTTTTCGCTTTCTAATTTTGTAGTGGCACCACTGCGCAACTTAAAAATACGGTCTTTCTAATTAAAATAAATTAATTAGTAAAGTGTTTAAAAATCGGAAAAAAATTGTTTAGGCGTCATCGGGACTACTCAGAGGAAGAGAGACTTCTCTGACTTTATCTGTCTATCAGCGGCGATGTATCGAGTACTTATTATATCAGCCGACCTGTGTGCAATTTAAAAATGTTTTAAGTTAATAAAGGTTAAAAAAAAAGTTGAGAGAACGGATGAGATTTTTAAGCTTAGGATTTTTAAGTTGCGCCGTGGTGCCACTACAAAAATTGAAAGCGAAAAATTTCATTTCAGATAGGGCATTCTTCAACCGAGGCGCGAGATAAGGCGTTTTCTAAGCGAGTTCCGATATAGGGCGTTTTCCAAGCGGATCGCGAGATAGGGCGTTCTCCAAGCAAGTTCCGAGATAGACTGTTCTTCCACTCAGCCGACGATTTATAAGTTACTCTTACAGGTACTTGAGTCAACGCTGGTCACTGGCCACGCAAAGTGCTTCTTTCCTGATCAACGGCTGGAGGTCCAAATCTTCTCTTGGGTAGGACTACATGGAGTCGATGGGACAAGGAGGGAATGCTGGAGGGACTTAATTGACTGATGGTACTTGGAGGTACCATAATCACTGGATCAACGGAGCTGGGTGTCTGTGTATGTGCTATTGTGAGGTATTAGGGGTCGTACCTCCTTTACTTGGTACTGAACATGCTTACTTCACATAGTAAGCTTCTATCCTTTTACACATTCGCATATGTGTATAAGTTTGTAGTATAGCACGCTTACTTCACATAGTAAGCTTTGTTGGTGCTATACCTTTGTTAATTGTTAACTTTGATTTAATGTGACTTGTAGTGTAACTACAACGTCACAACTCCCCCCTCCCAAACCGAAGTTATACCTAACTTCGATTCAGAATACGCAAAGGGGCACAATGCACATACCGAAATTACAATTTATTAATTACCGGTTCCTTAACTTAATCTAAGACAACCGGTGCTGTCTACACGGGGTGATGTGTATTTGTCTGTGTTGTTGTGTCGCAATTTTGTGACTTACTATAACTAAGTAATTATGGTATTACAGGAAAAGGAAAACAAAACTTTACTAAATGATAAGTGTATAGGTCTCTTGAATTCTGGAACACTGGGACTTGGAACAGCTTCTTTTTAGAGTTAATCTGTGTATGAGAGTGACACGCTGAGTATATAAATTTCTTTACCGACAATTTATCCCGTTTCGATATACGTGTGACGAGCTTACAACTCTATTTACGCGGTTTTTCGACCAATTCCGACGTTCGCGACATTCATTACCCATCCTAACATAAAACACTCATCCAAAGACAATAAGAATCGTAATACTTAAAAAAAAAACAAAAACAATCTTTATTCATCACTAACCTGGTGAGCTGCTCTCCTCCTCGAAAGTGGTTCGTTGAGATAAGTTATTACCATTATTATAACAATAAAATGAATAATTAATGAATCAGTCATATCACATGGTTTCAGTTAATTTATTCGTTGAAAGAAATTTTAAAATAACAAAAAAACTTGGTACGTTTGAAGTTTATTTGAATAACTATTTTTAACCCCTATCTGTTTTAAATACGTGTGGATATAAGATATTGTTTCAAGTAATCGTTATAACAAATAACAGTTTGTGTGTGTTTGCGCGAGCGTGCGTGCGCGCGTGTGTGTGTGTGTGTGTGTGTGTGTATGTGTGTGTGTGTATCTGTGTTTTTTTTTTTTTTTTTTTTTTTTTTTCCGAAGAGGTGGAGAAATGCTTAATGCACCATGACTGGAGCCATGCGAGACTCCCCGTGTGTGGGACTCTCCTACCGAAGGATGTCGATAGGCATACCCACTAAATCGGCTCGGCTTCGCCTCGGTTTTGCAAGTGTCGGGCGGTCATCAAATACATAACAAACATCGAATGTTGCGTGTCACGTCGCGGTACGAGAGGTTACATCTATATGGCTCTGAAGCAGGCCACGAAAGAAGCTGCAGACGAATATTGCGGCACCGGGCATTTTGTATTAGATTAATTATTAGATGTATACTTTCGGACTGGGATGAAGAAAAATAGTATACGACACTCGGCCAGAATTTTGGATGCCCTGGCCTGCGTGATATGACGGCCGAGGCGAAGCCGAGAAATCCAGCTTTCTGGCCATGTATCGTAATATACTATTACCATACCTGCACGAATTAATCCAGATACATTTGGAACAATTTTGAATACTGTTTCCAACTGAAAATCCAATTAACAAATTGAATCATATGACCCATTATCCATTGTGTATTGAAAAATGTGATCCACTGAAACACTTAGCCTGCTTTAAATACGAAGCTAAGCACGCAATTTTTACTATTTTAGAAATATTACAAAAAAGTGCTGTTCGAGAAAAGATACAAATTTCACTTAATGAAGCACCACTAACAAATTCAAAAGAATCACATAAATTTATGAGCAAAATGGATTAACCACAAATGAACAAATCGTAAATGTTAATCAAGTTCAAGTGTATGGCATACATTATGTAATTAATTTATTTGTAGCTATTGAAAGTGGAATCTATAGCATTGAAAATATGCCAGTATTTGGAAAAATAAAACACATATTCTGTTACCTATACTGTAAAGAATATGTTACCCAAAACCTTTTTCTATCTGGAAGACGTATTATTCAGATAATTATTATATTTCTTTACGTTATCTAATCCTATAAAAAAGTGTATAATATAATTATCGGTCTTCCCGAACTAAATGCTTTATTTTTGGAATAAAGCAGGCCCATTATACCCTTTGTCCACTATAGTTGGTGGAATTTCCCAAAGTAAAGGTCTTTTTCAAAAATTAAAACAAAAAATTAAAAAAATTAATTTATTCCAAAAATAAAGCATTTAGTTCGGGAAGACCAATAATTACATTATATAAATTATCGCCGAACGTTAAATTCATTTTGTTTTAATAAACCTGCGACTCGGTCTAAAACGTCGCCCTCTGACTGGTGGTCTTTCCCACCGCTAGATGGAGACGACTATACTTGTTGGAGAGTTTGTCGTCTTCCTCTATACATATATAGCCGCATAACATGTTGCTGGCGTCGCAGTTCATCTTGCGACAGGCGTCTAAGGTTTGATCTGCAGTTCCTTACTGAGGAGTCCAAACTGGGGATCAAAGATGAAACGCCTTTCATTTTTTGTTTTAATTTTTGAAAAAGGCCATTACTCTGGGAAATTTCACCAACCATAGTAGACAAAGGGTATAATGGGCCTGCTTTATTCCAAAAATAAAGCATTTAGTTTGGGAAGACCGATAATTACATTATATAAATTATCACGGAACGTTAAATTTATTTTGTTCCTATAAAAAAGTGTATTTTATTAAAGTACTTTTAAATGTAAATTATTATTATCTGTTCATTATTATGTAAGTCGTGATTTTTACATGCAAAAACTTATACTATTACAACTTAATTAATATCCATCATATGATATACGAGATCAAATGCTATTCTAATCAAACCTTTCCTTTTTGTTTCACCAATCTTTTCAATAATTTTAACAAAGTTACAAAAATTCATTCGTTGGATGATCAAGAAAATACGATTTGGTATTCTACGAAGATATGTATCAGGTAAAGAATGAAAATTAAAACACATATATTTTATATTATGTTTGATAGTTATTAAACGTATAATATTTCTCATGAATTTAATTATAAATAAAAATATTATTCTGACAAAAGTGAAATTGGAAGATAAATTATTTATTCCATGAATTATTATGAGTCAGAAGTTCAAACCGTTGCTGAGCAACGATTTTTTCAAAATCTTCTAATTCAAGTTTTTGCGAACGAAACAGCTAAAATATAACTAGAAACATTAAAAATAGTTATAATCTTGCAAATTTTTGTATAAAATACAGTAGGATAGGCAATTCCAGGAAAACAATATCCAGAATTAACGTAAATATGCGTTATTCGATATTCTTTTTATAATATCTAAAAAACGCGTCTTTTTAAACGCTTTAAACTAATAGGATACGTTTATTATAACACAATAAGGGAGTCCTATGATTTTATTTATCCGGAACGAATATTAAGGGTGGCTGCCAGGGGTTAAAACGACCGAAATCAGCAAAACTCCCGTTTTTGCAGCGTTTAGTTGAATATCTCAAAAACACGTCTTTTTAAATATTTTAAATTCATAAGTTAAGCAAGTTATAATACTAAAAGAGTGTCCAATGATTATTTTTATCCGGAACGAATATTAAGGGTGGCTGCCAGGGGTAAAATCTTTAATTTTTATATTCAATTAATTCATTAAATACAATGTTCATATGCGATTAGAATAAATTAATATGATATTTCAAATTACAGGTAAATTAAATTTATATTGTTGATGGATAAAATCTTGTAATACTAGAGTAAATGCATTATACTTTCTGATATTTGACAGGTATGGTTACGTTACATTTCTAACAATGATTATGTTTTTCTTAATGCAACTGTAGCCATTTATATGCAGCAAAACATATTATAAATAACGTGATAGTTGCATTCAAAAAGTATAATCATTCTTAGAAGACCTAACAAATAATCTTACGTGTCATTTATCACAAATTTTAATCCTTATCTTTTTAAGATTACGAGGCTTAATTTGTGTACAGTAGGAGTGTGCGAGTAGCCCGACTACCCGACCCGATCGGGTTCGGGCGGATACCCGACATTTTCGGGACCCGAAAATTTAACGGGTAACCCGTAATTTGCAGGATACATGACAATTTTGGGTAGTCCAAATTTTTCGGGTAGCCCTAATTTTTCGGGTAACCCGAGAATTTCGGGTTGACCGAATTTTTCGAGGCCTCGATAAAACTAGATAAATTTCTGCCAGGGTTTATTTTCTTAATTTATTTAATTTATTTTCTTATTATTATATTTCTCTTGTAATTCTTATTAAAAACTTATTATCTTTTTTACATTAAAAGTGAAAGAAATATTAATTAATAAATAATTAGAATTGAAACATTGGGTAGTCCGAAATATTCGGGTAGCCCGAAAAATTCGATTAGTTCGTTACATTCGTGTAGCACGAGAAATTCGGGTAGCCCGTAACATTCGGGTAGGCCGAAAAATTCGGGTAGTTCGTTACATTCGGGTAGTCCGTAACATTCGGGTAGCCCGAATCATTCGGGTAGACCGAAATATTTCGGGTAGCCCGAAACATTCGAGTAGACAGGAAAATTTCGGATTACGGTAAAACCCGAAGCCCAATCGACTCAAACCCGACCCGATCCGGTTTTCGAATCGGATAACCCGACTTTCCGGGTACCCACACACTCCTAGTGTGCAGTAATTAAATTGTGTACTTATTTAAATTATAATTATATCTATATTGACATGATTAATAATTTTTATAAAAATCAATGCGATTCAAAAAATCCTTTATTTGAACTTATTGATTTACATAATGAAATGTTTAAATGCTTCTATAATAAATATATAATTATAATTTAAGTAAGGGCACAATTTAATTACTGTACATAAATGAGGCCTCGTAGTCTTAAATGAAAAGGATTAAAATTTGTGATATGACACGTAAGATTATTTGTTAGGTCTTCTAAGAATGATTATACTTTTTGAATGCAACTATCACGTTATTTATAATATGTTTTCCTTATAGTAAATGGCTACAGTTGCATTAAGAAAAACATAATCGTACAATTTGAAATATAATAATACTTTCAATAAAATGGTTTTATTACATAATTAAATTTTTAATAAATAAAAAGTACACAATTGCGTCTTACTCATCTGGCAAAGGTGGTGACGGGACGTTATTATAATTTCGCCCACCCTGGGCCAGCGGATTGATCATGATATCGTTCGCGACGGTAAACTCCGTTTATCTTCCGAGGTTGACGGCGAATTGTATGCCGGGAAGAGTGGTTGACGTTAGTCACTTCCCTGAGGTCGCTCTATTGAAAAAAAAAATAATAAAAATTTAATGTAAAAATATATTTTTTATTATTGTTTGTACTTCTAAGTAAAAATTAGTTACTTACGGCTCATATTATTGTTGTTGCGGCTTTGCTGCTACACTGTCGAGCTTAAATGTATCAACAATTCTGGTTAAGCTCAACAGTGAACCCGTAGTGATGAAACAAATGATACGCGCATTTGGCGCGATGTAGGAGATTTCGGGAATTCAAATAGCCGTACGTGCTTTACTACTCCGCGAATTCTTTCATTCTGATTCGCGCTAGTACTGCTTGCAGATACGATTATCGAATTGATATTTTTCTATAAACATAAAATTATTGTATTATTTTCATAAAAGATAGAATAATATAATTCTATGACCTCAAGGAAAAAACTTTTATAATTTACGAAGAGGAAAAAATTAATAATGAATAGTTCAAGATGGGAACAAAAAAATGGGCACAAATAATAGTTTGAATGGTAAACAATATAGACGAAGTGGATCTATCATCGTTCCAGCCAAATTCTCTGGTTGATAAGGCAAGTTATTTATATTAATATATATTAAAATTTGTGTTAAAATAGTTTTTAAAATACGTTAAAATACGTTAAAATACTTGTGTTTCATTAGACACTATATACCTTACTCCTTTAAAAAAAACATAATTGTTATAAAATTAACAACTAACTTTTAATATCATATATTAAATAATAATAGTCCCCTATATCTTAAATCAATATATTATGAAATTTATATATAATTAATCAATATATTAATCAATTTATTATGAACACATTAAAACGATGTATTTAATAAATTATTTAAATTAATACAGACATTCATTTGGTCACATTGTTTTATATACAATTTTTAAATGTGTTTATATTAATATATCGTTATAATTATATTAAATGGCTACAGTTGCATTAAGAAAAACATAATCGTACAATTTGAAATATAATAATACTTTCAATAAAATGGTTTTATTACATAATTAAATTTTTAATAAATAAAAAGTACACAATTGCGTCTTACTCATCTGGCAAAGGTGGTGACGGGACGTTATTATAATTTCGCCCACCCTGGGCCAGCGGATTGATCATGATATCGTTCGCGACGGTAAACTCCGTTTATCTTCCGAGGTTGACGGCGAATTGTATGCCGGGAAGAGTGGTTGACGTTAGTCACTTCCCTGAGGTCGCTCTATTGAAAAAAAATAATAAAAATTTAATGTAAAAATATATTTTTTATTATTGTTTGTACTTCTAAGTAAAAATTAGTTACTTACGGCTCATATTATTGTTGTTGCGGCTTTGCTGCTACACTGTCGAGCTTAAATGTATCAACAATTCTGGTTAAGCTCAACAGTGAACCCGTAGTGATGAAACAAATGATACGCGCATTTGGCGCGATGTAGGAGATTTCGGGAATTCAAATAGCCGTACGTGCTTTACTACTCCGCGAATTCTTTCATTCTGATTCGCGCTAGTACTGCTTGCAGATACGATTATCGAATTGATATTTTTCTATAAACATAAAATTATTGTATTATTTTCATAAAAGATAGAATAATATAATTCTATGACCTCAAGGAAAAAACTTTTATAATTTACGAAGAGGAAAAAATTAATAATGAATAGTTCAAGATGGGAACAAAAAAATGGGCACAAATAATAGTTTGAATGGTAAACAATATAGACGAAGTGGATCTATCATCGTTCCAGCCAAATTCTCTGGTTGATAAGGCAAGTTATTTATATTAATATATATTAAAATTTGTGTTAAAATAGTTTTTAAAATACGTTAAAATACGTTAAAATACTTGTGTTTCATTAGACACTATATACCTTACTCCTTTAAAAAAACATAATTGTTATAAAATTAACAACTAACTTTTAATATCATATATTAAATAATAATAGTCCCCTATATCTTAAATCAATATATTATGAAATTTATATATAATTAATCAATATATTAATCAATTTATTATGAACACATTAAAACGATGTATTTAATAAATTATTTAAATTAATACAGACATTCATTTGGTCACATTGTTTTATATACAATTTTTAAATGTGTTTATATTAATATATCGTTATAATTATATTATTGCACAATTAACTTATAGCGCATACATAAAATTTAATAATTTTAAAAGAAAAGGATAACCATTTCTGATACTTGACAGGTAGAGTTATTCGTTAGTTTTTTAATAATGATTATGTTTTTTTCTATACAACTATCTCGTTATTTATAATATGTTATTTACAGAAAATAAATGGCTATAGTTGCATAGAAAAATACATAATCATTATTAGCAAACTAACAAATAACCTATTTGACATGTATCAGAAATTTTTATCATTTTCTTTTACTATTATAAAATTTATGTATGTGCTGTAATTTAATTGTACACTAATTTAAATTATATTACAATTTTTATATAAACTCATTAAAGAATTATATTCAAATGAATGAGATTCTATTAATTCCTTGTTTAATTTAATTCATTTATGAAATACAATATTTAAATGCGTTATAATAAATTGATAAACATTGTATTTCATAAATGAACTAAGTTGAACAAGGGATTAATACAATCTCATTGATTTGAATAAATTAGTGTACAATTAAATTACAGTACATACATAAAACTTATAGTACTATAATAAAGGATTACAATTTCTCAGACACAACGGGTAATTTTATTTGTTAGGCTTCTAGCGATGGTTATGTTTTTTTCTATACAACTAGAGGCACTAATTTATTATAAAAAACATATTAGGAATGACGAGATAGTTGAATTGATAAAAATATAATAATTGTTAGTAGACCTAACAAATAACATTTCCTTTTAAGGTAGCTCATGTGCAACTCCCTAATCAATGTAGTGTTAAGTCGATTTTTCATATTTTTTGACATAATACGCATTTTTAATTATTATAAACTAAAAGATATGAATTTTGAATACATTATCAACAACTAATTATGAATATATTGGAAATAAAATATATATAAAGTTAGTGATATGACTACGTTTGTCTTTACTTCCTCTACGATTTGGCAACATTGCACTCACCGACATTTTCACCGCTCACGTGTATGTGTGTGTAAGTTGCGTATAGGGTTTAGGTTATAATTTTGATGTATTTACATTTTAAATATGCGTGATATAAAGAGACATGACATTAGGAAGATAAGAGGTAAAAGAAAAGGACAATTTACTAAAAAAAAGATATTGTTGGCTAGGGAAAATTTATTACATGCTGTAGATGTAACAAGAAAAAAAAATCGGACACTGTAAGTATACAGATATATTGTTATTTATACACATTAATGATAGATTGCACAAAATAATATAAGATAATACATCGATTTGATGTTTCTTAGGATAATAAGCTAACTCAACCTCCGCCAGTGACCGTTCAGACGAGACGAGTTATTGAATTGGATACTTTATCGAGAGAACTATGGTGCAAAAATTGCGAATTACCTTTATCTTTATCACACAGAACTTGCTAGCCATGACTTGCTAGCATTTTCACTGTGCAATGTATGAACTGTTCCGCGTACAACTTTGTGAATACAAATCAATCAACAGTAGATGGTTCTTATGAGGTTAATGCAAAACTAGCTTTTGGTAAGATTCATGTACACATATACAAATTTTATATAAATTTATACATTTGTATATAAAAATGTACACAAATTTTATTTCAAATGTTTATTTTTTTAGGTATGATTGATGGAGGGATTGGTGAAACTCAAATCAACACAGTTTTGTCAACAATAGATGTACCGCCCATAGCCAGTTCAACTTTAAAAAAATATGAAAGAAGAATTGGTCCGAAGATTGAAGCTGTTGCAGAAGAATCATGCATTGAGAGTATTCGTATGGAGAAAAATCTGACGTTACAAGAACGTAGGGAGTAAGTGAGAAGCAAATAAATCTTGACAATCATATATTCGATCTTTACACAAAATTTTTAATTTTTAACAACTTAAAAAAGCAGAAATCGTATAGTAATAAAATCATTGTTTTTATTTGAGAAATGTATTTTTTTAATAACATTTGGTAATGTATTATCAATTTTTATTTAAACTTGATATTTTATCCTATATATATACTCTTATTTTAAAACATAATGTAAATTTCAGTTTGTTAAGAATAAATATTGAGTATACCTTAATAAAAATCAGCTGAAATTATTGAAAAAACAATTGTGGGTATGAATATGAATGAATGTAATTTTTGTTGTGCAATTAAATATCTAGGGTGAACCATTCATCATTGGATGGTCAAAAGTCAAACGTGTGCGTTGAAAATGATGAGGTAGAAGTGAACTCTCCTGTGAATATAAAAGTGTCTTTCGATTGTGGATGGCAAAACAGGGGGACTGGCCATGCGCATAATAGCTTAACTGGTTAGTTATTTAGATTACTTCTTTTATACAAAAATTAGTTCTTATAAATGGTAAATATATGTATTTTATGTATACAATTTTTATGTCATTAATATTTTGTAACAATTTGTTTGATGGACATACATTAGAAAAATAAATGTTTGAAATGTTTTGTTGTTAGATTGAAAAATATTAATTATTTATTCATTACCTTCAGGCCATGGAACAGTTGTTGGTTTCCATTCAAGTAAAGTCTTATCGTACGCTTTACGATCTTTGGATTGTCGTTTATGTAAGGCTGGACATGCAAAAAATGATCATGACTGTCGACAAAATTATGAGAGCTCAGCTAAATCGATGGAAGCAGATATAGCAATCGATTTAATAACAAGCAATAAATTATTTGATAAAGAAAATGTACACGTAAATGTTTTAATCGGAGACGAAGACAGTAGTACCATAGCTTCAGTTCGCAGGAGAGCCACCCAAAATATAGAAATATGGTCAGATTTCAATCACGTACATAAAAGTTTTACAAGTGCATTGTACAATATGAAATTATCAAAAACAGTTATTGACTATTTTTCTAAATGTTTTTCAATGGCTGTGAAATTAAATAAAGGCAATGCAGGCCAAGTTAAATTAGCGTTAAATGCAGTGGTTCCTCATGCTTTTGGGGAGCACGAGCAATGTGGTAATTGGTGCAGAGCAACAACAATGGAAAATGAGTATAAGCATAGTAATTTACCAAATGGAAAACCATTGACTGATACAGATCTTCGTCTCCAGTTAACAAATTTATTTGCTCGTTATGCAGTGAATTAAAAAAAAATTGCACCATGCGTCTCAACTCAAGCTAACGAGTCAATGAACAATATCATAGCTTCGAAAAATCCTAAAAATAAGCACTATGGGTCATCAGAATCATTGAATTTTCGGGTAGCTGCAGCAGTTTGCCAAAAGAATATTGGTTATGATTATGCACGTACAATATTTAAAAAAGCTGGATATAAATAACTGTAGTACAGAATCGATTACACATAGGAAGAAAAAAGACTACATACGAGAATTACAATCAAAAAGAATAAAAAATGTTAAAAGTAAAAAACGAACACTTAAAATAAAAAAAGCTCGTTCGAGTAAATCTGCAGCTCGCAGTCGTAAAGAAGGTATATCGTATGAAACGGGCGTCTCTTTCGATGGAATTACAGAAATAATTGGAGCTCCATTATTTGAATGTATTGCAGAACATGAAGATTTTGTTAATTGCAAAATTATTATCTACGACTTGGAGACATCCGGCCTTTCAAAATTAGACGATATTATACAGGTAAAATAAAAAAAAACAAACAAAAATATAAAAATGCTTCACAAGTTAATTATTAAAGTAGATGTTTCAGACCAGATAATTAAAGATAATGCTAAAAGTATTACAAAATTGAATAAAGAAGAGCAAATGAAAAATAACGTTTCTATAAACAAAGCTACACTTCTGCATTTTCAAAAGAACTTATCAAAAAATATTATAACCAAAATCGCTGAAGCTAGCATCAACAAAGACATTATGGAGCAAGTCTTTAAAAAAAGTGGATTCGAAGACCTGCGCATTTTATTAGGAGAAAATGTTAATGGTAAAGCTCGAGTCACCACAAACAAAAAGACTTTAGAAAAAATTTATGCTCTATTCATGTAGTTTAAAACAATGTTTAATGTTAATTATTGTTTAAAAATGTATGTAATTCAAAGTACTGAACTTAAAGTCTAATGATGTAAGCAATGTTTGAAAAACATTAGTATTTTAAATATTAAGCGTTGTGTTTCTAGAATATATGCAATGTTAAAAAAATTAAAGATTTAATAATTGAAGCATATCTTTAAAGAATACATTATTTAATATTGTATGCAATGTTTCAAAGACTTGGAGTTCAAATATAGTAAAAAGTATATTAAAAATAAATACTAATAATGGTTTTTATTAAATCTACGACACTATCTTCGTGATGTATATTAGATGTATAATAAACAGTTACATTAAATAATGTGTATTTATTCAGCTCTTATAATATGAATAAAATTAATTGTTGATAAGTATTAATTTGTTAATATATTTAAAAGTATACCTTTATTCAAATTTATATTTACTAATTTTTACTATTGTACTGAAAATGCGTAAAGTTTCTAACTAAAAGAATCATTTTTAACTTCATTTACAAGTTGAAATATGTTTCATATAAAGATTTGGTAACATATACAATTATAATCCAAGCAAAATTCTATAGAATAGTACATTTAAACGTTTCGCGGGTTAAGATTGCATTGCAACGTTGCCAAGTGTGAAAACGATTTCTTTAACCTCCTCTCTTACTGTCATTTTACAAGTTCAATGTAAAATATTTATTTGGAATGATCGGCATGCTATGATTATTAAAATATATTTTAAAAGCATAGGTTTTCAACATTTTGTAACTAGTTTTTGATCCATTCATCCAGTGTTTGTCAAAAGAAAATAGCGTACTTCCTGTGGAAAATCACGAAACTGCCATAAGAGCAATGCTAAAAACTGAAACTTTGAACAAGCTTTATTTATTATTTTTATCGGCAAGTCACCCTCAAATTTTGAAACACTATTTGTCATGATATTATTAATAATGTGTCAAAGTTTCATTTCAATCTGCAGTGTGTTGATTCGCGCTTGAGCTACCTTAAGTAACAGAAATTGTTATCATTTTGTTTTACTATTATAAAATTTATGTATGTCCTGTATTTTAAGTATACACTAATTTAAATTATATTGTTATATTTATTTAAACTCAAAAAAAAATATTTTCAAATCAATGTGATTGTATTAATCCGTTGTTTAATTTAATTATTTTCTGAAATACTATGTTTAAATGCATTATAATGAATTGATATAATAATTCCGAATAAAGTTCATTTAAATTCATAAAGTTCGTGGATAAAATTTTATAATATTAAAAGAAATTGATTTCATTTTCTGTTTCATGACAGGTAGGGGTATGTTAGGTCTTGTAACAATTATTATATTTGTTCTATACATATTGTAACGGTCACTCTGCGGATTAGGGCGTGGTGTCAATGGCGAAATAAACAATAAAATTAATAGAAATAAATAGTTATTTATTTTAATAATATAAAAAGGGTTTGGATGCCAGCCGCGTACGGTCGCGGCGAATTTACGATATTACGCTCGGCTACGTGCGAGCTGCTGCTACTTGCTGCGCGAGGGAAGGGGAGGGGAGAAAAGGGGAAGCACACTTACGAGCAGAGGAGATTACAGATGTACCTGCTGCAAGGCGTACACCCACCTTTGTATCGTGGAGATCGTCTCCTGAGGTTGCTGCTGCAGTCTACTGCTCTCTCTCTCTCACACACACACACACTCGATTAAGGCGGTGCCATACTAGATTATTACCGACCGATTCAGATGGATACATTATTACACTTAATGAACATATTATGGTTTTATTTGCAAAACGCAAATACAGAAGCACTAGATAATCACATAATACGCATTTATACGAAGTTTGAAGTCAATATGTGAAAGACACCCTAAAAAAAGTTTGCACGGAAAAAATAGTCATTTTTCCATGCAGAAATTTTGTAGAAAGACATATTACACCATTATCTAGTGCTTTTGTATTTGGGTTTTACATAATATTGACAAAAATAAATAGTTTATATTATTGACAAAGTTATCTTAGTACCAATTTCGCCGCTAGAGTGCGCGACACGCTTAGTCTGTACTTTGAATTGTATACTTAGCGTGGATGCACATGCACAAATGGTTGTAGCAATATGGCGTTAAATACCATAATTCATATACCGGCCTTATATCAATAAAAGACATATAATAAAAGTCGTGCTTATGCATTGCAGAATGACGACATTCTTAGCTTATTTAATCGGGAAAACAATGGAAAACAAATATGAGCAAAAGCAAAATATTTATATTTAGAGGCCATGGCTGCCTTGAATGCTCCCATCTCTCTCCCTCTTTCCCTCTATCAATCACTTGCTCTACCCATCTGTCTCCCTCTATCTCTCTCTATATATCTCACGCTATACCAGAGTACGTACGCGCATGCGCTCGCGCAATTTTCGGATAACTAGTGCCAAACTTCTCGCAGCTCGTGTGCCGTTGCACGATTACCAAGTTTGCTCGGAACGGAAAATACGAAAAATTGTTAGCTGGAGGCCTACGCAGCCGGCTCGCGCGTCGAGTCGTCGAGTTAGCCGGCCGCGTAGGCTATATTCGTAGGTGCGTAAGGCTAGAAATCGTTTCTCCGGGGGATTAACTCGATTTGAATATCTCTCGTCTGACTGAACAAAGTACCAATGGGTTTTTCTATATTGATAAATTACAAATATTATTTATATTCATTACTTACTAATAAATAATTGAAAAACTTTAAAAACGAAAACAAAAAATAATAATTAAATCCGTTTTAAAATGCGAAAAATTACAAATAATATTAATATTGTTTATTTAATAAAAATAATAATTATACATGGTTATTGTTTATGCAAAACCACACATTCATAAACTTTAGATAAACTCGTAAAATGGCAAACAAAAATCAAGCACGTTTAAAAAAGCGAAAAATTGTCAGCTGGAGGCCTACGCGGCCGGCTGGCGCGTCCAGTCGTCGAGTTAGCCGGCTGCGTAGGCTATATTCGTCGTTATGTGAGGTTGAGTATCGCATAATTTAAAAAATTTCACGTATTATTTAAATTATTTAATAATAATAGTTTTTATTTAATTCTGATATTTATTTAGTAGATTGCTATGCATTAATGGAAGCTATAAAAATTAGTAAAAATTAATAAGAAATCAGGCAGTGTTGTCAGATAGAGGTGTTTTTTCTTTGTTGCACTCGCACAGTATGACCTCATTTACATTAGATAATAGAGGACAGAAAAACCCTAAATGGTAACCCTGAAATCAGGGCCTTTTATCAAGACGTGAGTGTCGATAGAATGGGACGCGTCAGTCTCTCGTTCGACTAGAGTCCGTGTGCGCATCCGCAGTTGTGCTTCCCGCGTCAATACTAGTGAGGTTCACGTTGCTCGTGACTGTTTCAGTTGGATAACAAATCGGCTTTAATTATTGTTGTATTTTTCGTGAGCATTGTGGTATATAGTGATAATTTCGAAATACTGGATGTTGATTTTCCTGACTACATCTATGTTGCGGAGTTCATATGCAATGGCTCTTATATAAAAAAATACCCAGCTATCCAGTGTTTGGAGGCGTCCGACTTCAAGGTTCTGTTTAATACTATATAGATCGTTGTGTTTGAAAATAATATCCAGCACCAAACAAATATACATAATTTGAAGCTCTACCCAAGGAACTGCAAACAAATCATGTCTGATGGATGTCAGGCTATCTTGTAGGTGAGAAATTAACTGATTGACCGTAATTATGAGAATTGTGTTTATAAGTTAGGTTACTATTCTTACTCTTCAATTAATGCATCGGTTTTCTTTTACATGTGTAAATGATTAGTTCATGTAAAAAAAACTTTTTAGGTACTTCCAGGTTAAAGTCAAAGTGTAATCCCTAAAATTTGTACATCCCTGTCAGTGGTCGGATTAGGATTGAAGTTTAGTACAACATTCATAGAATCTTCCACTAAGTGCAAACTGCGATGATAATGGATCCTTTATTTATCTGCTGTCTACTAGCCAACTAGTCCTGCATCTAACTACTGTTTGCAATGCCCATGTCAACACCACCTAGCGCTTAGCTACGATGCCAGTATAAATTTTTATTAAGTAGATTTGGGTAAAATAAGGTAATTCACATAATGATTGCATTGAACAGCATATCAAATGCAGAAAACGAATGCGTGAAAAGCGTAGTAATACTGTCAAAAACGTTTTACTAAAAGAAGTTAGTGAAAAAAATTCTTCGCAAAAGTTTGAACTTGAAGAAATTTCCTGCATCCTCAGTGTTTTAAAAAGCAACCAACAATTGTATGAAAAATGTATAGCAGTAGTTGTCAAATTGATTATTGTAAAAATATTTAGCAATAGTTATTTAATTGATTATTGTAATAAATTTGGTATCAAAATTCCTGCATCGTCTGCGTATCAAAATGCAGAAAGCGATTGCATGGAAAGTGTATAGCAATTGTTATCAAAAAGATTATTGTAAAAATTCTGATTAAAATATTCCTTTATCGACTGCATATATTGTGTTCAATAATGCAATCTACAAAGGTTATTTGCGAATGAACATGATAGCTGGAATGTACTATTGGCGCCATCTACTATGAGGTTATAGATTAATATAATTTTTCAACGGATGATGGCGCTACTAGTACATTATAGCTTACTACATTACCGACGCTTCGTCGATAGTTTTTTACTATGGAACCCCCTTAAAGATCGGTGAAGAATATATATATCGGAATGCCGATGCTGCCTCGTTGGCGTCCCGATGAGCTCTCTTAAGCTCAGGCTCGTTCGCTGCTTCGTTGCTCGGGCCCCTTTGGTGTTAACTTATTGGCTAATAAGTCCACTCCGTTACAAGCGCAGACGGGACGGCCGATACTCGACTCTTCTCTCTCACTCGCTCTCACGGTGGCTGCTCAGCTGGTGCGCGTCAGGCCACTTACTGCTGCTCTTCTTCTTCGATGCTGCGTTGCTGCGGGGATTCTGACTGCTTCCTAGGTAATTATCTGGCTCTCGAGGGAGTGCTGCGTATTTAATATTAGTTATTAATTGAGAGTTATGGTAATGTTATGATTACCATAACCTCACTTCTATCCTCTGCTAGCATGTAGCTGTCAGTTACTGTGTGCAAGTACATGCTTCCTTGCCTCCTCCTAATTGGGATTATGACTAATTGCTTAACGTTTTACAGCTTCCTGGAGTTCTTGTTAATGCTTGTGCTGCTCAGTCTGGCACCCTGGGTCATCGTAGGCTGCTTCACTGGCCCTGGTGCGATGCCTCCTGGAAGCCGTTTCGCCTCTCCTGATATGCTGCTTACTTGTGCTACGTTGGAGAAACCAGGGGAAGTATTGGGAATTGGGGAACTTGGGGTTACGTTAGATAGGTTTAGAGATGTTAGGGTAGGTAGGATAGCTTATATTGGGACTCGCTCGCTTATTAATATTGACAGGTATGAAATACCTTGTCACAATATATAAGCATTTTTTAATGTAAATAAGATATTACAAATAACAAGATAGTTATATTGAAACGCATTTAAATATTAAGTACCTCGTTATTTATTTTTTTGACATTAAATAAAGATGTTATTTATTGAATTTAAATAACTGTGATTTTTTTCCATCACTGTGCTTCCTGAAACAATAATAAAACGAGATTAATAACAATTTATTGGTAATATAAATATAATTAAAACTATTATTTACCTGGTTTGAGAATATATTATTGTTGTTTCGGATGATTGGAGGCGATGAGTCCTTGACTGCTCCGGGTTCCTCTGCTGACCGAAGGTGAAGGTTCCCTGAATGGTCAACTTCTCCAGCACCACAGCACCTGTAAAAGAAAAATCTGTTAATGGGGAATTATTAATAAATTATAATACCTTCGTTTGTGTACGCGGTGTTCCTCGTGATAGCGTTAGTGGGGGTAGATATAGACGAAAAACCAAATAATTTACTTATAACAATTAATAAAAACAAATTTAAGCAAAACCAGGAGTCAGTTGACCTCTGTTATGCAGTTATCAATCATTTTACAGAGTTTCAAGTTATTATAACAATATATCGCCGAGGAAACCTTGAAAAATATAAGTAAATTGCATTTTTCAAGGTTTCCTCAGCGATATATTGTTATAATAACTTGAAACTCTGTAAAATTATAGATAATTACATAACGAAGGGCAACTAACTCCTGGTTTTGCGTAGATTTGTTTTTATTAATTATTATAAATAAATCATTTGTTTTTTCGTCTGCTATTTTGTGGCGCGAAATTTGAATTTTTAACTGAGTATGATACCTCCTTAAGAAGATGTGATACCCAAATTACAGGAACCCACCTCTAAAATTTAAAAATTTTAAAAACTAATGGAATTAAAAATCTAAAAAAAATTACAAATAATGTTGAAAACAAATAGAATTCCGTGACAGAGCGATTGTTTCAATATAATAAATTTAAAATGAATTATATAGAAATAACCATTTTTTGGTCGGTAATATATAGCTAAAAACATTGCTGCATAGCTGCTCAAAAATCTCATTGATTCATTAATAAAAAAATTCGAAAAAATTCATAGACTATCTTTAACGTAAATAACAACACCGTTACAGAGCGTTTTTTTCGATAAAGTATACTGTTCGCTTGAGAAAAAATAAATAGTGATTCTGTTTTAATGGGTTTCCATCTTCTTAAAGAAAGAAGCAAAGAATATTATAGGTTTTTTAATTATCTACAAATTTAGCCTTATTACGCACGATTTTGTTTATTAGTTTTTTATATCATCCATTTTTTCAATTTTATATAATTTAATAATTATTGCTATTAATACTTGTAATATATCAATTATTAAAGGTTTTCGATGGCTTAAAAACAGGTATAAATTTTATCCCCAAATATTCAGTAGTTTTTAAACAATTCTATTTATTATGTAAAAAGTTTCTACACCGTAAAGGTATCCCACATACTTCTGGTTCGGCTTATTTTACTTTTTAAGAGTTATTTAAAAGTGACCTTGAAATTTAAGATATCTTAACAATACCATAAAAAACTATTTTATATCAAATCAAGATATTGACCATTAAATTACTAGGATTTTTCTAAAAATTTTAAGCTGTTATTGACTATTGTACGATGGTGTGGAAATAAGATAAATTTTTTTTAAGCAATAGTTATAACTTTCTTATATTAATAGCTGAAATTTACAAATACTATTGATCACGCGTTAAACTATTGATATTGATACAAAAATAGCAATAAATTACAGTATTTCAATTAAGTTATTAACAAAAGCGGCAGTGCATTCTTTTTACAATCGACGTATAAAGGAAAAAGTGGGGAGCGCATGCGCAGTACGCATTTTGGACACGCGACAGAAGTTGCATTATATTTGAAAAAGCAGAAAAATTTGGTGATATCTCAGGATCTAATAATCCGAGAATCTGATGATTCTTTTTTTAATTTAATATAACATACAGAATTATTAACAACGGTGTGGTTTAAGTTTCAAATAAAAAATAATTTACGCGATGAATTAAATACACTTTATTGTTTATAATTATAGCAACGATAACTATATTTAGATTGACATAAAAAATTATTATAAAAGTATAGATGTTAATAGTGAATAGATAATTAAGTTATAGAACATGATTATTGTCTGAAAAATAGGAAAAATCGTAGTCATTCAACTAACGTCGAAAAAAGTACACACATATTTTTCATAAATGTCAAATAGTGAGTAATTATGTATTTATTACTATTGCCTTCATTTAAAATAATTATCATTGCTATAATTGTAAATAATAAAAAAAATTGTTATAAACTATTAAAAACAAAAAATAACAATAAAGTATGAACATTAAGGAACAACTCGTTAACTGAAAATCGATTTGAGTCGAGTTATTTTTGGAATATTTCTTTAAACGTAAGGATTATAATTTAGGTATACTGAGCTTTTGCCATTGTAACTTTATCCCTACAGCCATTACCTTAACCTTTAGAGGACGGGATGGCCCCTATACGGGCCATGCCCATGATCGATCCTTTACATGTGTTAGTTTTGAGATGTGAGACATCACAAAAACTCGATTTCTATAGCAAAGTGAGAGAAAACAGTAATCCCAAATCCCCGTCCTCTAATGGTTAAAAGTGATCCCATATTTTTAGACATTAATTTTATTGAAAAAGATGCTTTTTTGAACCAGAAAATTCCCGTCCTCTAAAGGTTAAAGAATATCTTCAAACCCACTGCCTTAAAAAGGACAGTATATTGTTTAAGTTCATCTTTTGAAACATCTCTTGATTCAGAGTCTCCATTCCTAACCATTTTCTTCATTGCACTGTAAGGCGAAGGCAAAGGCAGTCACACAGCATATGGAGAGATGTCCCCTTTTCTTGGTTACACCATCGGCTATACTATGTTCCTGTATTTTATGTGTGTAACATCACAGATTACAGTGACCAATCAGCAAGCCAAACATGTATCTGGGTTTGCGTTTGTCAAGGTTAATGATCTCTTTTGTCCAACCATTAATAAAGTCCTTTAATAATTGTTTGAACCAGGGTTTGGTAAGTAGTTGTCAACCTACCATTTTCGAATATTTTTTCATTATTTGAGTTGAAAGCTTAAACAAAGCATATAGACTTGCATAACAACATTGCATATGGTATATATATATATATGGGTGGTTCTCTGTGACATCGAAGATGAAAAAAATAAATATTGCTATAACTGTGGGAATATGTTTTAGAGGTATCCAGTAGTTCTGAATTTTTTCAGATTTTTTCTGGGCCATTATTTTAAGTTACAGAGAGTCAAAGTTGACATTTTAGCACTTTTTTGCATTATATGCCCATTTTCATGAATTTTTAGCTCCCAGGGGATGCATTTTTCACTAAAAACATAAGTATGACTTTTTTTGTAAAATTTTCCGAACTTTTCATTAAAAATACTTTTAAAGACATAAATGTATGCTGTCGCACTCTTGTAAGCCATTTAAACCTTAAATAGTGAAAATCAGCAATTCTGCTCCGGACTCTGGTAACCTAATACTGTCTAAAAGATGTCTTTTTATAGTCAGAAACTGCCTAAAAATTTCCAGAGTGGGTCTAAATCATTAAGATCACTTATGGTCAAAATATCCGGGAAAAGTGCCCGAAATATTAATAGAAATGTATATTTGTTGCCTTATAACGATGAATCTATTAGCATGATCATTGCAAAAAAATTTGTGCACCTTGGAGTGGTAGAAAAGTATCTTCACTTGTTTCAGTATCCATTGTGACAATGCAAATAATGCATGTCATTAACAGCGACAAATAGCTAAACCTTTTCCCTGTACGAGCACACACACACACATATACAAGCCTAACCGAACCTATATTTCCCTAATTTCCCTAAGAGTCTATAATAAAAGTACAATACCCTCCCAATAGCCGAGCTCCTTAACACTATAACAAATCACCGAGCCCACTAACAAGCGTACACAGGGGAGCAGCCGAGCAGGACACAGAAGGAGTTCACAGCAGTATAGAGTACTCTTGAAGTAAACTAAACATAAGCCCTAACGTAGAGCCAATGAAGCAGCATGCTGAGGTGTTGACAGCGAGCCCCAAAGTCCTGAACCTAGTAGCAGCGTACCCAGCAAGCCAAGGAAGCCTGAGCCAAAAGAATAAGCCAGTAAATCCAGGAAGTCCGTCGGCCAGCAATTATCCAGGAAACCTGTAAGCACCAGCTAATGTAGTAATGTTCACTATAAGGGAGCAGATGGGAGCACACACTTACTTAAATAAGTGTGTATAGGAGAGGACTTGTGAAGAGGTTAGGTGAGCATTATAAGTGCTCACACACACACACAGATTAATAATAAAGCAGCAAGCCGTCCTCCAAGTGGATATTTACCTGGATATTGCCGTGTGTCCGTCCAAGCAGCCGAGCCCGCCGTTGCACCTGTCAAGCCGTGCGCCTCAAGAAGAGCGAGAGAGAAAGAGATATCGGCGCGGCGACGCATGAGCCCGTATCGACGTGCCGTGGATATACACCTCCCGCAGCCCTGTAACCACCGAGATTATTAGCCGACGGGCGAACAATAAGGAACGAATTTATAATTACCTGGCAAGCAGCTTACGTCGTCGTCAACGGCACCATTGTTGTTGCGGGAACGGACAAGGTGTACACTTCGAGACGATGCGGCGGCCATGTTACTCAAGCCGCACTCGAGTAAGGCCGCGTACGCACCGCAAGTGGGCCGTCGCGACGCATGCGCGCACACGGGCAATGCGTCGACCACGCCGAGGAGAGCAGAGCTCTTCCGATCGCCGTAGCGTCACGACGTCCGAACCGGTGTGCTAGCAATAGTGTGTAGCGATCGAGTGTGCAAATTTATTATTAGCGAAAGTTAAGCGAGAGCAGCATCGCAGCAAAGGTTGGTGGATACTTCTTGTGCCTCCTTTATTCCGTTTTTGTGCAATTCCCGTGCTTCCGTACTGTGTGTGTGCGAGTTACCGCGTTCCCCCCTTCTCCCCCCTTTTCTTTATTTCGAGCAGCTTTCGACCCGCGATCGCGTATCGCAGCCGCGCCATCGGTCGACATTAAACTCGTTGCGGACGAGTATCACCGATTCAGCTAACGATTCGAAGTTAGTTAAATTATAATTTTCACCCGTGCAATTAGCAGTGAGCCGCATTTCGCCTTCCTACATTCGCCCCCCCCCCCCTGAGCCGATCGCAGCCGAGCTTGAGCCCGCGTAACGGACGAGACTGGCACCCGTAATTAATTTAGAGATATCGCATCGAATAATAAATTAAGTATTTTATATATATTCCTTATTTTTATTATTCCCCGATCACCTGCACCCTAATCCCCAGTGCAGCGTGACATTGGCGCCCAACGTGTTAATTTTTATTTTGGGATTAAAAATTGGGAGCATCTAGCGAGACGCAGAGCAGCCATTTTTCCTTCTCGTTCGTCGTGCGCACACACACGCGAGGTGGCGAAGCACGGCCATTTTTCTTTATACGACCACGTGTTGTGGAAATTAAAATTAATTATATTTCGAGCAGCTAATAAGTTAATTTTCTGAAGCTTAATAATTTTCTGTTGCGAAAATTTTTCTTTTTATTATTAATAATTAATATTACTGGAAATTTATTTTTATATTACATAATAATAACGCATGTATATATGAAGCATAGGTATATACAAATAGTATATACACATTTATTTACATAATTTGCTATTAATTTGCATTTGCTTTATTTTTCGCTTGAACGCTTATATATTTATTTAATTGCTTATCATCCCTACATATTGAAATTCGCCATTGGTTGCATTTTTATTTTTTTTTACCATTAACAATTATATATAGCAGAGCACGATATTTCCCCCTCCTACGCACATTCTTTGGTTAATTTATAGCTTTCTCCCTTAACCAAGCTACATATATTTTTTTTTATTATTATATAACCCATACTAGCAGCGAATAAATTTTTTTTCTTTGTTTGCCTTACATTCCCTAACCAAATTAACAGCTTATTTTTTTCCCTTAGCGCATGTTTTAAAATTATAAAGTAAATAATTTCTAAACGCACCGTGCAAAACTATTATTTATTTTTTCCCCTGATTGCTGTAGCTTAAATAATTAATTTTTTTTTAATTATTCCCCTAGTAATAATATTGAGATTTGCACTAACGGAGCAAACAAATTTATTGTTTTATTGCTTAAGCTAATAATTATTCGTTTGGAAGCTTGCATTAATTTTTTTTGCTTTCCCTAATTAATTATAAATTAAAATTAATTTAACAGATAAACATTGAGCTATTCGATTGCTAAGCAAGAGCTATTAATTAAGCAAATATTTTCCTGAGACCTGATTAAAATGTCCCGTAATTATAGATTAGGCGGAAAATTAGTAGGAATAAGTGCAGCTCAAGGCGCACCAATAATTAGGAGAGCCATAAATGAATTAGCCGATGAAAGAGTTGTCTTCTATGCGGGAACATCATTTTTAAATTTAGATAACGATATAGCTATTATTCGCGATAGAGTAGCTCGTTATGAAATTAGACGCAATTTTGGAGACTCAGCGGCTCAATGGAATCCGCGAACAGACCAAATGTGGTTTGACGAGTTTTCGGAAGAAAATATAACCCGAGCAGAAGAACAAGCATCTGAAGCAATAAATCCAGACGAGTTATCCCTTTCCCTTACCCAATCTGAGCGAACAAATTTTTTACCTCCCATATCTTCCCACCCACTCCAGCAAGCAAGCAGCCAAGCAAATTTTATTGAATTGGAAACAGGACAAACTCGTGGTCCATATGCAGATCCAATTTCAATGCAAGAGATGACGCAGCCAACACAGCGATCAACCCCATATAGCCAAAATCAACGAAGCAGCAGTCCAACCGAAAAGCAAACAAATCACCCACGAGCACAATCGACTGCATACAGACTGACGCCAACGCCGATAACAAGCCAGAATCTATTAGATGCACCGAACATAGAAATTTATCACACGCTGCCTGACGTAACGACATCGAACTTAGCAGTTAATACTACGTCACATTACACTATTCAAGCCATAGCTCCCACTTTACCCAATAACCCATCTCTTATAAGAAATCCCTTCGTTAGTTGCACAACACCTACCACAACCTATACCACTAACTCTGAACGAAATTCCCGGCCCCGACAGTCCCACTGCATCCAGCAATCAGCTTTCCGTCCCATCGTCACAGCACCCACCACAAGCCAACCAGCAGCAACGCAGCAGAAATATTTGACGTCACCGAACCAGTTCGACCCGAGACGAAGAGAAACAAACAGAAATTTACCGAGCGTCCATTGGGAAGATGAAGTGCAATACGTAAGCCAGCCACAGCAGCAAAATGCATATATAGCCCCCCCGTCCCAACAATTAACCGATAGAACATACGAAGTTCCATATTTCCCTATACCCCAAGCACAACGACGAGCATTCGCAAGCGCCATTCCCCAACAAGCTCCGCAGTAACCGGAATACTATAGCAACCAGCTTATAAGCCAGCCGCATCCCGACTATAATACGATACACCCACTGAGCAGCACCTACAGAACGAGCAGATTAGACGACGCAACGTTCATACGAGAAAAGCGTACGGTCGAAATTTTCAATAGGTGGCACATATCGTTCAAGGGCAATAAAAAAGGCGACCCTGAAACATTCCTACGGAACTTAGAGGAATGTAAAGAATCGCATGGGTTCACCGCAGAAGAAATTATGCTTTCTCTACCTGCCGTACTCGACGACGAATCATACGACTGGTTTAAGAGAGAAAAGCATAACTGGAGAACATTTAGCGAATTTATGGAAGCTTTTAGATTGCAATATGGAGTGGAAGATACGCAGATAAGCCTACGTCGCACAGCAGCGCTTAGAACGCAAGGAGCAAATGAAGACATCGCCACATACCTACAAAAGTTAAGAGGGATGTTTGATCATTTTAAGCCTCCAATGTCCATTCACGAGCAACTCGATAGGGCATATAGAAACATGCACCCGAGCTATCGAGTAAAAATAGAAAGGCATCATTTTAATGATTTTACCGAGCTACAACGATTAGGCAAGAGGGAAGAAGCTAGACGCTACTTGGATGAAGCATACAATCCACCTCCGCCAATTACGATTGCAGGGCTACAAAGGTTTGCTTATGTAGACCCCACGCAAACGAAGCCACAAAAAATAGCAGCGATAAAAACCGAGCCAAACCAAAGCACAACAGAAGCCTCAAACCCACCAGAGCCAGCAGCCCCGATAGCTAGCCCAAACCCTCCCAAAAACACCCAACAGCCCAAGCATACCCCAAGGAGCAATAAGCAGCAATACCCCAGGAAGCAGTATAGCGAAGCAGCCAAAAGCATGAACTCGAGCCAACAGCAAGCAGCAGCACAACAGCCTAAAAATTTTAATATCAGAAGCAACTGGCAAGAGCAGCAACCGCAACAACCGCAGCCAACAATAAGCAGCCTCAATCAGCACAGCAGCGCCAGAGCCCCGATTATATACAATCATCCCCGTAAACTAAAAGAGCCGTGCTACAGCTGTAACAAATTAGGCCATTGGGCAGCGGAATGCCCCAACCGACGCTGTCATGGATGTGGTACACCAGGCGTATACATCAAGCAATGTACAAGATGCAACCCACGCCAGACGTCGGGAAACTACAACCAGAGGGGATAAAGACCCGTATTTCCTCGCCCCAAGCCCCCAAAAGGTCTGAGCCACATAAGTTAGCAACGAGCGAATCCCTGATCCAACACGTCCCCAATATTGACCCAAGACATTATTTCAATTTAGAAATAAACGGCCACAAGGTGATTGCACTCCTAGACGATGGAGCAACAAGATCGTTCCTAGGAGGCAATATGAGCGAGCTGCTACAACACAAACTAAGACCGTCCCAATGCCCAGGAGTCAAGGTAGCAGATGGTACAGTTATACCTGTCCAAGGCTTGGTCGACATCACAATAAGAATCGATGGAGACGAAGTTGTTATGCCATTTCAAGTAGCAGATGGACTCCATTATGACTGCATACTTGGAATTGACTTTAAGCGTAAAGTTAATATGAGTATTAACTATGAAAATGATACCTGGTGGACAAGCAAAGGTCTCATACACCAATTCTATCCAGAAGGTAACGATCCTAGTTGCATACCAGCCGTAGCGAGTATAGGAGGATTAAAGCAAGCCAGCCCAGAGCAAATGGAGCAAATGCATCGCTTACTAGATGAATTAATTCCCCAAACACCCCAAACCTTAGGAGTCACTAACCTAACGAGCCTCAAACTAGATGTGCAAGGAGCAGAGCCAATCAGACAGCCACGCCGCAAATATTCGCCAAAAATGCTTCAAGCAGACTACGAAGAAATAGATCGAATGTTACGAGAAGACATTATAGAGCCCTCGCAAAGCCCATGGTGCAGCTATCCGGTAATCGTACCAAAAGCAAATGGCAAATACCGCTTTTGTATTGATTACAGGTTAGTAAATGAAGTGACAAAGAAATTAGCATACCCAATGCGCAATATGGACGATATTTTGGACCAATTGCGGGAAAGCCGATTTATTAGCAAGCTGGATTTGTCACAAGCCTACCATCAAGTTCCCCTAGCCCCCGAGAGCCGTGAAATAACAGCATTCGCTCTACCTGGTAAAGGACTATTTCAATTTAAGCGTGTACCCTACGGCTTGACCAACGCACCAGCCATGTTTCAGCAGCTGATGGATAAGTTGATCAAACCGGAATGGGAGCCACACGTTTTTGCCTACTTAGATGATATCATCATCACGGCAAAAACATTTGAAGAGCATATGAAATGGTTAAAGATAGTCCTTATAGCCCTAAACAAAGCCAACTTGCAAATCAACCGCGAAAAATCCGAATTTTGCTGTCCAGAGGTCACTTATCTCGGATACAAAGTTAACGAGTCCGGTTTACAAACAAACCAGGATAAGGTTAAGCCAATACTGGAGTACCCAGCACCAACAAATTTGAAACAGTTAAGACGTTTCAACGGTTTAGTGGGTTGGTACTCTAGATTTATAAAGGATTTAGCAAAATACCGTACGCCATTAAATTATTTAATGAGGAAAGATGTACGATGGCAGTGGCACCAGGAGCAGCAGGAAGCATTTGAAAAAATTAAATTAGCCTTAACCCAAGCCCCAGTCTTAGCCCGCCCCGATTTTTCCCATCCCTTCACCCTCCAAACAGATGCCAGCGATTTCGCCATAGCAGGTGTTCTCACGCAGGAGATCAATGGCGAAGAACACCCGATCTACTACGTAAGTAGAACGCTAAGCAAAGCCGAGCGAAATTATACAGTTACAGAGAAAGAGTGTTTGGCTGTTCTCTGGTCTGTAGAAAGGCTTAAAGGATACTTACAAGGTGAACAATTTACCGTTATTACGGATCACCACAGTCTCCTTTGGCTGAATAAGCTAAAAGATCCAGCTGGAAGGTTAGCTCGCTGGAATACTATATTGCAGAACTATAACATCAAGTTCGTGCACCGCAAAGGAGCCATGCACAAAGTCCCAGACGCACTGTCCAGAGCTTTCGAAGAAGCAGAAGCCATAGCAGCAGCCTTAAAGGTAAACACCAATAATCCATGGTACCAAGAGAAACTAAGAGCCGTAGCCAAATTTCCCAACAAATACCCCGATCTCAGAATAGCCAATAATGTATTATACGCCCATCGTCCCAATCCCCTTGTAGATTCCTTTATGCCCGACTTGGATGCATGGAAAGTAGTTCTACCAGAAGCCGACCGCGAAAAAGCCCTATATGAAGCCCATTACATGCCGCAAGCAGGCCATCTTGGCATCGATAAAACTTATGCTAGACTAGCCACTTACTATTATTGGCCAGGCATATATTTCGATACATGCAATTACGTCAAGACATGCCAAGAATGCCAAGCTCATAAGAGTAGCCAGCAAGCACCTCCAGGATTAATGGAAGGGAGAAATATAACAGAGCCATGGACAGTCGTAGCAGCCGACATAATGGGACCTAAACCACCATCAAAACAAGGGTTTAAATACATCATTGTATTCGAGGATTTGTTCACTCGATACATTGAGATGAAGCCTCTTAGACGAGCCGATGCAAAGAGCGTGCTACAGGCATTTGACGAACTCATCATCAATAGATGGGGCTGTCCCAAATACCTTGTCACAGATAATGGGACCGAGTTCGCCAATAGAATGGTAACGGAAAGACTAACACAATACGGTACAGTACAAACCACCATTACGCCATATTTTGCTCAAGCCAACCCAGTAGAGCGAGTTAATAGAAATATAAAGCCGATGATAAATAGTTATTTAACAGATGACCACCGAGATTGGGATAGACATCTCGGAGAGTTCAATTTCGCGCTGAATACAGTTATACACTCCTCTACAAAATATAGCCCAGCATTTTTAAACTTAGGCAGAAATCCCCGTCCCGTAGCCTTTATAAGGAAGCATATAGAAAAGCCAAGTGAAATTCCAGCCCCAGATACAGAGCAATGGGTAGAGCGCATTCACAGATTGCCTAAAATTTATGACCTTGTTAAAAGACACATAGATCTAGCAACAGCAAAGCAAGCGAGGTATTATAACAAAGGTAGAAGGGATGTACAATACCAAATAGGCGACTTAGTTAGATACCGTAACCGCATTTTATCCTCAGCCGAAAATTACATAGCAGCAAAACAAGCCCCTAAATTTATTGGTCCAGCAAAAATAATACAAGTATTTTCCCCGACGGTATACCTAATAGAGGATTTGCAAAGCAAGCGGCAAATTAAAGTACATATAACAGATTTAAAGCTCCATATTCCTCCCCGGAAAATCCCAGTTCCTATTCAAAGTAGAACTCCCATTCCCCAACAGCCAGTAAACCCGAAAACCCAAACTAAGCCAATTCCCGATGCCCCTATAGCTAAAAGAGGTCGCCCCAGGAAGAAGCCCATCATACCAATACCGCAAAATAGCCCCCAGCGAATGCAACTTAGACCGCGTAAATAACTAGTTTATTTATATATAAGCAACATGGCGAATCTCAATAGGGAAATAGCACATTTAAGTCAAGTACTGAGCCACCATATAATTTATAGATGGAAAGAACAGGCCAAGCAGCCTCAGCCCTTAAGAGAGGCCGAGGACGTGGGCGCTTCGTCCAGAAGCGTATTGAGGATCTGGACGAAGTTCTGCCCAGGTTAAATCTCGGCAGAACGCCCAGCCCAATCTCTCCCAGGCCAAGGGAAAGACAGCAGAGCCAATCGCCCCAAAGCCAAAGACCTTGCCCAGGGACAAGGGGTTGTATGCGTGGAGGACGCCACCTGTGCGAAACACTTGCACAAGCAAGAGAACAAGGTGCTTCCTCCCACGAGCACGCAGCCCCCATGGAGAGCACGAGCAGCCATCGAGGAGCCAGCACAAATGAGCCAGCGAGCCAAACCCTTCCAACCACCCCAAGCCCTCCCATTACCCCCAGCCCTCCTACATTCAGCCCATCCTTCCCACCCCAACCCATCATTACCCGTCCCGTATTTGATCCCCAAACCCAACTTTATACCTACATCCACATCCCAGTCGAAATTCCCCGCCAACAACCCATCATTCCCGACCTAGCCACCATCCGTTCCTCAAATTTCCCCACCGCATCAGCATCCTTTCCCGCCCCTCGAGCTTCCACCCAGCCACCACCCCTAATGTCCCAGAGGACTCAAAATCCCTTCCCCAACACCCCCCACCCTTCCCAGAGCCAACCCAGCACAGCCCAAACCATTCCCTCCCTCCTCGACCTAGTAATCGAGCCACCATACCCCCGAGCCGAAGAGCCAGCAGCAGCGAGCGGAGCCGAGCAATATATTCCCCGACCACCGCCAGCAGAATGCAGACCATTCTGCTGGAATTGTGGTGGGGAAAGGCACAGCTGGCGGCAATGCACCTCACCCAGAGCCCAATTCTGCAAGAATTGTGGGATCCCCGGAGTCTCCACCAGCAGCTGCCCACGCTGCAAAGAGGCATATAAGGCCTATCTGGCCAAACGGCACTAAGCCAATGTTTTTTTTCTCTTCTCCTTTGTCTCCAGCTATAAAGGATAAATATAATAAATTATAAAATCAAGAAATTTTTCTTTTTTTCTTTTCCCCTTTCCTTCTAGTAGCAAGCAATAAGTTTTATTTTAACAATGATATATGCAAATTGAAAGCAAGTTCTTATTTTGATTATTCTTACATTCTTTAACGGTTTTAATGAATTAACAAAATAATAAGCAGCAGAAAAATTACACAAGCAGCAAATAAACGAGGCAAAGGTATGCACTAATCTATTAATAATTATTATTATTTTTATTATTGATTATTTTCATAATTTATATTTTATATATTCTTATGTATGAGTATGCGAGCAACATGTAAGTGTGCAAGAATGAGAGATCCGCGTTCGCGGGAAGAGTTCTCAAGCGAGCAAAAATAATTGTAAAGGGTATGCCAGTCGTCGTTACTCGTAATAAATTCTATAGCATATAAGATAATAGGAAATATACACACTCAGCGCGCACATAACACAGTCATGTCCAGCCAAGCAGTAATCAGCGAGATTAAACACTTACACCTCAAGATAAATAGCACGAGCAATTTATCGAGCGTTTAGTAATTAGATAGCATACTTACCCCACCAACATACACAGAACGCGAAATCCATTTATTCAAATGGTTTTATAATTTTTTTTTTGTTGTGGTAGTTACGTCTCCGCGTAACTACAGTTTGGTGGGGGGGGAGCGTGACAATGCAAATAATGCATGTCATTAACAGCGACAAATAGCTAAACCTTTTCCCTGTACGAGCACACACACACACATATACAAGCCTAACCGAACCTATATTTCCCTAATTTCCCTAAGAGTCTATAATAAAAGTACAATACCCTCCCAATAGCCGAGCTCCTTAACACTATAACAAATCACCGAGCCCACTAACAAGCGTACACAGGGGAGCAGCCGAGCAGGACACAGAAGGAGTTCACAGCAGTATAGAGTACTCTTGAAGTAAACTAAACATAAGCCCTGACGTAGAGCCAATGAAGCAGCATGCTGAGGTGTTGACAGCGAGCCCCAAAGTCCTGAACCTAGTAGCAGCGTACCCAGCAAGCCAAGGAAACCTGTAAGCACCAGCTAATGTAGTAATGTTCACTATAAGGGAGCAGATGGGAGCACACACTTACTTAAATAAGTGTGTATAGGAGAGGACTTGTGAAGAGGTTAGGTGAGCATTATAAGTGCTCACACACACACACAGATTAATAATAAAGCAGCAAGCCGTCCTCCAAGTGGATATTTACCTGGATATTGCCGTGTGTCCGTCCAAGCAGCCGAGCCCGCCGTTGCACCTGTCAAGCCGTGCGCCTCAAGAAGAGCGAGAGAGAAAGAGATATCGGCGCGGCGACGCATGAGCCCGTATCGACGTGCCGTGGATATACACCTCCCGCAGCCCTGTAACCACCGAGATTATTAGCCGACGGGCGAACAATAAGGAACGAATTTATAATTACCTGGCAAGCAGCTTACGTCGTCGTCAACGGCACCATTGTTGTTGCGGGAACGGACAAGGTGTACACTTCGAGACGATGCGGCGGCCATGTTACTCAAGCCGCACTCGAGTAAGGCCGCGTACGCACCGCAAGTGGGCCGTCGCGACGCATGCGCGCACACGGGCAATGCGTCGACCACGCCGAGGAGAGCAGAGCTCTTCCGATCGCCGTAGCGTCACGACGTCCGAACCGGTGTGCTAGCAATAGTGTGTAGCGATCGAGTGTGCAAATTTATTATTAGCGAAAGTTAAGCGAGAGCAGCATCGCAGCAAAGGTTGGTGGATACTTCTTGTGCCTCCTTTATTCCGTTTTTGTGCAATTCCCGTGCTTCCGTACTGTGTGTGTGCGAGTTACCGCGTTCCCCCCTTCTCCCCCCTTTTCTTTATTTCGAGCAGCTTTCGACCCGCGATCGCGTATCGCAGCCGCGCCATCGGTCGACATTAAACTCGTTGCGGACGAGTATCACCGATTCAGCTAACGATTCGGAGTTAGTTAAATTATAATTTTCACCCGTGCAATTAGCAGTGAGCCGCATTTCGCCTTCCTACATTCGCCCCCCCCCCCCTGAGCCGATCGCAGCCGAGCTTGAGCCCGCGTAACGGACGAGACTGGCACCCGTAATTAATTTAGAGATATCGCATCGAATAATAAATTAAGTATTTTATATATATTCCTTATTTTTATTATTCCCCGATCACCTGCACCCTAATCCCCAGTGCAGCGTGACACCATCTAATCCCCTGTAAGCTGCTAAAAATACAAATATTATTATACAAATGTAAAAAATTAATTTTTAAACATTTATAATGCTGAATTTTTAGTTTTACATCCCTTACAAGAATTATAATACTAATCTGAAGGATTACTATAAATATATAAACATCATTATTACAATAACTGAATATACGTATTTAATACAAAAGATATATAAATAAATCGGATATATAATTATAATGAATAATATGATAACGTGACAGTGACAAGTTTGTGAAATCTAAACAATGTATTGCTGAATAATAATAATAATAATGTTGATACTTTTATAGTAATCCTTCAGATTAGTATTATAATTCTTGTAAGGGATGTAAAACTAAAAATCCAGCATTATAAATGTTTAAAAAATAATTTTTTATAATTTTATAATAATATTTGTATTTTTAGCAGCTTACAGGGGATTAGATGGATACTGAAACAAGTGGAGATACTTTTCTACCATTCCAAGGTAAGTGCATAAATATTTTTGCAATGATCATGCTACTAGATTAATCGTTATAAGGCAACAAATATACATTTCTATTAATATTTCGGGCACTTTTCCCGGATATTTTGACCATAAGTGATCTTAATGATTTAGACCCACTCTGGAAATTTTTAGGCAGTTTCTGACTACAAAAAGACATCTTTTAGACAGTATTAGGTTACCAGAGTCCGGAGCGGAATTGCTGATTTTCACTATTTAAGGTTTAAATGGCTTACAAGAGTGTGACAGCATACATTTATTTTTTTAAAAGTATTTTTTATGAAAAGTTCGGAAAATTTGACAAAAAAAGTCATACTTATGTTTTTAGTGAAAAATGCATCCCCTGGGAGCTAAAAATTCATGAAAATGGGCATATAATGCAAAAAAGTGCTAAAATGTCAACTTTGACTCTCTGTAACTTAAAATAATGGCCCAGAAAAAATCTGAAAAAATTCAGGAGAACTACTGGATACCTCTAAAACATATTCCCACAGTTATAGCAATATTTATTTTTTTCATCTTCGATGTCACAGAGAGCCACCCATATATATATATTGTGACATTGTATGTCAATAATAATTGTCGATCAATTAGTACGCGGTAGATGGCCTCGACGGTGTCGTTACACCGGAGGCTTTTCGCGAAGCAGACTACACGTGTAGTCGCGGAGACGAGGTCGGCCATGTTGTCGTCTGCGGCTTTCCCACGCGCAGACGACGCTTCCTTTTCTGTATACATGGTGGCAGGTGCGACCTCTCCAGGAACATGACCCAGGTTGAGGCGAATTATCACCTGGGGGGAGAATGATGTTCTGTCTTTGTCGTTAAACCATGAATGAGCGTCAGAGACGTATATATGATAGAAATTAGTATTCATTAGACTATTAGATGTAAGCGAATCGTGACGAATTAAAATATTAATATTATAGTTGAATAGGAGTATATTAATTATTGGAATTGTTAATGGTCGCTCGAGTAAAATTAAGGTAATTATGAGGAAGTATTTATGATAATAAATTATTTATGGTAGACCTAAATTAAAGAATCCATATTTTCGCGCATTTAATGCGAGATTGAAAGTCACGGCGAATAGCAGCATGCTCGGACGGTTCGCGCATGCGAACCATGAGTGGCATTGCAGCCTATGCTGCGCTTGAAATATGATTCGTGCCTCTACGAGTAGAAAGCACGAGTGGAGGGGATTTTTGAGTGTGTATCGAGATTATTGAGGTGGAGGCTACATGTTGAGTATTAGGAGGTGTCTCCAATGAACACCTGCATTCACTCAATATGTGGTTTTGATTTTTGTGCGGGCTGACATGTTGTCGTGACATCGTGATTTTTCGGCGCATGCTGAGGATGTCCAATCAGCAAGCTCCAGCCATCGAGGGATCGTGAGTTGGAAAAGCGTCGGTGCTGGAATAAAACTGACGAGATCCTGCGATCTCCTTCTTGTTTTCATCCGGCATCTTAAGTAGTCAATTAGCATTGTATTATTACATCAGTATGAGGAAGCCGACAATTATGGTTAAGATTCCGGTAATCATACATTTACTATTTTAATATTATAATATTCGATTTATTCAGCTAGCTCTCCTGCATTGCCCTGATCCCGCACGCCGAAAGGCAGTGCGACCGGTTGCGTGTAGTGACGACCTGAATAATTTTATTTGAATAATATCGGCGCAACGGTGATGCTGACGCGATATCTATCATGGTACACGAGGCTAAACCGACACCATATTAACGGTCGAACGGGTTTTGTGCACCACGCAAAAGTTCGCGGTAGTTATCAAGTGATTTATATAAGTAAAATGACCTAATTTATATTATTTATTAATAAATAAAAATTCATTCGTCTAGTTATCCGTAAACTCGGTCGTATATTATTTGCTATCAATCAGCCACAGAATCCCTCTTTCCAACCTCCTCACGAGATATAGTCTTTAACATGCTCATTGAATAGGATAATTATTATTTTAATAAATAACAATATGTAATTGAAATACCGTTACAATATATATATCAAATAACGCTAAATAAAAAGTATTCGAAAAAGTATTCGATCGAATATACGCCATATACAATGTTGTTATGCAAGTTTATATGTTTTACTAAGCTATAAACTTAAATAATGAAAAAGTATTGGAAAATGGGTGGTTGACGACTACTTACCCAACCCTGGTTTGAACCAACTAGCACTCTATGAATTCTTCCATATTGTCCAGTTAATCTCAATTGTGTTTTTCCTTACTATTTTACAACCTTAATATGGTAATCTTACCTTCTAATCTAGTGGTTTGTCAGAGTCTGCTCCTTCTTTTGCAAGTTTATCTGTCTTTTCATTACCGTTATAATCTATGTGTCTAGGTATCCAAGTAGTGAACATTCTATTCCTGACCATTTCTCGTTGAGTATTCACCTCTTAGACTAAGTTCGATTTTATAAAGAAGTAAATTACCTCCGGGAAATGGATATTATCCTGACTTTGGTATATATTTTGTAATATAGAAATATAAAGAAAGCCTAGCTATTACTTAATAATGGATACTTTGACAAAAGTTATTCGACATCCCATGATAATTTCAATGAAAATTGCTTCCAATTTAATCACTTATAACTCCAAAACAAATAGAGATATACACTGAAACTACGAACCAGAAGAAAGTTGAGTTCAAAGAGATATCATTTGAAAAAAGAAGCTTAAATTGCTTAATTTGGAGCCAAATTATGAAGAAAATAAGAAATTGAAGAAATTTTAACCAAAATTTAATATGAAAAATTTATTGTTTCTTTCAAATTCAATTCTTCAATTTCTTATTTTCTTCATAACTTTGCTCCAAATTAAGCAATTTAAGCTTCTTTTTTCAAATGATATCTATTTGAACTCAACTTTCTTTTGGTTTTTAATTTCAGTGTATATCTCTATTTGTTTCGGAGTTATAAGCGATTAAATTAGAAGTAATTTCTATTGAAATTATTATTAGATGTCGAATAACTTTCGTCTAAGTATCCATTGACAAGTAATAACTTGGCTTTCTTCATATTTCTATATTACAAGATATACCAAAGTTAGGAGATCCCTTTCCCGAAAGTCATAAACTCTCTTAGTCATAAACTCTGTTAGTGCTGTGATTTGTGAGAGACAATATAGCCGCATGACTGTCCGTACATATACGGATATCTTTGCCCCTGACCCCACTTTCCACAATATTTTTAGCAGAATGTCCCATAGCAGTTATTTATGCCTAAAGAACCGTAATATAGCTCCTTAGACTAATACTTCCCCTTTTTCCAAGCCCACATAAGGTAAATGTCCCAGTTCTCGATAGCGTAAGGAGAAAGTCAACTTTGTTATCTATTATAATATAATTAAAATTCACTTAAGCAATTCATTTCGATATTTCCGTTTATTTCAGTTTATAATTTTTAAAATAAAACAAGGGTTAATGAAATTTGTTAATTTTTCAATTCGCAATTATAGTTAAAAAAAATTGTGCTAGGAGCAATTGTCGATAATTATTTTTCGACTTGGAGTAGTTGTCGATATGCAATTGTTCCAATTGTCGATATAGATTTTATTTTTGGTTTCAGGTTATGTAAGAAGTGAAAGACATTTATTCCTTATTACTAAACCTATTCTATTTTAAATACTATTAACCTTTAGAGGACGGGAATTTCCTGGTTCAAAAAAGCTTCTTTTTCAATAAAATTAATGTCTAAAAACATCGGATCACTTTTAACCTTTAGAGGACGGGGATTTGGGTTTACTGATTTCTCTCACTTTTCTATAGAAATCGAGTTTTTGTAATGTCTCACATCTCCAAACTAACACACGTAAAGGGTCGATCATGGGCATGGCCCGTTCAGGGGCCATCCTGTCCTCTAAAGGTTAATAACTTTTTAAAACTCATTTGTTTATACTATAAAAACTGAAAGATTGTTTTAAAGAAGGAACGAATTTCATAATAACATACTCCGAAGACTGGAAAAATGCATTTTGAGTTAGTATGCAGAGTAGTACTTTTCACCGTTGAACCAATTTTTAAATAGCTTGTGATGCTGGTTTTGAATTATAATAAGAAATTTATTTAACTAAATTTATTTAATCTGTTCTCTCTCTTTCTCGTTACCTGCAAGGGATCCGGCAATATTATATTTCTCCAACCCTTCCGCATCCGTCACAGATGTAATAAAGCTACCAATATTTACCCCACTATAGATAAAAATGATAACTAATTTGCATAATTTATCATTGTCCCTACTAGTATTTCGACATTCCGTATTAAGGTAATTACAGTCTGCGAGACGTCGTTGCAATGAAATAAATAATACTTAATGTATTATATTATTTCGTAGTATGTATTAAATATTATATCTTAAAATCTCGCACGTTGTTATTGTTTCGTGCGTTGCCTCTTCAAGGCCACGAAACACGCGTGTTTATGTCAACGACCGAGGATGTGTGCGAGCATCCGTATATACAATTGTCATTGTGTGTGTGTGTTAGGTACTTTTCGGGAATACGACAATTCCCGAAAAGCTCAGTACGCTGCCGGTCTTGACCGCGACAGCATCATCTTTTACACATCGTCACGTTTAGTTTCGCGCGCCACGGGAAGTACCGGACCGGTTCGTCCGTGCTCCGGGAAGCCGTACGCGAGTGTTCGTGAGTTCGTGTGAGTGCAGTGCGAAGGACCAAATACCTCGGGTTGAGTGTTCCCCGAGGTAGGCGAATCGCCGCGGCATCAGGCCGCACCTGCAGACTACCGTCGAGGACGACGGGAAACCGGGCCAACTCCACCGGCCAGCAGACGTCGGGCGCCGACGGACACCAGGGCCTATGGACAACCCAGCCCGGTAAGTACCCGACGTCAGTCGGTATACATTAGGTGTGTTGTGTGAGTGTGCACGTATGATTGTTTGGTAGCACACCGGTGCTACCGAAATCGAATAGGTATTGCGCGGGGCGAGCACGGGGCAGCCCCTGCTTGCCGCGCATATACCACGCGACCAGGAGAACGCCCCGTTAATTATTGACGGGCACCTCCGTGTAAATTCAGTATAAATAAATATTGTTTATTTGTTTTTATATAACGGTCGCGTTATCATTTAATTATAAATTAACCCGCAATTAATCATTCCGATTCCCGATTTTCCCGCCACGTGTGTCGGTACGTAGGAGATCGTCCTATCTCCGCTACCGTGTCCCGGCGGGTTAACTTATTAACCCACGGCGACGACAAAGACGCGTTCTTCGGGGCCGTCGTCCCTGTATTAATAAATAAATACCTTGTAACTGGTACTAGGACGAAATACCACGTTACAAGTCATATAGCGGAATATGCAGTATATTTACCCATACGGAAGTCTTATCTCTAATAAAATCATCTATTGATTGGTTCAATAGATCACTCTAATATTCCCTAATTAATAGCGCGAAATTCGAATATAAATTTAACTCCTTATTAATATACACGAGTTCCCCCAATATCCGCGTTCCGAATTCCCTATACTATATGCGCGCGATCCCTGTATCGATACGAACGCGGACCGCGTGTTCAGTGTGCGTGCGCTTGAATCTAGACCGATTCAAGATGGCGACAACTGAGCGCGGGCCGGCACGTAAACAACGTGCCTCGCGACCTTTTCCCCGGGTGTGCGCGATCCCCACCGTCCGAAATAGTACTCGGGTACTACCGCGGAGTGGTGCGCGAACGGAGGTGCGCGCACGCACTGACAAAGGCTTCTCCAGGCGACGCAGTCCACGGCAACATCCCGACATCACCGCTGTCAACAAAATCGCTTCGCGAAGAGGAATACACACCTCATTAAATATACTCTGCAGTGTGCAATCGTAAGTGTTTTAAACTACAAATATTTAAGAATCCATTATATTTAATAGTATACCCTTTACTCCCCTTTAATTAAGCCTCTCTCTCCTTAACCAACAACACTCCTTACTATTTATTGTTTCATAAATAACAAATCTTTATTTAAATCTCAACTATTGTATTATTGTTCATAATAGCTATAACTTCACCTGTTATTCCTCCCTATTTTATTAATTAATTATTAGAATATTTCATTTCAATTATCTTCCTTTTTTTCAATTACACCAATCAACGAACCTATCTGTTCATCCTTCACATACTTCCCTACACTTATATTATTAGTATTTTATAAAATTCTCATTTATTTCCCCCTAATACCCGTCCTTACTAATAATTATATTCATTAGTAAATATATATATATATATATATATATATATTAATATAATTCTCTATTTTCAGATGCAGCATGCCAAGGAGTAGCTGTCACCGAGGGAACCCCGGACACGCTGATCAAGAGTCAACCTTTGGACATCCGCTTCATCCATAAGAAACGACTAGATAAGTATAATCAATTAATATTATTTATTTCATTTTTTAATTGATAATAATTTTAAATTTCGGGGTTTATGGCGCCCATGACAGAGAAGGAAGATTCGTACTTTAGTACGAGGAAGAGAGACCTTCGGGCTATGACGTCAGGGCTCCATAACCCGCCCACCCCAAACCAGTGGTGGGAAGCAGGACAGAAGATCCAAATTTAACATGTCGGGCGTCATAAACCCCTATTGGGAAGTTTATATATATGAGCAAATCCACGGAACCTTTGATTTTCATTTGAAAATTTGTTTTTTTTTTTTTATTTTGGGAGGCACATTGATTTTAATGGAGATTTCTACTTCTTTAGAGGTTAAATAGTAGGAAAATATGAGGGCCCTATTTCTTTTCAAGACTTATCTAAGAAATTGTCGATTAAAATATTGATGAGGGGTATCATAGGGTAAATTATAAAAAATCACTTCGTAAATAAACAGAACATTTTTTATTCTATAATTTATGAATATAACAACATAATTAAGTCTCCTATTTGACAAAAATTGAAATATCTAACAACAATTTTTCATATAAAAGGAATGTTTTCAAGTGCCGTCACAGTACTGTAATTTTCTTTTCCTAGTAACAATGGTTTTTTTTGTTTGAGTACTTATAACAGGAATTTCATTTTTTGCTCCATAAATCTTCCAACTTGAAGGTTTCAATCGGTAATGAGTACATGGCATATTATTGAAACATTCATTACATGATAAATAATTTAAAAATAAAACATTAGCTCTTTCTTTAGTCCAGAGCAACTGAAAAACTTTATTCGAGTTCGGTGCTGATTTCAAAGTTGGGTTCACGATTTTATCGATACGTTCCATATCAAATTGTGTAACGGCGAAAATATTAATTTTACTTGAATTAGACCGTACTGCCATGATAACGTCATTTACTGAAATAACATAATTTCCAGTCGTAACATATTGATCACAAAGTCCTTTTACTGACCCTTTTAAGTCCTTTTGTGTGTGTGTGTGTGTGTGTATTTATATTAGCTTTTCTGTTAAAATAACCTATTTCGTATAGTCAATTTGGACTTCAGTTCAAAGGTATATAATGTTTATACTTTTATACAGCTTATATTATCTAAATTAACAAAAAATTCAATTCAGGTTTTACATAGATGACTCAATAATCTACTAAAAAGTAGAGAGATATAGTTTATATATGCTTTTTTTGTGAATGTCGAGTGTGCCATGCGAAAATGAAAATTTGGAAGACTAGGGGCCCGAGATTTTGAAAAGTTTAAGGTAGAATTGCTTGTAAAGAAAAAGAGGCACAGCTAAGCACAAAAAAGAATAAGAATCCTTATTGCAAATCAAAAAAAGCCATATTAGTCACAATAGCGATAAACAAAACTTATCTTTGTATAATATCAAAATTCTAAAATTTCCTAAATTTACAAAAACTGACTTCCTCAAGAGTTGCGATTGTTATTTTTCTGTATCATGAAGGCACACTATTCTAACACTTTTAGTTTAATAGGCTAGATGGTGTAGGTTGTCAAAAAAAATTTCTGTAACATTTGGTGAAGAATTATAATTTCTATAAGCTTAAAAAATAGAAGATGAGTACTACTTCCATCGTCAAATTTGCAAAAATGCAACTTTATGAAGCCTCTAACAAAAAGCTAATGAAAACAACTTTGAAAAAATGATAAGGACCCTTCATCGAATTACTTTTTCTACCAGAAACCGTTGTTATAATGTTGCTAAGTCTGCTTATTTACTACTATATTACCCGCTTCTCCAAAATTAAAGGTTCTGTGGATTTGCTCATATATATTCTTTTCCAAGTGACCTCAGTGATGTCCCCACATCACAAGCTTCAGTAGGAAATGACATGTTTTAGTTACAAAAAGAGAGTTATTAGTCCAAGATTGATTGATCGATTAAAAGTGTAATATGCATACTAACTCAAATAGCATTTTGCCAGTCTTCGGAGGATGTATAGTATGAGATTTGGTTATGGTAGGTTAAGTTACATTGACCTTTTAGATGTCTACGTTAGCACAAACAATATCTTTTAATTTACAAAATAAAGGTTAAAAACGTTTAAATATATACATTATTATATGCATAAGTATAAAATATATTAAATTTAGAACAATATTACAAGAATTTTCTACGGGATTCTCGATATCATAATTAATTTATTTGAAATAAAAAAATACACTTTTATCTTTTGTTTATTGCTTCCAGTAACATTATTAATAGTCTGAAATCGTTTAAATTTCCTTTAGACATTAAAATTGCAATAAAACAAAATATTTTTGTTCTCGCTTACTCTTAGCTTTATGAATGAGGAAGAGGGCGAAATCATTGTTTTCAACAAGACTGACTAAACAATATTTTATTTGACCAGTTGCAGCATAGTTGCTGGATATAAAGATAGTATGATTCGTAATGGCACTTTTGGTATGGATTTTGAAATGGGGATGATTGTAGATGTGTATAACATAACAATTACAATATTCCGCAAATTTCCAAATGGCGAAGTATTAAAAATATATTCTTTAGAAACAGACAAGATAGTAGGTGACCATTTGAATCTATTGTTCACTGGAGAAGAACAACAAGGACATTGGCAAGTATTAAAAAAGATTGATGTTACTAATCAAAAATATAAAACTGCTGAGTTAAACAAAGTAATGGAAATAAATCCATTAAAAGAAAATGTTACAAAATACGAAGCATTAAAGAAGAATGATGATATCATTACTTATTCAGGAAAGAGAATCGAAAACGAAATAGAAACACTTAAAAGCAAAGAAGATACCATTTTTTATTCTGATAAAGTAGTAGAAAATTTGATAGAAAATGATGATGTTGAAGTTAGGGGTATTCATTACAAGTACAATGAGTTATTGCCAATAATAATAGACAATACGAATACCACTTTTATAACGACTGCACTAAAAAACGAAGATTTAAAAAAAGCAAACAACAATATTGATTGTGACACAACAAACCAATTTTTTGAAAAAGTTGATAGTGATCATAGAATAAATGAAGATGACAATAATGCAATTATAAAGGTATGTTATAGAAAGAGAAAAAATTATAATATATATACAGGAAAAACGGAGAATAAAACTTGAGCCATCCAAAAAATAAATAACAAAACCATAAAAGGAAAAGAAGCAGATAAAAACGAAAAACAAGCGCAGAAAAAGTTGTTTGAAAATTGCACATTACTTTCATCAGATAATTCATGTTTGAACAATGTAACGAAGAATACAAAGAATGTACAGAAGAAAAAAAAGAAAATCAGTAAGTGAAAGCAAACAAATACAAACAGAACGCAGGACCAAGGAACGTTAACTGAAAATTATACATCACTTCCATCAAATACTTCATGTTCAAACTATTCAACGAAGAAAACCAGTAAACTAAAGCAAAAAAATACAAATGGAATGCAGGACCAAAGACAGTTATCTGAAAATTGCATGAATGATATAACCGAAGTAAAAATGTTCAATAATAAAATAGTTTTCAATAAAGATATTAATACCATTGAGGTTCCTTCATTACAATTTAAATGCAATTTAGGAATTCCAGATGATGATAAAATAAGATGAGCTCTGGAGAAGATGATGGCTTACACGCTCCAATGTACATGTCGTCTATCGTTTTATGGAAAAGTTCGATATAACAAGGAAAATGTTGTGGTATATGCTAAATGTAAATCAGCAGAACATTCTCCAAGGTTCAGGTTTCGTATTGACCATTCAGGAGAACCTGTAGCATTTGTACACGTAGCAAGCAATAAAGAAATGTCGTATATTCACGATAAAAACATAAGGACCATTATGTTTAGACCACTAAAAAGCGAAGAAAGAAAATAATGGCTAAATAAACTAAACCAAGCCAGAGCTATCAATATTTTAACAGAGATACAAAGAAATACAAATGCTGACTTAACTCGTGATGGCTATACTCAAGATTTATTATCTTTCAATGTTGTATACAAAGTTAAATCAAAAGAGAAATGTAAAAGACGTTTAACACTTTAGTCCCTTGATTTGTCAGATTTAATGCAATTATGGATCGATCAGCAAAAATTAGCAGATCCATTCTTAAGATATGTCGGACTTCCATTAACGGCCATTATGTATACAAAAAAAGATTTGTTAGCAGTAGTTGAACAGAAAAGTATTATTTTTCACATGAATGCAACAGGCTCAATTGTTAGAAAACCCCAATATTTGAAATGTAAGAAAATATTTTATTATTCCATTGCCGTCAATTGTGAATATAAAATCGTAGAATTACTAATTGTAAGAATGATCACATCTGAGCATGGAATTGAATCTATTAGTACAACATTAAAAAAATATAAAACCTTTGTAATGGAAATATTACACAAATGGCCATTTGCACATGCGGTGACAATTGATTTGTCTTGGGCCTCTATATATCTATATATCTATACATTCAATACTTCATGAATGGAACGCGATTGATATAAATAAGTATCTGCAAATTACGTATAATTACTGTTGTAATCAAAATATATTACCTAAGAAATTCATATATATAATTTGCTCATTTCATGAAAATAGTGTCAAGGTATTTGGATAAAGAATATCCTCATTGCAAATATGATAAAACAAAAAGTCTTTTCCTAGAATATAGCTATACTATGGCTATGTAGAAGTTTAAACGAAGTAGACTGTGTACTCAAATATATTTGTAAACTTTTGTTAACAAAAGGAAAGGATGCAGCCAAAGATAGCGTACTACTGATTGGATATTACGTTAAAAAATGTAAAAATAATTTGGAAGATAATGAAGTCTTAAATATTGCATCTAAAGAACATACATTTGAAATTTTATTGAATAAAGAGGATAATAATAAATCGTTATTTAAAAATTCGCCATTTTATAAGCGATATAATCAGATTATGGCTTTTATTAAAGAAGAATGGGGAAAAGGGCAATGCAAGATGCGTAGTATAAAGAGCCATGTAAGTGCTTCAAAACTACAATCTATGTACAACAATATTGTAAACAGTAAATTAGAAATTGCTAGGTTAAAAAAGAAAATAAGAGAAGAGAAGAAAGAGAGTACATCTAGCATTAGTCTAAAAAATAAAAAAAGTATACAAACCAAAAAACACAAAATAACACAAAAAAATATAGTGACTTCTAAGAAACCCAGAACACATGACCTTAAGGAGCTTGATTCAGAATTCAATGGTAATAGTGTACAAAAGTCGAAAAATGAACACATACTAAGCAATAATGAACTAAATTCAATATCAACAAAGAAACTTCCAAACTTTGTGAATGGGTTAATACAAAGTGTTGACTATTATTTATCATCAAAGTCATCATTAATAACAATCGCAACGTACTTCACACATGCATCATTATCATTTAATATATTTGAATTAACGGCAAGAGAATTTTCAAGCCTTGAAGATTGTAGATGGATCAATGGAATTGTAATCGATTGTTTCATTGCGTCACAAATAGAAGAATGGAACGATACAGTTTTTGTACCATCAGATGATACAAGTATGATATTAGGAAGTTTTTCCGACAAAAGATTAGAGAAAAATAGAAAAATTTGCAAAACTCCATTTGCAACTTCTAACATACTAATGCCGTATATGTATAACGGTCACTGGATGTTACTATTAGAAATATAAAAGAACAAACACTTTCACATTTAGACCCTTATACAGTCAGTGATGATAAAGAAAGAGCAATAGCAACATTCAAAAACTTTACTAAAAATTGTGGATCAACAAGCGATTTTAATAAATTGAAAAATATTAATTGGAAAATATATGAAGTTATTAATAAATTATTCCAGTCGGAAAATGACGGAAATAGCTGTGGAGTTTACATAATGTATTACTTATAGTCTCTTGGAAAACAAAAAAAAATGGATATGAGTTTCGATGCAAACAATTATCGCAAAGAGATCGCATATGATTTACTTCTAAGAGCAGAAAACGTTCAAAACAAATGTTTACACTGCTGCAAGATAATACAAGATAACAGTATTAAATGCCGTGAATGTAAAAGGTATTGCCATAAATTTTGTACTTATAAGTCAATAATAAATACTGATGATGAAGAGAATTACTCAAAAGATTTAAATAAGAAAAAATGCATAATGCAATACAAAGAAATACAAGATTTTGCATATAAATTATGTAGCAAATACTGAGACGGATACTAGTACTTAAGAATTTTGGAACATAAATTGGCTGTGTCAACTAATACTTATAGAAAATGAATGCTAATTAAAATAGAGCATTCAAAATCAGCAGGAAAGTGATGCTGATGGCAATTTGTTAACAAGTGACAGGGATGTAAGTACAAGTTCTTGCACACGGAGAAAAATTTCTTGCGTTTAACCTATAAAATTGAAGTGTTCTTTAACCATGCGTATGTGTATAGTTTTAACCTAAGCGTATTAAGATTTGTTCTAATGCGCTCACAGGTTCAACCTATGTGAAATTGATGCTACACATTAAAGACATCAAACTTCATAGGTTAAACCTGTAACGCCACGGAATTAAACTATAAACATACGCTTGGTTCGAGAACATTTCAATTTTATAGGTTAAACGTAAGAAATTTTTCTCTGTGCACTTGGTAAACTTATTGTCATTGGAATTAAATTACATCATTGATACAAAACAGGTAAGTCCAATGGTAATTACCAAAATAACAATATACAAATAAAAGCATGACCATAATCCATTTCTGTCTAGAAAATAATAACAAAAAATTTATTGAAAAAATAATATACGATCTCAATAAACACATATTTAAATCTGATATTAAATGTTTGAACATTTAAAATTGTATTAAGATTCTTATTTATATAACTAATACAAACACAAAATTTGAACTTACATGAAAATACAAATACAACATTTAAAAGTACTAATTGCAAATAAAATACAATAATAAATATACTAATTAAAAGTTAAATTAAAATTAAAAAAAACAAATAGCATCACACTTAACGAACATTAGTATCCGTCTCATAAAGCACATAAGAAAGAATATTTATAACCCGGAAATATCAATAATGAGTTCTAACATAATATTTTACTATGAAACTGACAACTAGTAAATACATAGAAAAATTTTTAATATATCTGACAGTGCCAGATTTTACTGAAAATTACTAGGTCGGTAGACCAAACATACACGATTACTAAATATATATATATATATATATACATTATGACAATGTGCTTTGCACATGTCAAAGTGGCAACTACCGAGCCCCTGGCGAACACCTACCTACCCGAACAAGCTATAGAGTCCCTAGATAAACCTACCTACCCATGTATATTGAGACTAGCTACCTACCAGCACATTAACTAAACCCTACCTACCCTCACAGACTAAAATCCCAATCCAAAGCACGGCACATAAACACTAAGGTGGTCCTGGCGTTGAGGGTCGTGGGCGAGCTCAGATCACATCATGTGGGCTCCTCCGGGTCTGACACTGCAGGCAGGATATACCAAGGGAGGCGATAACCAGGAAGCCTCGAGGACCCTCCGTAGCCGTCCATGGATTTCCCATGTTAATTTTTGTGAATTTTTTGTCTTTCTTTAAATTATCTTAACTTTTTACAAAATTGAAGGCTCCAAAAATGCTACAAACCATTTAAAAGGTATTGCTCCAAGCTTTCTTTTAGACTTATGGATAAAAAAATCAATTGAGGCGCACTTACACTTTTTTTAAGTTGAATATTGACATGTAGTTTATGTAACATTGATCTTGAGATTAGAAATTCTAACCCAGAAGGATAAATTCTAAATATAATTAGCAACGAATGTTACATATAATGTTTTATAGTAAAAGTCGATAGATTTTGAGTCAAATAGCGGTGAACCCAGCTGATATTGAAAAAAAACTTTAAAAAATTCACTCTTTGAGGTTAGAATAACTTTTGAGCTAATAGATTCCAGTACCTAAAAACTTTTTTTCTGTATTCTGAAAAACATTTGCAATGTGTACCCAAAATTTGATGCATTTGCAAAAACATTTGCAATGTGTACCCAAAATTTGATGCATTTTAAAATTTTGATCGGATCACTTCACGTGGAATACCCTATACTTATATATTTAAATAGCTGTAGGTAAACATCAGATAGTCGGTAGACCAACAAAAAGTAAAATCAAAATGTTTAAACAGATGTTATTGAACATCAGAAAGGTCGGTAGACCAACAAAATGTGAAATAAAAAAATGTATAAAACATATGTTATTGAAAATCAGAAAGGCCAATAGACCAAAAAATAAGAAAAAACCACATTTAAAAAACACAAAATTATTTCTACTCATTTTTATTTAATAATATCCATTTTTCTTACCCCGTGAGGTATCCGACATTTATTTACTCTCTATAGAGGTAAGTTGGAAAGATTTAACTACATTCAGATTAATAAATCTAGTGCTAATAAAAAATTATAACCTATTTAGCGTGATAGAATCCCTTATTATTAAGAGATAATGCTTTAGTTCTGCTCAAACAATTTTTGCATTGTATTAACAGAGCGCCACAACTTTTCCGGTTTAATATGATTTAACTCATTATAGTGATATTTTACTCCTATTAATAGGGGTTCCGAAGTTTTCATTCCACACAAAAAAATCTTTCGAATGTCTAATAACAAAAGATAATCGGAGAGGAACTCAGAATTTTATTCAGTCTAAAAATCCACAACAAGGTTTCACCACTTATAACAGGATCCCAGGCATTTAAATCCATTCAAAAAAATTGTACTCACATCCAACACCTAGAGGATGCTGTGTACCAAAATCTGGCGGGACACTACGAATTTTGGTCGGTTTAAAAAAATATAATCGATTTTCACGAGTTTTCATCCCCTACCGTAAATTGTCCGAGGGTGCGATTTTGTTCAAAACAATTGCACCATCAGCTTACACCTAAAAAAACTCGTGTACCAAAATCTGACGTGGCACTATGAATTTTAATCTGTGTAAAAACAATATAATCCATTTTCACGAGTTTTCATCCCCCACAGCAAGTTGTCCGGGGGTGCGATTTTGTTCAAAAAATTGTACGATCAGCTGACACCTAAAGAAACTCGTGTACAAAAATTTGGCGGGGCACTACGAATTTTAGTCTGTGCAGAAAAAGAATATTTTCACGAGATTTTATCCACTACCGTAAGTTGCTCGGGGGTGCGTTTTCGTTCAAACAATTGCAATTCGTTCAAAATTAATGTCCCTTGTGGAAAAAATGTATGTATTAAATAATCACAAATTATATATTTTATTACTAAAATTAATTTTGCAAAACTATTTAGTTATTATCCGATTGCCTAAAATTAATTCATAATTTATTTGATAAAAACTTTACAATGAATGCTTATTAGACGCAAACAATTATTGGACCTTATCGGAAACTGTAAAAAGTATGAAAAGGGATTAAATCTCAGAACACGCTTCAAGTTTTAAGCTTCAATACACGAGAAATTGATACTTAATAAATGTGCAAGAAATGCGCTAAATTTTGTGATTAGTTAATATGTACAGTTTTTCTTTATGGGACTGTTTTATCGAATACAATAATTTATTTACACATAGCCAATATATGCTCCTTTCAACAAATTTTCTAATGGTGGAAAGTGGTGAACAATTTCCTTTACGACTTTTACTTTTAAGCAGTGCGGTACGTAACTAAAAGATGTAATTATATTAAAATTAATACAATTATGCATTTATGCTGAAATAAAGCAGTACCGTCACAGACCCAGTTTATAATATTCATTAGTTTAACAAAATAAATCATTTTTCTTTTTTGGGCTTCACATCCCGTTAACAATAATTTGGTATGGTTGTTAAAAAACATTTTATGCTTAACAAAGCAGTATTCATAAATACATATAATTTTATTAATCGACGTCAAATTCTGTTACGATCTCTACGTTATATGAAGCTTTTCAGCAGATATCAATTTACATAAACATTTATCGCATATTTAGAATGCTAATGTTTAAAAATAAACTTATTTTATGAAGACTCCTTACGCCGGCTTTAAAAAAATGTATGTACCTACATGATTATTACTTTGTAAATATAAACACTTTTTTAATAAACATACAATACTGCAGAGATTAGCGTTCTAAATTTTTGTTCATATTTCAATGGATTTTTTAAAATGGTTTATTAAAAGGAAATCAACGTTTACTTTTCACTAAATTTTTTTAATAGCTTATATTATAAGAAATACCTTTTAACAACAACCAGTAACTTTAAATGTAATAAAATGTTGTACATATGCAACATTCCACGTCAAGTAATCCAAGCAAGGTTTTAAAATGCACCAAATTTTTGGTACATACTGGAAATGTTTTTCAGAAAATAGAAAAAATTTTTACTTACTGGAATCTATTTGTTGAATGTTCAAAAGTTATTCTAACCTCCAAAAGTGAGTTTTTTCAAGTTTTTGCAACACCAGCTGAGTTTACTAGCGCTATTTATCTCAAAATGTATCAACTTTTACTATATAACATTATATGTAACATTGGTTGCTAATTATGTCAAGAATTTATCCTTCTGGGTTAGAATCCAGATAAACTTTGTCAATATTTAACTTAAAATAACTGTAACTTCGCCATAATTGATTTTTTCATCCAGAAGTCTAAAAGAAAGCTTGAAACAAACCTTATAAAAGGTCTGTAGCTTATAAATAACCTTCAATTCTATAAAAAGTTATGATAATTTAAAGAAACACAAAAAACTTTTTTAAGTTAACATTGTAATTAATAAAATATTACTTATGTCGACTGTAGTATAACTAAATTAATTAATATTTTTATCGGTCTTACAGTCAATTATATGGGCAATCAGATTGCCCCTACTTATAATCACCCCCGAAGAATCTATAAAAATAAAAATAAAAAATATAAAATATAAAAAATAAAAACACTAACTAAACATAAAAACAAATTATTAATAAAGCAATCTGACTGCCCCCCTGCACCAAAAATCTACTAACCCCAAATATGATGTCCGACGTTTCGAGCTCGCTGCTACTCCTCATCAGGGACTCATTTATTAATAATTTGTTTTTATGTTTAGTTAGTGTTTTTATTTTTTATATTTTTTATTTTTATTTTTATAGATTCTTCGGGGGTGATTATAAGTAGGGGCAATCTGATTGCCCATATAATTGACTGTAAGACCGATAAAAATATTAATTAATTAACACTGTAATTCCTATTTAAATTTTTTTTTAAATTTTGTTTTTCTCTAAATCATCATAACTTTTTACAGGATTGAAAGCCATTTACAAGTTACAGACCGCTAAGAGGTATTGCTCTTAAGCTTTTTTTTAGACTTGTGGATGAAAAAATCAATTGGGGCGAAGTTTCAATTTTTTTAAGTTGAATATTGACATAGTTTATGAAATATTAACCTTGAGATTAGAGATTTTAATCCAGAATGATAAATTCTAGACATAATTAACAACCAATGTTACATGTAATGTTATACACCATTCACCACTTGACTTAAAATGCTCCATATATATACTATATCTAACCTGCGTAGCAATATTGCATCTGCAAGATTTATTATACACAGGGTTGTCTTTATTTGCTGCAGTTGGTTTTGAAACATTAGCACTATGTTGATTAGAATTAATAGATATTTCATTAGCTGTAATATTAATTTCTATAAATTTTTCATTACAATTTTTTTCACTTTGATTGCTATTTATTGCACTTGCTTCTTCAGAGTTCTTATATTTATTACTAATTTCTTTTGCATCCATTGCACCTACTACTTCAATTGGGGAAATATCAAAGTCACTATGTACAAGACTAATAACATTTCTTTCTAGATTAGATTCTACCACATCGACAGTAGAATTAAAAACCACCTGCACAAGATATATATTAAAATAAGTACACTAAACCCACTTTATTACGTTATTAATAGTTAGAAACTTGTGTATATATTTAGAAAATTTTCAAATTGATCAATATAAAGTTTTATTAGTATAATGATTTACTTTCATAATGCATGCATATATGTGTGCATGCGTGTGCATCTGTGCGTTTATTTTTTTTTTTGGAAATTGTTGGCGTTCTTCGAGGAAGTTTGGGCAATGAAAGAGAACGTGTTCCACGTCTTCATCCACTCCAGGGCACTTCGGGCACTCCCTGCTCCCGTACACTTTAATGCGGTGCAGGTAGCTGCGGAAGCATCCATGACCAGTGAGCACCTGGGCGAGATGAAAGGTGACGAAGCCGCGCTCCCTGCTCAGCCATCTGTCGATATCGGGGATGACGCGGTGTCTCCAGCGACCCTTGCTGACTGAATCTCACTGTTGTGCCATTGCCGATAGGTGTTGACAGTCCATCTGGTGCCCCAATTCTGGTCTTCTGCTTTTTCCGTACGCGCTGCTCCATGTCATACTTCAGCTCTCTCGAATGTTATAAGGTCGATGAGGGTAATTGAGCGACCACCGAGAAGGCAATGTCTGATACGGTGCTACTATCTCGATAGAGATGTCTCCGATGTATTGAACCTTTTCTTATTAGCCTCCTCCTCGTATCTCTTTTTACTACTGTCACTTGTAGCATTTGATGTTACAGAAGCCGAGCGACCAACCTTTGCAGCACTTACCGATTCAACGATGTGAGTCGGTTGGAAAAGACTGCCGTGCCCGCTTGGGGTAGTATTGTTTTTACCTCACTATCCATAATTGGTTTAATTTCGGGGTGCCTTCCCCTATCTGGTTTTGGTTCGATACCATCCATATCTGAAAAGCATTCCCCGATCCACTATCTGGGGAGGCGCCACGATGCGGGACCAACAAACCCGACACGGTGTGTTTTTTTTTTGTTGTTGTGAGGAGGCGGTAAAAATTCTGGGTGGGACTCGGTTAGCGTGACCCATACCCACTAAAAAACCATCCTGCCGTTGGTCTTGCCAGGGCTTCTCTTCTCGACTGATCTCCCCCCCCCTCCCCCCCTCCCCCCCTCCCCCCTCGGCAACCATCGTAAGGCATTATTTCGAGAGAGGCAGTCATGCCACGTTTGGCCCTTCGTGATCGGTAATCATATCACTGTCTTGTGCATGTTGGGCGGCTATTAATGTCGCCCCTGGTACGCTCTTTTTCTTTTCTGATATGATTCAGCCGCCCCACAATGGATGCTGCAAAGGTCACTACGGCATCCCAACCTTCTTGCAAACCAAGAAGGCACATCCCGATACCCTCTGGTGTCAATGGTCTCTTCCAAAAGGTTTGGAAATCACCCCTTTCTTCCACGAATCGAGGACATCAGGTCAAGACGTGCTCCACGTCTTCGTCGACACCAGGGCAGGTCGGGCACTTCGAATCCCCGTATATACGGATGCGGTGCAGGTAACTGCAAAGACACCCATGCCCGGTAAACACCTGGGTCAGGTAGAAGGAGACGAATCGGTGTTTCTTGCTCGTCCACTTGGCGACATCTGGGATGACGCGGTGGGTCCAGCGACCTTTGCTTGCCGAATCCCACCTCTGCTGCCACAGTTCGATGGTCCTGTTTGAACACCGTCTGCTACTACCACGTGCTGCTTCACTGCTGTTTTCTAAGGTACGCCGACCTTTTCTGTACGTATCAACCCTCTCTGACAAACATACAATAATTGAAACCATAAAAAATGTTGAACAATCATTTGAGAATAATGAGTTTTCCCAGGAAACTGTCAATTTTATTAGAAAAAATGTTACAAATTGCATGACGAATAGCTTCAAAACAACTGAACACATTAAGTATGAAGATAGATTGCTTGCACAGAGTTTGAATCAAACAAAAAAATTTTTAAGAAATAACAAAGATATATTTTTTACATTTGCTGACAAAGGTTGCTATAGAAACTCAGACTTATAAAGAAAAAATGGAGAAATAAATATCTGATAAAAACACATATCGTCAAATTATGAAAAATCCATTAAACAAACTCCAAAAAGATACACACGCAATAATGAAAAAATGGAATGAGTTAGAGTTATTAGATAAAAAATACTATAGGAATGAAATAACACAAACTGATACAACGTTACCAAGAATTTATGGGCTGCCAAAGATACACAAGAAGGATGTACCATTAAGGCCTATTGTATCTTATTTTGGTAGCCCCACATATAAACTATCCAAAATTGTGGAAAAAATGATCACAAATAGTATTAAGAAACCTAAATCTTATGTAAAAAATAGTGTCGAATTAATTAAAAAACTTAGCAACTGTGACATTCCTGCAAATTATATAATAATTTCACTAGATGTAGTCTCCTTGTTCAATAATGTCCCAGAAGAATTGGTTCTTAAAGGTATTGAAAAAGATACCATTTAATAAGAAAAATACATAATGTTTCTCTGTATGAATTAATTGAAGCAGTTAAATTTTTGATGTGCAACACTTACTTTCAATGGGATAATAAATATTATCAACAACTATATGGGCAGCCCGATAAGCCCGATTTTTGCTGATATTGTTATGACAAATTTGGATCAATACTGTCTGAACAAATTAGATTTTATTCCACCGTTCTATTACAGATATGTGGATGATACAATTATGTGTATTCCCGAAAATAAATTAATAAATGTAATTGAAGTTTTCAATAACTACCATGAGAAATTGCAGTTCACTTATGAAAAAGAGAATAATGGTTGATATAAGTTTTTTAGAGGTATCACTAATAAGAAATGAAAATAGAAAAGTTATTACTAATTGTTATAGGAAAGATACCTTTTCAGGACGATTTTTACATTTTGAATCTAGTCATACAATACAGCAGAAGCGGGCTATGGTATATACATTAGTGGACAAGGCAATTTTGTTAGCACATGAAAAATTTCATGCAACCAATATTAAACTAGTCAAAGAATTTTAAAAAAATAATTGTTACCCAAAAAAGTTTATAAATCATAATGTAAGAAAAAGATTAGAGAAAATAAAATATAGTTCTGGTTATAACAATGTTCAAGTTAATAATAGAGCAGTAACTAATTATAAAGCATCTTTAAATATTCCTTTTGTGACGTGCCAACCTTTCTTTGGGTTTTACCGTTACTATAGATTGTTGCTGCTTGCTATTAGATTTGATGTAAGTTAGGTACGAAACCATCTATGCATCTATATCTTGTTGCAGACTTATTAATCTTGGTTTTACGTGTAAATTGAGACACATTATATTAGCACACATTGGCCATTATATCCATTTTCCACTGGAGTGTGTATTTAAGTGTATTAGTTAGTGTATCTTTTGTATGTATTATACACATTTCTATCACCACGCATTGGGCCATAGAAACGATAGTGTGTAATTTAATATTACTTAAATGAATAACTATAAATTTTTCATATATATTTACAATATTTATTTATTTAATTTCATTACAAATTCTTATAATAAAAGGACTTGTACTACTAAAACTATGAAATCTAATGTTAATGCTACGAAGGCTTATATATTGTGACGTGTCCACTGGGGATTAGGGTGGAGTCACGATTAAAACACAAATCAAACAAACTTAGCTAAAAAGATTGCAGGTTTATTGCACTCAATGTGCTTACGAGTCTTACACGGCAAAGCAGCGGCTTTGCCGTTCAAAAATGCCAGTCACGTTGGCCGCGGTCGCTCGCGTTCGCGCGATTGCGGGCCGTCCCGCACCTAACTACGCGTCGCGCATACAGACTTTAAGGAAGCTGGATTTGGGTGGAAGAAACACGGCTCACCTGGACGCTCGTCTCCTGGATCCCTCGGACACACACGTAGCCTTTAAAATTGCGGTTTTGCGTCTAACAAGGTCGGTAGTCGGTCGCAGTCTGTCGATCATCGGCACGCACGAAGCGAGAGAGTTTCTCCTATGCGTATTGCGCATGCGCGCCTACTCTCGCGTCTCGAGTCGTGCTCGCTCGGCTGGGTTCGTACTGGTTGCTCGGGCCATGGTTTCGCTGCCTCGACGGAGATGTCGTCTACGACGTTGACTTCTTGGTGCTGGATGACGGTCCAGTAATTGCGGCCCTGCTGAGAATACTATCTGCGAGGTAAGCTTTTTAATCGTTCCTTGTTACCTCGATTTTAAGCTAAATCGAGCCCCTCGAGTTTCTTCATTGTGTGTGCATTGTGTGTGTGTGCAATTGTGCGCAGTCAGGAGTTGCATCTCCTTTGCTTCGAGTTCTCCTGCTTACTACGCACTGTAAGCCTATTCCGGTTTCACACATTCGCATATGTGTGTCTATTAGGACTTGATTCTTATGTATAGCACGCTTACTTCGCATAGTAAGCTTGACAGGTGCTATACTATACCTTGACTCGCTATTTTATTTTCTAAGGGAAAAGTAGTATAACTACAATGTCACAACCCCCCCTGCCAAACCGAAGTTATACCTTACTTCGATTTAGAATACGCAAGGGGATGCACAATGCACACAGAAGTATGAATACAATACTAGCTATCAAAACGATTCTAAATAGATCGTAGTACGTAAAAAAAAACTTAACCTAAGATAGCCGGTGCTATCTACAGCGGTGTAAAGTGTAACTGTCTGTGGTGTTTGTGTCGTAAAATAAATTAACTTTTTTTTTCGCATATATTACTATAAAACTTCAAAAGAACAACAAAAAGAAACAAATTTTTTCAATTAATAAGTGTAATGGGTTACTTGAATTCTGGAACACTGGAATCTGGAACAGCTTTTCTTTTAGAGTTAATCTGTGTAACCGTGTAACACGCTGAGTGTGTAATTATTACTTTTCCGATAATTAAATTACTTTATTCGATTCGAATTACGTGTGACTGGCTTACAAACTCTTATCACGCTCGCTTTCCGACCAATTCCGAAATTCTCGACATTCATAACCCAAACTGACATGCAACAATCATCCCAAAAAAATGTATTAGAATAGAAAACTTTCATTCATTACTAACCTGGTGAGTTGCTCTCCTCCTTCGAAAGTGGCTTTACGTCGAGATTAAATAATGACATGAATTTAACTATAATAATGAAACTATTATGAATAACTATAGTGAATCAAACACATTATTTGGTTTTCTTTATTAATTCATTCTTTAACAATAAAAAATTTATTCATTATACTTTGCAAAGTTTGTATGTAATTCGAAATTATCAATTAACTATTGTACTAAGTAACATTGTGTGTGTATTTTTCTCTATATTTGGGAATGGTGTGGGTCTTAAGGGAGTAAAATATAAGTCATATTTCAATACAAATTACTAATTTAATAAAATAATAAAACAAAATTCTACACTCCCCTATTTGAGGTGAATCCTCAGGGTTTCCACCCACTCGTCGTGGCACTCCGGACAGGACTCGATGGTCGTCCCGGTCCTGCCACATCCGCGGCAAAACTTTGTGCGTACCTCCGGACACCTCTGCCAACTGTGGTCTCTGCTTCCACAGTTCCAGCATCCCTGCCTTCTACGGCCACTATACGCCGTTGGACGTGGGGCTAGGGTGCTAGACACGGCGAGGTTCTGGGCCGGAAGCATCCAGATTCGCTGGGATCGTTGGGGGGTGCTAGGGAGCTGGTGCTGGATGGTGAGGGGAATTGGGGGGGGGGGATTTGTAGGGACAAGAGGGATGGAATAGTTGGGGAAACCGGTCCCGTACGGCGTTCTTCGGGAGGTGGGATGGTTTGACGGGGTGCGGGAGGGGCGTTTTGGATAGGGGCTAATAAGGGTGGGGGCAATTCGGAAAGGGTAGAGGAAGGGGTATACGGGATAGGGATAGGGATAAAATGCACTTGCATGGTCTTGGGAGGGGTCGTGGTATACTTGGGTAATGGGTCTGGGGAATTCGGGAAGGGGGTCGGGAGATTGCGGCGCAAGGGGTTGGGGACGGGTCACAGGGAATGGTGCTGGATGGAGATGAGACTGGGACGTTGGTGCTTGATGGGGTTGGTGAGATGGTGCTAGAGGGGGCTGTGGTGCTGGATAGGGTTGGGGTTGAGGGACTGGTGCTGGAGGAGGTGGTGGATTCGCCGGGACCTGCGGTTGCTCGCACGGCGCAAGCGGCTTTCCGTGGCCGACCTCGGCGCCTTGGAGGTCTCTCACCACCGGCTCCCGCGTCTGGCTTCTTCTTCTTCCCCGTGTTTGTGGGAGCCTGTGCCGCGGGAAGCTGTCGCCGTAGTGGCTCGGCGTCTCCGACACATCCGGCCGATACGGTACGTAACCCCGGTACCGATACCCTTCCGGACTCCTCTCCCTCCTCGGAAGCGTCCGTTGAGGCACCGGGGACGGTGGTGCTGGAGGTGTCGCTGGGCTGGGCAGCGTTGCTACGTTTTGGGGAGGCGGGTAGATCGGCGCCTCGCCCATCAGAGGTCGTCGAACTGCCGACGTCCCGCCTCTTCCTCCCCTTCCTCGCAGGCTGCTTCGCCGTTGTAACATCTGGAATAGAAATGGGATTGATATTTACCTTTCGGGGCGGAATGTATCGCTTAATATCCTCTATGGATATTTCAGTTCTTTTCTTTGTATCGTCATCTTCTACGATATGAACAGTAGGGGATTTAACTTCGACTACTGTTGCTGGACCTACAAATTTCGGAGCCTGTTTGGCTGCAAAATTTCCTTCTGCAGAAGATTGTACACGATTTAATCTAGCTATTTTATCTCTGATCTGGTAAGTAATACCCTTCTATTCCTGTTATAATATTTGGCTTGCCTAGCAGTGGCTTTATCCATATGATGTTTAACTAGATCGTGAAGACTGGAAGTCTCTTCGTACGATCTGACCACTTTTCTGAGTCTTCAGGAAGGATAGGAATGGGATTCTCGAGGTGCTTTCGGATTAGGATGGATAGTTCCGGATTTCTACCCAAATTCATAAACGCTGGTGTTGTTTTAAGCGACGAGTGAATCGTTGTATTTAAAGCGAAACAAAATTCCTTTAAATGCAGATCCTACTCTTCATGATCTTCAGCTAAAATGCTGTTAATCATAGGCTTTAAATTACGGTTTACTCGCTCTACCGGGTTCGCTTGGGGCCTGTAAGGCGGTGTGGTAGTTTGCTTAATACCGTAAGCTTCTAAGCGTTCTGACATTAATTTATTCGCAAATTCAGTCCCATTATCTGTCAACAAAAACTTAGGGCATCCCCATCGGTTTATGATCAAATCCTCAAAAGCTTGCCATACACTTTTAGCGTCTGCCTTCCTAAGTGGCTGAATTTCTACGTAACGAGTGAATAAATCTTCAAAAACAATTACGTATCTGAAACCTCGTTTAGATTTTGGCTTCAGGCCCATAATATCGGCAGCCACAACTTTCCATGGTCCCTCGATATTTCTTTCGCCCATTAACCCTGCTGGGGGCAATTGACAACTTTTGTGGATTTGACATTCATGACACGATCGGACATAACAAGAAGTATCGTAAAAATAACCGGGCCAATAATAATAAGTCACAAGACGTGCGTAAGTTTTTTCTATGCCTAAATGTCCTGATTGAGAAGTATTATGGGCTTCGAAAAGAGCTTGGGGTCTGTTTGATGCTGGAAGAACTAATTTCCACGCATCCAAATCAGGGAACAATGGATCGACTAATGGGTTTGGACGATGTGCGTAAAGAAAACCATTCTCGATTTTAAAATCGGGATACTTAGCTGGAAATTTCCGTACGTTCTCCATTTTTCGTATGTACCATGGATCATCTATGTGAGTCGGAACTACAGCTGCTACTTCTGACTCTTCCCACGCTCTTGATAAAGCGTCCGGAACTTGATGCAAAGCACCTTTACGATGTACAAATTTGATATCGTAATTTTGTAGCGCTGTATTCCATCGTGACAGTCGACCTGCAGGGTCTTTGAGATTATTTAGCCATAAAAGACTGAAATGGTCTGTTATTACGGTAAACTGTTCTCCTTGAAGATACCCTTTAAGCCTATCTGCTGACCACAGAACCGCTAAACACTCTTTTTCAGTTACAGTGTAATTGCGTTTTGCTTTGGTCATTGTTCTACTCACATAGTAGATTGGATGTTCCTCCCCATCAATTACCTGCGTAAGCACACCTGCTATCGCGTAATTGCTTGCGTCCGTCTGCAACGTAAAGGGTAAGGTGAGATTGGGTCGTGCTAGAATGGGTGCTTGAGTAAGGGATATTTTCAGTTTTTCAAAGGCTGTCTGTTGCTCTGCATCCCAGTGTTAACGAACACCTTTTCTAGTTAACTGAGTAAGGGGATTTTTTTATTTCGGATAGATTTGGAATAAACCGGGAGTACCATCCGATCAGCCCTAGGAATCTGCGGAGCTGCTTGAGGTTTTTGAGTGCTGGATATTCGATTACGGGTTTAGTTTTGTCGGGATCAGTACACAGACCATGTTCATTTACAACATAACCAAGATATTTTACTTCGGCACAGCAAAATTCTGACTTATCTCGATTAAGTTGTAAATTCACTTCTTTTAACGCCTTCAGTACTTTATTTAACCAGAAAACGTGATCTTTAAACGTTTGGGTTATAATAATTATATCGTCTAAGTACACGAAAACATGTGGTTCCCAATCTGGTTTGATTAACTTTTCCATGATCTTTTGGAAGGTAGCTGGAGCGTTTGTTAAGCCGTAGGGCATTCTCTTGAAGTGGTGTAGGCCTCGTCCCGGTATGCCAAATGCAGTTATTTCTTTACTGCCTTCTTCTAGTAAAATCTGATGATAAGCTTGCGACAAATCTAATTTTGAGATATACTTTGCTCCTTTTAACTTATCTAGTATATCATCCATATTTTTTAATGGGTAAGCAAATCTTTTTGTTACTTTATTGACCTGCCGATAGTCAATACAAAATCGGTATTTGCCGTCAGCTTTTGGTACTATTACTGGGCAACTACACCAAGGACTCTTTGATGGTTCTATTATGTCTTCTTTTAACATACGGTCTACCTCTTCTTGCCCTGCTTTCAACATTTTTGCTGAGTACTTCCTCACCCTTTGTCTTATAGGCTCGTGACCCTGGACATCTATTTTGTGGTAAGCCAAAGTTGTCGCACCAAGTGTTTTCGGGGTTTTTGGGAAAGGCTGTCTAGGACCTTTTTTTTTTCTTTTTCCTCTTCTTCTGACGCTTGATGAAGGCCATCTATACTAGCTAGTGCTGGAAGGTAGCTGGGATCTTGCCCATAGGAATAAAACTGATGAACTTCCCCTGCTAGTGTCCACCATGTGTCGTTTCCGAAGTCTATCTTGAGTTCAAATAAACGTTTGAAATCAATTCCCAAGATACACTCGTACTATAGTCCGTCTGCTACTCGGAAAGGTAAGGTCTTCTCAATTCCATCGATACTAACCGTTACGTCTAATTTTCCTTCCACAGGAACTGATATCCCATTGGCTACGCTTACGGCGCCCTTGCAAGGTTTAAATTTCCCGCAAAACTATTTTCCTAAACCTTTTCCTATATAGGAATAAACAGATCCGGCGTCTAAAAGTCCTATCATCTTTCTTCCGTTTAATTCTATCGAGAAAAACAACCTAGGCTCAAGCTTATCTAACGGATGCCTTGGGATGAGTGAATCTGGTGATAAGACAGCGGTTGAAAACATATTTTCTACCACGCTGTTATTCGACTTATCTCCCGATTCATCCGGCAGTTTAACTATTTTTACCGTTGGTGCTGGAGAGGAATTTTTCCTTTCTTTTTGGATGCTGCATGGGAATTTTCTTGTTTTTTGGATGGTGCTGGATGGGCTTTTCCGGTGTTTATAATTGGTGCTGGAGAGGAAATTTTCAATCTTTTTGGATTTTTGGAACCTGTTTTTTTTAATAAAATATTACTTATGTCGACTGTAGTATAACTAAATTAATTAATATTTTTATCGGTCTTACAGTCAATTATATGGGCAATCAGATTGCCCCTACTTATAATCACCCCCGAAGAATCTATAAAAATAAAAATAAAAAATATAAAATATAAAAAATAAAAACACTAACTAAACATAAAAACAAATTATTAATAAAGCAATCTGACTGCCCCCCTGCACCAAAAATCTACTAACCCCAAATATGATGTCCGACGTTTCGAGCTCGCTGCTGCTCCTCATCAGGGACTGAAATGAAAATCTATTCCACACGATATTTAAACCCTCAAAAAAGCCTCCCCACTCCAAGGACCCACCCTAAATAAATTCACACCAATAAACTAAGCTAAGTTAAGATAGGATGATAAATCTTGATATACTTGACTCTAACATTAAATTAACATTCTTATCATTCTTAAATATATGAATATTCTCAAGACTTTCTCTTTTAAATTTATTCATAATATTTTGTTCTAAAATTTCTACATTTTTAAAATCAAATGAATGAACAAAATCTAAACAATGCTCTTTCAAACCTGATGTGACAGATACACTCCTCAAACTATATTTATGTTCATAAATTCTCTTTTTCAAATATCTACTAGTTTGACTAATGTAACATTTATCACAATCAATACAATTTATTTTATAAACAACTCCAGATTTATCATCCTTTCTATCTATATCCTTACAATTATTAAACAAAAAACTTAAATTATAAATATTTCTAAAGAAAACTTGAATATCTAGTTTTTTAAATTCTTTTCTTATTCTTTCAGATAAACCTCTAACATACGGTATAACAACAAATGCATCAATTTTAATATCTACTCTAACTTTTAATTTACTATTATAAATTTGATTCACTCTCTCTTCAATCACTCTATTAATCAAATCTATCGGATAATTATTATTAACAAAAGTTTTTTTAACTAAATCCAAATTTACTTTTCTAAAATCACCGTGTGACAGTCCAACGGCACGGTCAATAACACCTTTCAACGCACCAATCTTGTCACTGAACTGGTGATGAGAATGGAAATTTAAAAATCTACCCGACCAAGTAGGCTTTCTATACCAATTTAATTTAACTTTATTTTTATCATCTCTAATAACTTTAATATCTAAAAAATTGAATTCTTTATCAATCTCAACCTCTACTGTAAATTTAATTCTATCATGAATTGAATTAAAAACATGAACCATTTCATCAACAAAACATCCAGGTACTATCGTAAAGATTCAGTCCCTGATGAGGAGCAGCAGCGAGCTCGAAACGTCGGACATCATATTTGGGGTTAGTAGATTTTTGGTGCAGGGGGGCAGTCAGATTGCTTTATTAATAATTTGTTTTTATGTTTAGTTAGTGTTTTTATTTTTTATATTTTATATTTTTTATTTTTATTTTTATAGATTCTTCGGGGGTGATTATAAGTAGGGGCAATCTGATTGCCCATATAATTGACTGTAAGACCGATAAAAATATTAATTAACCTGTTTTTTTTCTCTTATTTGGATTTGCTGGAAATTTGGTAGTTTTGGAGTCTACTATAACGTTTTCTACCAAGGAGGACACAACGACTCCTACTGGTTTCTCCGCGAGTCGTTTCCCGCCGGTCTAGGAACTTTACACGTTGGACAATTTTGCTTCAACGTGTTTTTCCTACCACACCCTCTGCAAGAATTGTCTGGACAATCATAGGACCAATGACCTGTGATGCCGCATGTGTGGCAAGTGTCTGTTTCCTTATTCCTTGTTTTGCCATTATTTTCAGTATTGGGGTTATCTGTCCCGGTTTTCTGTTCTCCATTATTACCATTTCCAGCTGGGGCCTGTTGTTTTTCTCATTTGGCCCTTTTCCATTTTGATTCGTTCCGTTTCGCTTTTTATTATAAGATTTTGTATTATTTCCTTTGGGGTTGTACGACGGAGGGTTTGAGGGTGCTGGAGGTTGCTGTAAGGCGGCAGCAGGTGCCTCTTCGTGCGTAGTGCCTGCATCACTGGCATTCCCAGCGATTGCAGCAGTTTTACCAGACTTTTTTATTTTTACTGGTTCGTACGCGGAGTTGAAGAGTTGCTCGTCGTCTTCTATTGGCGGAGGACGGTAGAGTGTGTCTTGGCGTTTGCGTGCTTCTTCCTTCTTTCCTAGCAGTTGCAATTCCAAAAATGATGAAAATTGGTCTTTGTCGATTCTTCGCCTATAATCTGGATGTAGATTATCGTATGTGATCGCTAATGGTTCGCTTAGGGGCATTGGATGCTTCAACTGATCCAGTAAGTTGCGGAATTTCGAAAGATATGTCGAAATATCTTCTTGTGGTCCCTGTGTTCTTACCATTATCCTTTTTCTTACTTGATATTGTAAGTCTTCTTTACAATATTGGAGTCTAAATGCTTGATGAAAGTCTTCCAATATCAGCCAATTGCGATGTTCCCTGCGAAACCAACACCAGACATCTTCATCTAGTACTACTGGCAATGACCTAGTGATGTCATCCATAGTCAATTGGTATGAGCGTGCGCATTCCGTCAAGTTTACTAGGAATGACTCTGGATCGTTTCTTTTAGCACCTTTAAATTCAATATGCCATTGTTTTAGAATTTCGCTGACACGTTTTTCTCTTTGGAAGGTTGAATTATCCAAAAGTGATCCTTCTCGCCTGGTGCTTGACTGGGGGTAGAGTTGGGAATAATTGTAGGGATATTGTCTAAAATTATTTTATGATGGTGCTGGAGGGATATTATATTGGGATTGTGGCATAACTGGAGGCTGTCGTTCGAGGTTAAGATTAAATGAACTAGTATAATTTCGTGGGAATTGCTGGACGGTTCTAGGATTTTCCTGTTGCTGGAAAGAATTGTTTTGGGTGTAAAAAGGCTGCTGGATCGGTTCAGGCTGATCGTAATACTGTCGTTCATTTCCTATCCGGTACCTCGTCTCGTTCGAACTACTCGTTGCAGGTATTGGTCTTTCACAATTTCTCGAATTCATCACTAAATCTCACTCCTTGTGTCCTATTACCCGCCTGAATGTAGATTGTAAATGTTCTACTCTCCAGATCTTCCTCCGTTCTTTGTGGAACACGTGATTCATGGCTTTGAACATTTCGCGGGAGATTGATTGTATTTGGATTTCTCGGTCTCGGGGTTGGTGGTGATCTTATGTTATCTGTGTTTGTGTTAGTTGCCACAATCTGTCTAATTTGTAAATACGATGTTTGATCATATCCGCCTGCATTTACCGAATTAAAACTCGCACTTAAAAATTGTCTATCTTGAAATCTAAATTGATCCTGATCTGCAGCGTTTTGTTCATTTTGTCTATTTTCTATCACATTTCCGTGTGCTGGATGTTGGGTGGATTTCGCGCATGGGAGATTAATACAATTACTATGTAAATTGTAATTATTATCTGGGTGCTGGAAGGGTTCTGACGTTGAAGTGGGCAATGGAAAGTTCAAATGTAATCTAACATTAGCATTTGTCGTTACCACATTTTCTCCGCCAATCAGTGCTGTCGAATTCCGCGAATTGCTAAGTGTTAACGGATCTGCATATGGTCCCAATGTTTGACCTGTCGGCAATTGCCCATGAATACGTGGGTAAGCACCTCTGTGCACTTCCATGTTATCCATTGATACCATAGGATTTCCCGCTGTAATTCCCCTACTTACTGGCCTCATGATGGACGGATTCCTCCACGTGCCAGCTAAGTAATTTTCCCCTTCCGAGGTTAAATTCAAATTTCTATTATCGGGTATATCCAATGGAACGAAATTCGCCTCGTCTACTCCAGGATCCCAATATGCCGCCGCTAACCCGAAACATTTCCGTGTTTCAAATCTTTCAACTCGATTTCTTATATTATACATGGAATCTGTGGCGTTTAAATTTTTTAAATCGGCATATTGTATTTCTTGGTTACTACATTGAAAAACATTTTGCCGTATTCGCTGGATGCCCTCTTCCAACGATAACCTAGTATAATCCTCCTCTGCCAACGTATGCAGAGTCAAAATCCCATTTAGTTCTGACATTTTGAGGCTTTCTTAGGACACGTAAATTAATTCACGCTATTACGTCAAAAAAAAATTTTAATACTAAGTGCTCAATACAACTTGTAGTCAATCAAAAAAAAACTAAATTTATTTCTAAACAGCTCATTTGTAGCTTAATTTCTTAAAAAAACAAAATTTTGACTTAATAATTAATTAAAATTATGCAAGCATGAAATTATCAAATTGCTTTAAATTTAAGCAAACTAATTTATGAGCAAGCAAATAAAAATATTAACAAAACTAAATTTTAGCTACTAAGCAATTAAAATTATACAACACACTAACAAGTCAGTATTGTTAAATTAAGCACACAAAAGCCAAAAGCAAAAAAAAATTTGTTAAATTATTTTTATCGATACCGTTATGACCAAATTTATCAACAAAAACTAATTAAGTACCTACGCAAGAATTCACAAACAACTAACTTGAGTGAAGGGCAAGCGTATAAGTGAATGATTTACAAGCCAAGCTTGAAATATTTAAGCGTATTGGGTATATATGGGTATATATGGTGCTGGAATGGGTTACAATGGTGCTTGATGGGTTATGACTCTTAAAAAGATATATATACAATGCAAATAAATAGTGAAATGTTACTTGTTAATGCAATTTCAAAATTAATAAGCGTACAGCAATTAAATATTACTATCTTAATACTGTATATATGTATATACACTTGGTTGGCTATCGTTCTCAATATTTAAAAGGTCGTAATTTGTTCAAAAATAAATTAAATTGAATATAATTTTGGTGGCTAAAGGTTCTAATTAATTTAAAGATCGATTATTTATAATTAAAAACTCAATTTCATTGCAATTGCTATTTGCCCCTTGAATTTATTACTACAGGGTACAATATCAAATTTGACTGCTAATATTTAACAATAATTAATTGTAATAAACTTAAAAAAAAACATTTTCCTTATTTTTTTTCTTTCCTAAGTTGAGAACGTAGCTTGAAATGAAAATTTACTAAGTACTTACTCGTACTCCAAAATTCTCTTCCTCATATAACTTTTAATGTAATTTAATTTAACAAACTTTAAAAAGCTATTAAAACAAATCAAATATTTTGGAGCTATAAGGGAATAAAACTAATTGCAAAATATATATTTGTAAAAGGAAAAACAAAACTATTGCTGTTATATGCAAAAAGAACCATATGCAGAAAAAATTTCAAATTTTGTAGATAATTCACTAACAACAACAACTTATATTAACCAAAATTGAATTTATTATAAAAATCAAAATCTGGTTGCACGTGGTCGAAACAAAATGGCCGTCCAAAACCACTTTCGACGCTTCCACCGTGTGTGCGCAATATGGCGAATTAATACTCGTAGAAATCCCGAAGTCCACGATCACAATTATTTTTTTTTTCGGATCAAAAAGTCACGGTCGCCATGTGACGTGTCCACTGGGGATTAGGGTGGAGTCACGACTAAAACACCAAATAAACAAACTTAGCTAAAAAGATTGCAGGTTTATTGCACTCAATGTGCTTACGAGTATTACACGGCAAAGCAGCGGCTTGGCCGTTCAAAAATGCCAGTCACGTTGGCCGCGGTCGCGCGATTGCGGGCCGTCCCGCACCTAACTACGCGTCGCGCACACACACTTTAAGGAAGCTGGATTTGGGAGGAAGGAGCACGGCTCACCTGGACGCTCGTCTCCTGGATCCCTCGGACACACATGTAGCCTTTACAATTGCGGTTTTGCGTCTAACAAGGTAGGTGGTCGGTCGCAGTCTGTCGATCATCGGCACGCACGAAGCGAGAGAGTTTCTCCTATGTGTATTGCGCATGCGCGCCTACTCTCGCATCTCGAGTCGTGCTCGCTCGGCTGGGTTCGTACTGGCTGCTCGGGCCATGGTTTCGCTGCCTCGACGGAGATGTCATCTACGACGTTGACTTCTTGGTGCTGGATGGCGGTCGAGTAATTGCGACCCTGATGAGAATACTATCTGCGAGGTAAGCTTTTAAATCGTTCCTTATTACCTCGATTTTAAGCTAAATCGAGCCCCTCGAGTTTCTTCATTGCAGGTGCCGTATATCGTCAATACGGGATCTTCGGCTCGGAGTGTCCGGACAGCTGGAGCACGTCAGCGCCCCATAACAGCCCTCAGTGAGTGGAGCCAGGCGTCGGTGAATCGTCGTCGTCCTTTGGAGTGCCGCCGAGGTAATTTATCTGCTTTCCTCGGGCTCGATGTAGATGTTTAGTTGTGCCTGCCATAACCTCAAACTAGACCTGTCTTCTCCTTTCGTTTTGGTCCTGCTGACATACCTGGGAGAAGCTATGCTTGGTTATAGCTTCTCCATCCTCGTTCCTTAGTAGTCGACCAACTTGGTAATTAATTACCGTTTCAGGTACTCTGGTTGGTAGTACACCGTTGCTTGAGCGCAAGGACGCTACACTCATTTCAAGGCCTGGAGTCTTCACCTGGGCTGCTCAACATCGGAGGCTTCTCTTGGGTGCTGGAGAGGGTATTCAAGGCTGGATGGGACCTGGGGATACGGTACGGGTTATTTCCTGGTGCTGGACAAGGCATTAAGATGCTGGATCAACGGAGCAGTGTGTGTGTGTGTGCAATTGTGCGCAGTCAGGAGTTGCATCTCCTTTGCTTCGAGTTCTCCTGCTTACTACGCACTGTAAGCCTACTCCGGTTTCACACGTTCGCATATGTGTGTCTATTAGGACTTGATTGGTATGTATAGCACGCTTACTTCGCATAGTAAGCTTGACAGGTGCTATACTATACCTTGTCTCGCTATTTTATTTTCTAAGTGACATGTACTATAACTACAATGTCACAATATCAATGAGTCCTTGTATATAAATTTCCGTCCTTTATATACTATCTTTACCTCATTAGTACAAGTCCTTTTTAACCATTTTTCCTTATATTATACATCAACTTCGTATTTTAATTTTTTATTTTAAATCATATTTTCTTTCTTGTATCTATATACATATAATATTATCTAAATTTCTAATTATTTACAAGAAATAATTGCATATTTATTTTTATATCGTATGCATTTTTGTAATTACTTTTAAATCTATAATTTTTTTATTAATTCTATAACCTCACTTATTTCTACATTTAAAAATAATTGTAAATTCATTTTTTCTATTTACAATCATTTTTTATTCTACTTATAAATTTCAATTTGTTTTTTACACAATTACAAAATTAAATATATTATAATTTCTATTATATTTAAATGTACAAATACAATTTTTATAATTTGTAACGGTCACGCTGAGGATTAGGGTGTGGCGTCAAAGGCGAAATAAACGAATTAAATCTAATAAATAATATTAATTTATTATAAGGTTGATAAATGGTTTGGGCGCCAGCCGCGTACGATCGCGGCGAATTTATATAGTATGCTCGGCTGCGTGCGAGCTGCTGCTACTTGCTGCGCGAGGGGTGGGGAGGGGAGTAAGGGGAAGCACACTTACGGTCAGGAGAGATCGTGAAATACCGGTGCAGGGCGTGCACCCACCTTAGTACAGTGGAGATCGTCTCCTGGAGTTGCTGCTCTGCGGTCAATGCTCTCACACACACACACTATCAGAGATCGGTGATCGGTTACTAATATACGTATCGGTCGGCCGATGTTGCCTTGAAGGCGTCCCGATGAGCTCTCTCGAGCTCGGGCTCGTTCGCTGCTTCGCTGCTCGGGCCCGATGTGCGCGCGCAGCTTCTCGCGTCGAGTCACCCGTCGGCCGCCGTCGTCTCGCGCGCCTCGTGTAGTGAGTTCTCGCGGCCATGTTTATCAAGGCGGACGACGTTGCCGAGGCTGCTGCTTCCCACGGAGAGGACGGTGTTCCCGGTGATGCTACAAACCAGGTAAGCCTTTATGATCGTTCCGTGATGTTGATTTATCGGCTAATAGGTCCACTCTGTTACAGGTGCAGACGGACGGCCGATCTTCGAGTCTTCTCTCTCACTCGCTCTCACGGTGGCTGCTCAGCTGGTGCGCGTCGGGTCAATGACTGCTGCTCTTCGTCGGTGCTGCGTTGCTGCGGGGATTTTGGCTGCTTCCTAGGTGAATATCTATCTCCCGAGGGAGTGCTGCGTATTATTTACTAATTATTAATTGAGAGTTATGGTAATGTTATGATTACCATAACCTCACTTCCAATCCTCTCCTAGCATGTAGCTGTCAGTTACTATGTGCACTACATGCGTCCTTGTTTCCTTCTAATTAGGATTATTATTAATTATCTAACTATTTTACAGCTTCCTGGATGTCTTGTTGCTGCTCGTGCTGCTCATCTGGCACCTTGGGCCATCGTAGGCTGCTTCATGGTCCTGGTGCGAAGACTCCTGGAAGTTGTGTCGCCTCTCCTGACATGCTGCTTCCATGTGCTACGTGGAGGGAACCAAGAGAAGTATTGAGGATTTGGGGAGCTCCGGGTAGGCTAGGTAGGCTTAGAGATGTGAGGGTAAGTAGGCTAGTTTATATTGGGGTTCGCTCGCTTATTACCTTGACAGGTATTACATACCTTGTCACAAATTAATTTATGTTTTACTGTAAAATTAAAAATTAAATTCTTTTTTATACACCTTAAATTGAATGTTTGTATTAATTTTATTATGTAATAATATTCTATTTACAATTTTATTATTTATTTTGATGTTGTAAAATGAAATCATTTTTTTTAATAAAAAAGGTATAGCCTGATGAGGATGGAGGATCTCCACCGAAACGTCGCCAAATAAATAAATATGGTTTGTTCATCAATATGGAGGAAAACCTAAACTACTCCTTAATAGGTAAAATAATTATCATGAAATTAAACTTCTTACAAATTAGTTTAAAAAACTAAACCATTTACGATTTTATAATTATATTTTTCTGGGAGAAAAATCTCTGCTTTCCCATGTGCTACCTTGCAAAAAAATAGTATTTGTTCTTGTTGTGCAAAAAAGTCATTTTCAATATACGTGTGAGAGACGATTTTTAACTCGTGTAAATTATCGCACTCGCATCGCTGAAGCGATAAAACTGAGCCTTCTTATAAAGCAAATTTTACACACTTATACCAAAACCTACTATTTTGTACTATTACTAGTTTTGAAAGGTCGGAAAGAACAATTAGCGATTTATAACACTTAGTGATAGAAGATATAAGGATGCAAGGATATAAAAAAGGAGACACAAATTTCTAGTTTTACGCTTTTGTTCATTTAATCCTTTAAATCCTGAAATTTATAATAAAAAAAATTAGTAAAAATAATGTCACTTCTCGCAAAACTTACACATTAATATGTATATATTCATTTTATATAATAGTTAAAGTTTACATTAATGGCGATTAAAGATTATGTGTTCAACAAAATCAAATTATTGATGTTGCCAACTATTATAAAAAACATAATTTTATCAAAGCATTCATTATTAGTCACTAAAAATTAATTTATAATAAAATTTGCTATTGATACTCAATCTAGATAATTAATCTAATTAATTTACTGTTTTTACAATTGATATTTTGTACAAAATATTTTATATGAAGTTGTTATTTTGCTACATGAAGGTCCACACGCCAGAAACATTTTATCAAATAAATTAAACTAACATGGAGAGGTCACACACTCTGGAAAACGGATTCTTACCAAACTCTAGGATATAATTTCTACTATAAAATCTTACAGAAAGCCGGAGTTTTAGTATCCAATGGCCATTTTTACGATAGATATAAGCAAATAATGAAAAATCTCGCCGAAAAAACCGTTAAGTTTGAATGCTTATAACACAGAAACAATTAAAGATGTACGTATAAACTAAATTTTGAAAGAAAGCTGAGATCGAGTAGATACATTTTAAAAAAAAGAAAGCTTAAATATTTTTATATAGTCAAAAGTTATGGGAGAAATAAGAATTAGACGAAATTTTGAGCTAAAAAAATCATTAAATTGTAACTTTAAATTTTCGATAAAATTTTGGCTAATTCTTATTTCTCCCATAACTTTTGACCATATTAAAATTTTTGAGCTTCCTTTTTTTTAAAACGTATCTACTCGATCTCAGCTTTCTTTTAAAATTTAGCTTATACGTACATCTTTAATTGTTTTTGAGTTATCAGCGTTCAAACCCAACGGTTTTTCGGCGAGATATTTCATTATTTGCTTATATCTATCGTAAAAAATTGGCATCGGACACTAAAACTCCGGCTTTCTGCATGATTTTATAGTAGAAATTATATCCTAGAGTTTGGTAAGGATCCGTTTTCCAGAGGGTGTGACCTTTTCTCGTAAGTATAACAATCCAATTAATAATAAATTCACTTAAGATAGCTTGCGTGTTGAATGGATATTCCAAATACTCGAGTAGTATAATGCTGTACTATTCATTACCAATGACTGGAGTTATAGTGAATTTCACCATGTTTTAACAAGTATATTAATTTATATTCACTATACTCGAGTCACTGAGAAGTCTATTGAGATTATACGTAAGCTATCTTATGTGTAAAGTTACTATTTTAGGGGGAGGGGTTGTAAATTTATAGTTACATCCCACGAAAAAAAAATTAAACTTTACCGGAACTTTGTATAAAGTTAATGTTTGGCTAAACTTCACCTAAACGAGTCCAACGAGACATTCCCAAACATGAAATATATGTGTTTCTCATGTATAAAAAGTTTATGTGCAGTTAATAGAAAGTTTGTAGAAAGTTTGCCAAAAGTTGTACATATTTTAAAATATGAGATCTAATGCAATAATTATGTAACGTTTTACTGAACTTTATATAAAGTATAGATTGAATTTATACAAAGTTTGTTCAAATCTGACAAATATTTCTTTATTAAAAAAATTAAACATTCTAGAAACTTCGTACACAGTTAATTTTTAGCGAAACTTTATATGAACGTGTCCAAAACGATTTTGCCAAAACTAGTCTTAGATGTATTAAATGTTTATCTGAAGTCAATGGAAAATGAAAGTTTATAGGATGTTTTGTACAGTATTTTAGATTATCAAATAAATAGGCAATCATTATACACAGTTTTCGGAACTTTGTGTAAAGTTTATATTAAATCAATGTAAAATAAAGATTAACTATAAAAGGTAGGATTGACCTTATTAACCAATTATGTATACTAAAGTTAAATTTAAATAATATAGTTTCAGTAAATTTTGCGTTATATATTTTTATTCATACAATCAATTTTATAACATATCTAAAAACTTTACAAATAAGAACTAAAATATGTAATTAACTTAATATGATATAAATTAGAACTTAAACTTTAAATATTTAGAAACAATTTTAATGTATAGAATGTTTAATTTTTCCCAATTTCATTTTCCTCATGCATATCTACTATTACGTTTTTTTCTTTTTTGTTTAATTTATTATTTTTCTTCTTTTGTTTTTCAACTGAGTTTTGTAATTTTTTATTACTTTTCTTTATAGCGCTATATTCTGTACATTCATTTATATCTGTATCCAAATCAATACTATAATCATTTTTATCACTATCTGTACATTGTTCCTTAATATCCAAATTTCCACTCTTATTTATTTTCTTTACAGTGTTGCGCAAAGTGGCGCACATCGCAGTTAAAACTTCTCTGTATGTCTTGTGAGATGACATGTATTTCTTTTTTGGCGCATTTTCATTGACGTATACTGCAAAAATTTAAATACACTAAAGTATGTACGTAAAAAATGTGTTCTTAGATACTATACTATTAATAGAAAGCGGGAAGAAAGAAAAGAAGAATAGTAACAACGTACGAATCAAAAATGAATATATAAACTAATGCATTTAAAAAAAGAACAAAAATAAGATAGTAAATGATAATGAGAAATATAAATATGTATAATTGGATGTAAAAAGTACAACTTACTTTCGACTGCTTCGTAAATTTTCTCCGGAATGGGTTTCCACCCATTTTTTCCAGTTGGTGAACTCTTTCTTAAAACTTCTTCAGTTAAGATTAATTTCATTAACTGGCGTAACATTTCGCGTGGTCTTTTATAATAAATTGTTTTTATATTTTCGAGCTTCCGCTTATTGACATACATTGAGTAAGCTCTTGAGTAATCTAACAAGTATCATTAAGCAAATATTAGTTTCACTTTTTTCAGAAACATTTTTTTAAAGTAACTTACATCATTTGATACAATTTGTTGATTATTTATTGTATTTCCAAGAAATAACTTTTTTAATTCTTCTGGACCCTAAAAATACAAATTAAATACTTATACAAATAAATTGCAAAACATTAATTTACATTGATTATTACCTGATTTTCTTGATTTTTAATCGTCTCAAAAAACTGGGTAAACTGCTTTATTTTTGCAATATCTTCCACTGTCACTAAAATAAAATGAATATTAAATAAAATTGCATTCATATACGAGTGCATTAATTCAATGATTTGAAATTATCATACCATCTGCAAAGGTATTATTTGAAACAGATTGATGATTAATGGTGTTCATTTTCTGACGTTTGTAAGAGGTTTTCGCGTTTGTCGCTTCTTCATCTTCCCAAAATGTTTCATTTTCAAAGGCTGTTAATAATTTGTTGTGCATTTGCTTGTGCATATTTCTGCATTTAGGTAAATAATTATTTTATTAGTAATTAAAAATAAAATTTTTTAAATATATATGTTAGAGAGTATAGTGTTGGAATAAAACAGGAGAGGAAGGGCTTGGCTTTAATGATAAACTCACTGGTTATATATTATGAAATAATAAACTCTTTTATTCTATATATTAATAATATGTACACTGGGGGAGGCCTTGCTACATCCGACCGTGTCGGGATCCGTGGCTCGAGTGCTTTAGCGGGAGAAACCGATCTCGCCGCGCCGCCGCTTGCGTCGCTTCCTCCGGGGTCCTCCCCACTCCTCGTTACTCAGTTGGTAACGATAGAGAGAGAGAGAGAGAGAGAGAGAGAGACTATCACGTCTTATTTCCAACACTCCCTCCCGTGGTTGTCTTGATCTCTTCTAGCTGCAATTTCTAAGTTAAACTTCTAGCTTCTTATCCAGCTATATCCAGCTCCAACTTATCTGCTCCATCTAGCTTTTATTTTCTGTAACGAAACATCAATCTATTAATTTTCTAAATAACAATTCAGAATTTCTCTAGCTAATTTAAGATGCAAATCATGAGCCAATGGCTTTGTAAATATATCCGCTATTTGCTCCTTTGAAGCTATCCATTTAATTTCAATTAGGTTCCTGTCAACGCATTCTCTAACATAGTGCTCTCTAACCTCTGTCATATGTCTGAGTTTATTGCTACAACTAACTTTTGTGCTTTGTATGGCAGCCATATTATCACACCATAGAGTCACGGGCGCAAACGAGTTTTCTAACATTAAATAGATCGAGCATTGTAGAGATACTATCTCTTGGCACGCTTCACTCATGGCCACATACTCTGCTTGACATGTTGATAGGGAGACGTACGCTTGTTTGTGTGTTCTCCAGGATATAGTATCACCGAATAACTTTATCACATATCCACAGGTAGTTAGGCTACCTCTACAATCAGCGAAACTAGCATCCGAATAAGCTTGTAAATCGTTTAGCTTCCCTTCGAACTTTAAACCTAAACTCTTAGTATATTTTAAATATCTACATAATCGTTTTACCATTTTCCATTCATCATCAGTCGGATTTATTTGATGTCGACTCAATACATTTACCGCGTATGAAATGTCTGGTCTAACTGTGTTAGCTAGGTATAATAAAGTTCCAACTATTTCCCTATATGACGAATTTCCCTTATTGATAGTTGACTCTAGACTAGCCTTTTCGTCACTTTCTTCTCTATCTCTTCTAGCTTGATTCGCGACTTGATTAGTAACCATAGGAGTTCTTTGAGGGTGCATTTCACTGTAACCGAATCTTTGTAACATTTTCTCTATATAGTTTTCTAGCTTTAATATCGTTACTTTGTTCTTTCTATCTCGGACTATCTCAATACCTAAAAATGTTTTCGGTTCTCCTAAATCTGTCATTTCAAATTCTAACTGAAGTTTTGTTTTAATTTCTTCTAGCTTCATCGAGTCATTACCAGCTATCAACATGTCATCGACATATATTATTAAGATTAATAATTTATTTTCATTTCTCCAAGTAAACAGACATGGTTCCCTTTCGTGCGATTTTAATCCTAACTTTATTGCCACCTCTGTAAACTTTTCATTCCATCGTTTGGGACTTATCTTCAGTCCATACAGGGCTTTATTGATTTTACAAACTTTAACTTTTCTATCAATTTCGGAACATTCTATACCTTCTGGTATCTCCATGTAAATTTCATTATCAATTGTCCCATTTAAAAATGCTGTCTTTACATCTAGCTGACAAACGTTTAAATCTAGCTTATTAATAATTGCAAAGGCTGATCTAATAATCTGCAATCGCGAAACAGGTGCATATGTCTCGTTTAGATCATAATTATTCTTATCCTTGAATCCGCGAATAACTAATCTAGCTTTATATTTACATTCATTCCCTTCTAGCATTTTCCTTTTTAGAACCCATTTGGAGTCAATTATATTTGCTTTGCTTCCATCTATCGAATAATTTGGTCGATCTACTAAAGTCCAAACATTATTATTTTTCATCGATTCTAGCTCACTATCAATTGCCCTTTTCCATTCTAACTTATCGTTTGCTGACATAGCTTCTTTATACGAAGTTGGCTCTTTTCTTATGATAGCTAATAGAGATTGACAATTTTCTAATTTTAACATATTGATATTTGATTCTATCTCTTGCGTTGTTTCAGTTGCTTTAACCGTTTCTAACTCTCCTTCTAGATTTATAGTTTCGACAATTTTCCTAGGACGACCTCTTTTGCGTTTTACTCCCTCCGTTTCTAAAATTTCTTTTTCCTTTTTAAATTCTAAAAACCAACTTTCTTTATTTATTTCCTCTGCCGATTTAGCCCAGTCTTTAATACTAGCTTTGTTGTACTTATCTCCGAATACCAGTTTTTCACAAAATCTAACATCTCTACTTTCATAGAATTTACCTTCTTCCGGTTTCAAAAGTAAATATCCCGTGCTAGTATATCCTATCATAACTACTCGTTTTCCTAGCTGATCGAACTTTGTTCCAACCTTTCTTTGTATTTTCATATAAGCTATTGAACCAAATCTTTTAAATCTTTCTACATCTATCTTGTAATTGGGGCAGAATTTTTCTAGTGGTATTTCCATATTGTTCGATTTGTGCGGCGTTCTATTATACACGTATACCGCCGTGCCTAAAGCAAGATCCCACATATTTTCGGGCAATCGCGTATCGTAAATTAAAGTTCTAACTTTCTTTTGAATCGTCTGGTTGAATCTTATTCCGCAACACCATTATGTTCAGGTGTATCCGGAGGGGCTAATTGCAGTTCAGCTCCTAATTTATTTAATATTTCTAGCGTATATCCACCGGTAAATTCTGTTCCTTGATCGCACCTAAGATAACATACTTTTTCATCCGAACCCAAGATATTTCTAGCGCTTCTAACAAATGATTCTAAGCAGTTTCCTGTCTCACTTTTATTTTTCATCGGATATGCCATCGCTAATCTAGCATAATCATCAATAAATACGGATATGAACCGATATCCCTTTAGATGAGTAGCTGGACTGATTGGACCCATTGTATCAGCATGTATAATTTGTAACGGTCTGGTTGCTCTTTGTCTTTGACTATTAAATGGCAATTTATTAAACTTCGAGACGATACAAACTTCACAATCTTGTATTGATTTATCGAACTTTACATTACTTAAATCTTTCTGATTCGGAAACCGTTTCTGAAATGATTTTAGATATTCTAGCGATGCGTGACCAAGTCTAATATGCCATAAAATAGCTTTGTTTTCTGAAATTGTATCTAAACTACAATCTAACTTTGTTGTTTCGTCAGTTAATAGATTATCTATTTGGCTGATCTTTCTATCGTATATAGTATTCTCAAAGTTTGAAGACTGTGACTGAGGAGTTTCACGATCTATGTCTAGCGTATCTACTCTTCCGGTTTCCTCATCGTCAACATTGGCATTTTCCTTTTCTAGCTTTCTTTTACTGCCTTGGCTTCTCGTTGTTATGTAAGCGATGACTTTATTATCATTTTCTGGCTGATTTAATTTCTTAATTTTCGATCTATCTATTTCTAACTCAATTATCCAATAAGGTTTTTCATAAATTCCTGTAATGAACGACTCTTTTGTAAATGGATCAAATACGTTGATCTTTTCGTTATCTAGATATATGCCTAGACCCTGATCGACAAGTTTCCTCAAAGAAAGAAGATTTTCGGATAGCTGTTCGGCGCAAATCACATTTTCTAACTCTAGCATTCTATCTTGTGAGGTTATACCACTAACTTGACCTACTCCCTCCGATTTTATAATCGCGTAATCATTTTTGTTAGCACATTTAATATCAATCTTTTTATTATTATCTAGCTTCTTAAAAATCAATTTTGTATTTGACATATGTTCTGTGGCACCGGAATCGGCCAGGAATTTAACTAATATATTATTTTGTGGAATCTCGTTCTCTTCAGGAGTCGAATAATGCAAACTACTATTAGTTGTTAAAAGACCATTGCACTCACCGGGATTACTTTGATTTTTGTTTACTGGTGCTCTTTCTGTAGCTTTTCCTCTGCCTCTCGTTAACCCACGGTTGATTCTAGCATTCCCTTTATCCTGACCCTTACCTCTAGCCAAATCTAATCTAGGTCGTTTCTTTGTTATTTGTTCGAGTCCGGGGCTTTGTCTTTTATTCGTTAAAAATCTAGCTCCTCGAATTAACCCTCGTTTAGTACACAACTGTCTAACATACCTTGGTCTAGCTTGGATTCCCATCTCTTCTAGCTGTCTGTCCGAGTATGGGCAGGTCGTGCTAACGTGTCCTTCGTATCGACGACATCTGTAGCACATTCTGCCGTCTCTCGTGCAATCTCTAGCTGCATGTCCTTTATTGCCACACACGTAGCATGCCTCCTTTTGACTGCTCGTAGCATGTTGAGCAGTTGCCGATTTCGAACTTTCTCCTCTAGCTGCTTCCTGTTCAACAATATAGGTTTTTAATTGTTCGACCGAAAGGGGTCGCTGATGCGTATTTTTATTGAAAAATTCAGCATCTCTAACTTTGGGTACGTTTATTACTATTGCATCGTAAAATGCATCTCTAATTTCCGTTTCCGTTAAATTTGGTACATTTGTCAAATTATTGTACTGTCTAACTATTTTGTCGAACTTATCCCAAAATACCGAAGCAGTTTCTTTATTGGGTTGATATCTTAAATTATGCAATTGTTTTCTCAAATACCCCGATGTCACATTGGATTCACTAGCTTTAAGACTTTTAATTTTATCTAACAATTCAACTGGGTTATGAATGTGCGCGAGTTTTGAATGATACGATTGAACAATTCTGTTTATAATTATGTCTCTAACTCTGAACTTTTCTTTTTCCAACGTATTGTCATCTATCCCGTCTCTAGCTTTTTGTCGAGGATCTAAAACGTAAAGCAAATCACAAACGCGCAGTTCGGACGTCAGATAGTCCAAGAACTGTTCTAAACTTGAACCATTTGTTAATTTATACTCGCGCCTAATTGTCGTATCTTTATTTACAATTTCGATCTGAATCTTTTCTTTTAAGTTACTTGAACTACTTTCTAGCATATTATTTCTAATTAGTTTGTCAAATTCTTTTCTAACTGTTTCAGAAACTAATAATTTGTATACCTTTTCTCTAGTTGGTTCGATTTCTTCAAATTCCTCCCATTTTGCCCATTTTCCTTCTAGCGTACCAATTCTATCATATATGTGACTTATCCTAGTCACTATGTCGCCGTGGTATATCTTTTGGTCCTTCAAACCAAGTTCATATAGAGTCGGGACTCTATCTTCCAGCGACGCCACTCTAGCTGTTAATTTTTCTAGCATTCCGGTCAAATCTGAAAAATTACAATCTTTATTTATTTTAATTTTATTAACTAAATCTCCCTTATCGGCTGTGTAACATTCTAACAGAGAATTCTCAAGGAGACTTCTCTCTTTCTTGAACCTACTCAGATTATAAACGCACGAGTCTATTCGTTTTATCATTGGGGTTGAGTTACCTTTCATTTTCGTTTCTAACTTATCTAGCTTATCCCCAGACTCGAGCTCAGGTTCCTTTTCTAGCTCAAAATCTAGCTGTGGGTCAGGATCATTTTTCCCTTCCCTTTCTAGCTCCAGATCATCCTCCTGCTGGCTCAGAGGAGATTGGTTGGCGTCACTCGCCTCTAACAGCAGCCGTTTCCTTTCTAACTCTTCACTGACGACACGAATGATCTCGTCACTCAATTGCTCTCGTCCTGTGAAAATACAATGGGAAATTTAGATAGTTGTCCAAAATTTGACCGAACACAAGCCAAACATGAACAACAAGCGAATGCAGAAGCACTGGAACACACAGATTTTCCACATTCACTTAATATCATGAACAGACTGCATAAAAACACATTATACAGAAAATCCATGAGCCAGCTTTAATCTGAGATTTTTGCATGCTTCAAGGTATAACACCTACATATATATATGATTTTTAATTTTGTATCTAACTACTATCTAATTACTCTTACCACTCTAGCTTAAAAATTCATGTTTACCAACTGTATAACGTTTTCCGCCAAACACGGTGAAGACCACTCCTTCCTCCTGCATGTCGAAAACATATGTTTCGTCCAGGTGGTTCTCCGCCAATTGAAGCTCTAAGTCTTGCGTGAGCAAGAACAGCTTCAAGGTCCGTTGGTCTATACATCAAAACCAATCCAACTTAAAATATTCAATCATTTCATATATCTAACTTCAATATATTTTCTAACTTGATTTTAATTTTCGAAACTGTACAGTATGTCTAGCTTGTATAGTCATTTATTGACTTTCTAGTAATGCGCATTGTTAAACTTTCAATTTCGAAGCATTTATCCGCATCAAACGATGTGCGGGTCTCGCATGTGCATTATTAGTTCTAACTAATTTCATGCGCGTCCATTTCACTCGGTCGCGCTACGTATCAACTGCAAATATCAAGCGGTGTGAATGTCGATCGATCGATAGTTCGCGTGCGCCGGTCGAACGAGCATGCTCTCCAGTCGCGAGTTTCCCCCACTCCGCGCGGTCGAGCAACACGGCGAGAAACGGCGCGCTTCCCTGGCGCTCCCGCGCAAACCCGGCGTTCCCGCTCAAACCCAGCGTTCCCGCTCAGGCCCGGCGGCCATCTTGGCTTCCTTGCGTCTACCGATTTCTCGGAACCGTCTAATCAAAAACCAATTTCGTGCACTTTTTGCGAAAACCCGGCACTCGAACGACACGTAAACGCTCAAAATTTTAAACTAGCTTCAAACTAACATAGCTCTGAATCGAGCATTTTCAATTGAATTTAATCTCAAACTAACAGAATTTAATTTCAAACTAACTGAATTTAATTTCAAACTAACTGAATTTAACATGTAACTAGCCCGCACTTTCGCTCGCTGAGTCACATACCTCTAGCATTTGCCGATTTGCGGAGGTCTCCTATCTCGTCCGCCATCTTTCTTTCTAGCTGCTGTAGATTCCTCTACCTGATCCCGGTCGATCCTCTAGCTTTCTTTCTCCTAGCTAAATTTCCTTTGTGGTGGTTGACTGGGTGACCGTAGCTCTGTCTGATCTCCCTTTCTAGCTTCTTTCTAGCACAACACCAACAAAACTTTACACCACACTTTTCTCACAAGCACTCGCGATCGCGAAGAAGGGACTTCTAACAAAATAACAAAGCCAAACTATTCCTCTCAAACCAGCGCGCAGTGGAAGCGTACTGGGCCCATAACCTGTTGGAATAAAACAGGAGAGGAAGGGCTTGGCTTTAATGATAAACTCACCGGTTATATATTATGAAATAATAAACTCTTTTATTCTATATATTAATAATATGTACACTTGGGGAGGCCTTGCTACATCCGACCGTGTCGGGATCCGTGGCTCGAGTGCTTTAGCGGGAGAAACCGATCTCGCCGCGCCGCCGCTTGCGTCGCTTCCTCCGGGTCCTCCAAAGATCACATTTTTTGAGAGCTTTCGAATGGCGGTGGTTAGATTATTGGCCAAGACCGCTGGTGTAAGTTATGCCATAAAATACATGAAAATTAGTGATTTTATGAGGTTTATGGGGTATAACTTACACCAAAGGTCTTGGCCAATAATCTAACCACCGCCATTCGAAAGCTCGCGAAAAATGTGATCTTTTGAGCGGTGTTAGATCAAAATCGATTGTGGCGTGGTCGCCTTTTTTGATATTCAATATTTCCGGGCGTTATATTTCTTCGAGATTTTAAAATTAAGAATTGTAACCCAGGTAGATAAGTTCTAAAGATTATTTTGAACAAAAGTTGTTTTTAATGTTTTTTCAAAAAAATCAATAAATTTTGAGATAAATGGCTTTGAAAATAGAAATTTTTCTAAAAAATTGAAAAATTTCCATTTTTCATGGTGGAATAACTCTTAGGCAAATTATTTTTAACACCTAAAAATTTTTTTCTATCTTCTGAAAGATATTTCCATCCTGAATTCAAATTTTGGAGCGATTTAAAATTTTCATCGTA